>VWZK01012370.1:162087-187591 GCA_013396935.1 Baryphthengus martii
GATGAGCAGCTTCTTGTGTGCTCCACGAACGGCAGGGTCGGGGGATGCTGGGGGCTGGTGTGGGCGTGAGCGCAGGGCGCCGGCTGCAATGGCAGGTGGATCTGGGGGGGAGCTCGCTGGGACCCCTCAGCCGCTCACTGGGACCCCTTGGCTGCTCGCTGGGTCCCCCTGGTATCACCCCCACTCCCTCAGCGGTCACCGCTCTGGCCACAACAGTGGGGACGTGGGGGCTTGGTGCAGAGCCCACCCGAGTGGGGAGCACATTTGGGGGGCAGGAGCCGTGCCCCAGAGGTCCGAGCCCTTGTCTGCCCTGCACTCCCATCTACCCGCAGGGCCCTGGCCCACGAGGGACTGACTGGCTGTGGGGCACGGCATCCCTTGACTGGGCTCGGGGGGCTGTCGGTGTGGCCGGTGGCTTCCTGGGGGTGCGATACGTGTGACATGGCCGAGCTCCCCGCTCAGCTCCCAGTTGCTGCCTCTTCCCTCTGCAGTTTTCTACCCTCCCGTCTCCAGGTCTACCTCTGCAGCCTCCAGTTTCTTTTTTATCCTTCCCCTTGTTTCAAGATTCATGGGGTTTTGTGTTGGTTTTTTGTTGATTTTTCGTTTGTTTGTTGGGTTTTTCCCCAGTCCCCACCGCCTCCCCGCCTGTTTTCTCATCCGTGCTCTCGCTCACTCTAGCCCTCGTCTTTGTTTCAGCTGGAGAAGAAAAAAAAAAAACAGAAATAATTGCTTCCCTTATAAAGTTGGCCCTGACAGAGCAAGCCCCTGGAGAACGATGCTGCCCGGGTGGCGCAGGAGCCAATAGCAGACCCTGCCGTCCCCAGCTTGGGGGGACACCTGCTCACCCCGATAAATACATGTCACCTCCCAGGACGGGTGACGTTGGGATGCGCTGCAGTTGGGAGGCACCGGCGGTTTGCTTGGGGATTGCACAGGTACCTCCCCGGTGCTGCTTTCCCTCGGGTGGGTTTTTCTCCTGGCATGCATTTCATCACATACCCCGTGTCTCGGTTTGAGCATCTCTGTCATCCTGGTCTCTGTGTGGTGCTGGTCTTCGGGGGGTCTCAGCAATAGAGGATGAAGGGTGTCCCCTAGACTCATGGCCTGCCTGGGGTATCAGGGGGGTTTGTTTCACGTGTGCACTGCTATGCCCAGGTTTGCCTTTGTCTGGAGCAGCAATGGGGGATGGAGGAGGTGTGTGTCAGTCTTTTATTTTCCCTTTTGCATGTGCCTTTAATACCATCCTCAGGAGGGGATCTCATTTCCCCAAGCTGCCTTCACTTTGCATAGCTCCTCCTGCGCTACCAGGATTCACACTGCCCCAGGTAAAGGGAGAAGCTGGGACTGATGTGTGCTTCCCGTGCCTTGCACTGTGGGCAGATCGCTGGGTCCCGGTTGTGACCCCCGCACGGAGCTGCTTTGTGGCTGGGTTTGGCCTCACTGCTCTGGTATCGCCTGTCAGATGCTGGCAGCAGAATTTGACCCCTTGTTTATATGTAGGGGAGTAGTTTTATACTTGTCTCCATCCACTGTGGAGGCCAGAGCTAGAATTTCAGCGGGATGCTGTGGATCACCCCGGGTGGCAGCCAACATGGGTGCTACCCGAGAAGACAGGGTGCTTGGAGGAAGGTCTAGGCACCCTGAGAAGGGCAGAGGAGTGACAAGGTCTACTGAGCCTCGAGCTGGGCTGTTGAGGACTGTGGGTTTAGCAATGGGTTTATGATCTGGTGCCTCCATCTCCCCTCTGCTCTATGTGGTACCTTCCCCATTTTGGGGGTGGCTCTTAAAGGCAGGCAAGAGGTGAAGCTCTGGGTGGGTGACTCACAGCAGGCATTGCAGGGTGTTTCAAGGGGTGCATACACATTGGGGTCTACAAAATGCCTTGTATACAGGAAGTGTTATTGGACAATGCTATTGTGACTTTCGGGCACTCGATGGTTTTGGTAAACTAAATAAACCTGGGCTAGGCGGGAGCGGAGTGCAAAGGCACCGAGCCCCACGCCATGGGGTGTGCTGGCTGGGCCCCTACAGCTCACTGGTGTCAGCATCGGCACCACCACCCCAGCTACATGTGCTGTGTTTGGAGGAATGATGTGTGCGGTGACAGGAGGCAGGGAGGGAAGGCGAGCAGGGGCCGAGCAGGAGCCAGAGCCTGGCTGCAACCTGGGGCTGGCGCAGGCAGCTGTGGCGGGGACGGAGAGCCAGGGAGAGGGATGCGGGAGGGATGGAGTCTTCCTCTGAGCTACTTCTCTGCCTGCATCCGTGCTGCTGAGCACCAGCACAAGGTGCTGCGAGCCCCTGCCTGCCCTCTTGAAGCTGTTTCAACTCTACCATGGGGAAAGAAGGCCAGGCGTAGGGTTTCCTCCCACCTCCCCGTTTTGTTTTTTTTTGTGCTTTTAGACATGAGACATTCCTGAGCGGATATTCATTGCTGGGGCTGGGACGCCTCCTGCCAGACAAAACTAATGGGAAATGGAAGAATTGGTCTGGGATTTTTTCTCGCATGTCTTGACCCTTTGAGTTATTGAAAAGCCAGCTGTAGCTCAGCCCTGTACATTGATTCCCACGTGTCTCCAGCCAGACATTTCAGGTCTGTAGACGGTTAGCAAAGAAGCCATCGTGAGTACAGGAGCGGCAGCTCACACTGTCGTGGTTACTGCAGGCAGGTTACAGGGTTTTATCTCTATTTCCACCTCATGCGGATCAGATGTGTAATTATGAGAATTGGTGAAGTGTAAATTATAAAGCAGAAAGCATTCATGAAATACTCCTAACTCTGCCCTCAGTCAGGGTCAGCCTTTGGAGCTGGGAAGCCCAGAGGAGTGCTCTACTGCCATCCCCTCACCCAGCCACCACCCTATCACCCATCGTCCCATTGTCCATCACCCACCATCCCATTGCCTGGTCACCATCCCATCACCTGCCAGCCCTTCACCCACCATCCCATTGCCCACCCAGCTGGTGGCAGGGGAAGGAGAGGGAAGATGCAGTTAGGCAGGCAGGGAGCAGGTGACCTTGTAATATCCCTGCTGTCCTGCTCTGCTCCACCACCTCTCATTTTTGCCCAGGCACTGTAGACATCTCTGAAAGCTGTAATCTGCAAAGCCCTAGGGGGGTCCATGCTGCTGGCTGTTATTATCCCCGAGACAAAGAGGGACTGGCAGGCAGATTACCTTGGCCTTTATTTTTTTCAGCTGGGAGCAAAGAAAAGCCTTAAATGAGCCTTCTTCTGGGGAGGGATTGGACTGGCAGAATCCCAAGCACCCTGTGCTCCTTCCTCTCCCCAAAAGCCACAGGGATCCCCTTCCTCACCCCAGGAATGGCTCCTGCTGGCCTGTTGCTTCCAGCTCTACTATGTAGCTCCCCTACAGCACCTTCGCCTTCTCAGGGCACATAGCACCCAGGGTTGGAGAGGCCAGGAACAACCTGATACTCGTACCCATCCCATGCCCATCACCTCTGCACCTCTTCTACCTCTGCGCCTGGCGGATGTGTTTCCAGGCAGGACTGGCAGTGGGCAGAAGCAGGGCTCGCATGGCTACATCCTGCGCAGCTCAGAACTCCCCTCAGTGCCAAGGGCCACATCGCCGGTCGGGTTGGCCCTGTGCCGAGACAGCTCCGCTGCGGCAAGGGGCAGGTCCACTCCATACAGTGCCCCTGGCCATCTCCCAGCGCTGGGGCGGGTGCTCTCCTCTGGGCTACGCAAAACCTTATTGTCAGCACCCACAGGTTTTCCCTCCCTGGGCAGGGACCTGCGCCAGCCCCTGTCTCTC
Organism: Baryphthengus martii; assembly: GCA_013396935.1. Lineage (NCBI taxonomy): Eukaryota > Metazoa > Chordata > Aves > Coraciiformes > Momotidae > Baryphthengus > Baryphthengus martii. The sequence continues at coordinate 165,861 of VWZK01012370.1, forward strand.
TCCTCACCCCAGCACTGCTGGGGAAAATGGCTTAGCCTGACGGGATGGGGCCACATCCAACCCAGAGCTCCCTGCAGTGGATGCTCTTCATGCAGCCAGTGTCCCCATGATGTCCCCTCTACCTTGAGCCTTCCCCAGCAGCCCCACTGCCAACAATGGTGCCAGATGGGATTTGTCAACTGGCTGCTAAAGTGCCGATGGTTTTATGCCTGGCACTTAATTATTTCCCTGATTGCCACTGCCATGTGCTGCTGAGCGGTGCTGGCTGCGACCCCACCAAGCCCGATTCGGCTGCTAGAGCCTGGGGAGCTGATGGCAGAAGCACGCCCCGCGTGGAGTTTAATTATTGGCTTTCTTCCTTAACAGAGTACATTGGCTGACCTTAATGCAATTAATTAGGGCTTAATCAACTTCTGGTGGCTCAGCACAGCACACAGCGATTCCTGCCTTTCCAGGAGGGTTTATAAGAGGCAGAGGCAGGGTGGGGTATGGTTCTGGAGGCTCAAGGGGGTTGTGATGGCAAGTAGAGCATGGGTTGCTGGGCACTGGGATAAGGCTCACGTGTCCTCTCAGGCTGGGCTTGCTGCCGGAGATGCTGATGAAGACAAGTAGAAGGTGAGCTGGGTTCAAGGGCTGTGCCTGAGGTAGTACCTTTGCACAGAATTGCCTGGGTTGCTTCATTTTGGCATCATGCTGAGCTTAGGGGTGGCTTTTTGTGAGGCTTACCTCTGCAGCCTGTGCTGGGCCAGGATTTTCATGCTCTTTCCTAGGGGTGGGACTGAGGCTGGGTTGTGTATCAAGCAGCTGCTGGTGGGTGACTTCCAGGTTTGGCCCTGAGTGTTGGGGGTGATGTGCAGGGAGCCCCTTCATACCCACCCTTAATAGGCACTACCCCTGAAGATAAGAAAGGAGCTGTCAGTTGCCAGCCCTCCCTGGTTGAGAGGGAGGCTCCCTCCCCTCCATGCCTAGTTACATTTAATAGCCAACAGTGCTAATTAATGTTGCAGGATGTCTCTGGTGCCCCTGGCATGAGGCCCTGGCTCTGCACCCCATGGTGCCCTCTTGGCTTGCCTGCTGGTTGCCCCATAGGCTTTTGGAGCCTTTCAGCAGGGCCCAAGGCATGGATGTCCAGTGTAAGGGTTTCTTCACATACCTTGTGTCTCCAGCTGCTGGCTTTTAGGTTTCCAGGCCAGCAGGTACCTGTCACCATAGCCTGTGACAGAGTGCCCTGTCCCCAGGCTGCTGGCTTCACCTAAGGGTGAAGTGACTCAGCCTTGAAGAAAGCCCCTAGCAAAGTGGGTGTCCCTGTGCTAGAGGTGGCATCTCCCAGTGTCAGCTCTGGTAGTGGGCACTGGGGCTGTGGCATGCTCCACGTGTGCCCTCACATCCCAGATGCTTGGCACCCTCCCTGTGCCACCATGCCTAAGCAGCTCCTCTCCCACAGTGCGATGTGTTGTCGTTGTTCCCCCCATTTCTCTGGGTCCATGTGTCCCTGGGGCTATGCCACCAAGACTCCTTGTGGGGACAGCCCAGTGCTGGGTCTGGGAGGTGGAGGCAGGAGCTGTGCCAGCCGCTGTCACTGAGTTGTTTGCTTCAGTGCCAGTTCATTAATGTCGGAGAGCTAATTAGGATTCAGCAGCCCTTCCCACCCAGCCTTCCCCTTTGAAGGCTGGAGGATACTTCTTGTCTGCAGGTTTTTGCTGCAGCCCTGTGTTAAAAGGACTCAGCCCTGGTCTAGTCCCAGCCTGGTGGTTTTTGTCCCCCTCTCCACTCCTGGCTAATCCAAGTGGCTAAAGCCACTCGAAGCCCAGCAAATGGGAAGTGATATTTGCCAATAATCCCTCTGCTCCCTTGGGCAGGCTTCTCATATTACAGGTTATTAAAAAAACAAAACCCAGGCAGCAATGACTGCTGCCTCGGGAGAGCCTGAGCACAGATTGCTCCAGGACAAACCCCACCCAGCAGAAGAGCCGGAGGCAGAGGTGGCATGGCATGGTACAGCATGGCACGGCACAGCAGAATCCCGTGGAGCACCACTAGGCAGAGCCCAGCCCCTCCTACAAGCAGAGAAGGGATGAGCCACAATCCTCTTGCTCCCTGGGAGCGAGCAGGGATTCTCACAGGTTGCAGACTAAATCCTGTTTCCCCCGTAGCTTCTGTAGGGAGCCCCGGAGGAGGTGGAATAAACTATTGCTCCCCACACTACTGTCAGCATCTCTCAGCCTTGGCATCGTCTCCATGGCCGGGGCTGGGCAGGGGCAGTTCCTGCACTGGCGTCTCATGGGGACAGCGTAGAGCCAGCACCACTTGCCTGCCACCTCTCTGGGACAAAACCAGCCTCTACGCCAAATTTTTCACTTTGCTTTACAGGTTTTTTTGAGAACGTTTGCCCAGAAGGGGGGTTGCTCTTTCCTCTAGGACAGGGCAGTGATGCTGCTCCACCCTTTTCCATGCAGATCAGGCAAAGAGCGGCCCAAAGTCTCGGTTCCTTGAGGACAACTTTGTCCTGTGAGAAATTCATTCTGCAAAAGATCTGTAGTTACTTGTAATTTCTTTTTTTTTTTCTGCAAAAATATCGATTTCCCTGCAAGAAGTCTCAACTGCAGCTTGAAATACTTCGTTGCATGGGTTGAGGGGTTCCTTCTGCTTTTAAGTCAACATTTCCCCTTAAAATGTCACTCAGGGAAGGCTGCTTTTTTTTTTAAAGCCAGTCTGTGATGACATTTTAAGTGGAGAAGAAAATTGCTGCTTCGTTTCAAAATGTCAAATTTGAGTAGGGTGGGTTTGGTGTTGGTGTGTTTTTTATTCTAGCAGGTCTCAAGGGGAAAAATGAAATGGTTTCTTTAGACTCAAGTAACCGTTGCCCCCCGTCACTCCCAAAACAAATCATTTTCTTAAACCCAGTTGTGGTTTTGTAGCAGGGAAACTTTAACCAGAAGTTGCAATCTGGTGGGACACTGTCTGGGATGGGACAACCCTGAGCGAAACCTGAGACTTCTGTGGCAAATCGTCTGTCACCATACTCTGTTGGGCACCTGTGGGAGAGACTCCATTGCTGCCGGCCGGCTTCAGTCGCTGTGGGAGGGAGGAACAGCGTGTCCAGGTTCTGAAGCTCTCCTGTTTCTACTTTCCCTCAGCCTCGTGCTCCTGGCTTTCTTTAGTGCAACTTGTCCCCAGAATTGCTGGTGCTAGATTAGGCTAGAGACTGGAGTTATCTCCTTTTTATTTATTAGGGCAATTATACCTAATGATTCACATGCTCGTGGAGAGTAATTACTCCCAAATACAGCACTAGCGGTGTTCTTACCCAGCCTGGATACAGTGATTCACAAACATGTCTTTTCCTACAATTCATCAAATGACGATCCCTTAACTGCCAGTTTAGTTCGGAGGTGGTTAAGAAGTGATTGAGGACCCAGTGGCACTGTCACCGTGCCTGGTTTCCTCTGGTAGTGCGGTCACTTGCCTGCTTCTCCCCCTGCCCTGCTGCTGGCTGTCATTCCTTGCTTCCTGCGTTGGTTTTGCTGGGGATTTTGGTCGGGTTGAACCCCTCAAGCTGGGGGATTTGTGATTTCTGAAGAGCTGCAGTGCCTGATCTGGCAATTGCCATGGCACAGCCTGGCCAAGGGGAAGCTGGGGCTGCCCCCGTCAGAGCTGTCCTGCTGACCCCTTCATCCTCACAAAACAGGGCAGTGGTGTGGCTTGACCCTCGCCTCTTTGCAGCTCTTGGAGCAGGTGAGCGAGAGATCACAAAATACTGATGTGGAATGCAAAACCCTTCAGGTTTTGCACCAAAAAAGGCCCCTTGCTCCAAATTGCTCATTGTGGGGCAGTTGCAAGCGACGTTAACCCCTGCCCCAGAGCCTGGCAGCCCCCTGCCTGTGCTGCCCCTGGGACGGGACACGTGGGAACCCTTGCTTGGAGTCCTGCATGTCCACTGGAGTCCAACATGCTGAGCTGCTCCAGCCTCAGGAGAAACACCAACACTGGGGGTGGAAGAAAGTTTGTGGTTTTTAGGAGTATTTTGAAGGGTATTGACGCTTCTGGGTGCTGCCACATGGCTTGGAAAGGCGGCCTGGAGCTTGAAGTTCTTCCTTGTGGGTTAAGGGCAGCCCAAGGTGGTGGCTCTGGGGTGTCTTAGGCGTTCTGGTGGTGTCCAAGGCAATACTGTGATGCTTGGCCAGACACTGGTGATGGGTGATCAGCTGTGGTTTCTTGGACCAGTGAAAAGAGGTTTTTCAGTGCCTTCAGTGAGCAGAGCACGGCTGTGCATTGCTGCTCTGCTCTTTCAGCTAAAAGCTCGTCTCGGTGTGTGCGCCCAGACTGCGTTGCACAAGCTCACACAGTTTCTGGTTGCACAAAACCCCTTTCTGGTGGCTGCCACTTGGCTTTATCCTGGCATCGCTTGGGTGGGCTCTTGGGAGCCTGCTTGAGTCACCCCTCACCCCAGCACGTGGGGCTGCCTGCAGCAGCTGTGCCAGCACCGCTTGGCAAGTGCTCACCAGGGCAATGGCTCCCCAGTTTCATTCCACCCACGTCCAGCTTCTTAGTGGAGAATCTGTGCTCATTTGTGCCGGTGCCTGGCCCCTGTCAAGAGCTCCTGCGGGCAGCTGGGAGCTACTCCTAATGGGCTGCCAGGGGATTTGTGCTCTGACAGACGGCTCCCCGCAACTGCTCGCTCCACCTGCCGGGCTCCTCTTCTCGGACAGGCGGTGGAAGATGCTCCCACCACCGTGGGCAGGGAGCTGGCTCCTTTTTCCTCCCCCCACCAGGTGTGTGATGATGCTGGAGGGTTGTGGTACCCATGCCTTGGTGGGGCTGATAAAGCCTTGGAGATGATGGTGGTGCAAGTAGAGCGGTCTCCAGGCTGGAGGAGCCCCTGGAGGGTGATGCTCTGGAATGGGGAGGGGACATCTCTGGTTGTACCACAGGGCAAGTCTTGTCTCAGCTCCAAGTGGGAGGCCCCTGTTAGCTGGGAGAGTTGGGAGCAAGTGCTGACACCCTGTGGGGCGCCTTCTCCAGCGGCTCTGGGGCCTCCCATGCTTTCTCCTGGCTGAAACGTCACCTCCCTTCTGCTTGATGAAGGGTTCCTCTGTCTCCTCATGGAACCCACATGGAGGCTGTGGGGAGCTCCCTGGAGCCCAGCCCCATCCCAGTGGGGGCTGTAGCTGCCGCTGCAGAGGGATTGGCCTGTCACCCCCGCCAGCGTGGAGCGACTTGCAGCCTGCTGTCTTGTATGGCTTTTTATTCCTATGTGATTATACATCCCACTTCATATAGGGATTGAAGCCGTGCAATACGCCGGGGTCCTACAGCAGAGAACAGCCCCTGTGCCATGGGAGCCAGCCTCAGAGGAGCCACCACAGCTGTCCCCTGGGGTGCTGGAGGAGGGCTGCTGGCCTCAGCCCAGGCTCTCTCCTGCATCCTGGGCTCCCTAGCCCCCTCGGGGGGGCAGGTGAGGGGTGTCAAGATGCTTTGGGGTGAGGCCAGCAGGTTCCCACTCCCTGCATTGCACCCCCCGATTCTGCACCACCTCTGCTGTGGAGAGCCCCGGTGGCTGCGCTGGTGGGCGCATCCCTGGGGAGCCCCCTGCTTTGCTTTTGCTCCTCACTATCTGGGGAGATGGGCGATGGCATCTAGATGCAGGCACTGGAAGGAGGTGCTGCCGGCAGGACGGGAGAAGGAGAAAGAAAAGGAGGAGGAGAAGAAAGCAACTGGGGAATGGCCACGGCAGCAAGGGCTGCCCAAAGCATGGCGCTCTTCAAAGTTTCTCAAGAGGCTTCAGCTGCTCTTTCAAGGTTTGCTTTAAATCTGTCACATTAGCAAAAATAGTGAAAATCACCCGGCTTGTGGAGATGAAAGGCAGCCCCCTTCTGATCCCTCCATAAAGGAAGGGACCCATTAACACCTAGTGAAATATTAGCCATTAATCAGGCTCCGTGCAAAATAAAACCATCCACATTTATCATTATTGGATCCTTAATGAAGTGATAATGGGAATGCTGGGGAGCTGCGATATTAATGTCTCCTATGAGGCAAGAGGAGAGCCAAGGGCAGCAGCCAAGACTTTTAATTTACTGCCACATGCTCGTGCCGTTAATAATGCCGTTACCTCTCCCGGCCATTAGCACTGTTTGGCTATAAGCAGCATGCTTAGGAGACCAAATCAGCCGCAGGCTCACCTGGGCTTTGCTTGCCTGCTCCCTGCCCAGCAGCTGTCCCTGTTCCCCCTGCCTGTGTACGGGGACATGGCCAGGGAGCTGCCGGCCATCTCCACCCATCCCTGCGCTTCCTTGGAGGCTGGCTGGCGTAGGAGCTTTGCCTTTCTGATAAAAAGGGAGGGGACTGGGAGCATCAAAACCCAGCAGCTCTTACTGTCCTCATGCTTCCTGTGACTTGTCTCCTTAGGTGCAAGCACCCTGGAGCCATGATTGTGTGGAGCTGGTCCCAGCATGGCCCATGCACTGGGATCACTTGGTGTGACCACGGTCGCACTCTGGGTTTCTTCATTTGCCCAGACATACTGACATGATGCTAATATCCCATCTAGGACAGTGCGGACAAACTGTAAAGCCCTGCTCAGCTCTGGTGACTCACTCAAGTTCCCAGCAGGAGTCATTGCTCCTGGCAGGCTCCGACAGCCAGAGGCAATCGGTTACTTGGCAGGTAAGTGATGCTGTTGCGTCTTTAGATGCAACAGTCATCTCACAAATCCTTGCAAGACCCGGCCAGCACGGCCCAAGTGTTCGCTTGCTCATGTGTGGGGTCCTTCAGTGTCAGCCAAAGGGCTGCAGGTCAGAGGGAGCTGGCTTTGGGCTGCAGCAGCAACAGGCAATTCTGTGCTGAGCATCATCCAGAGGAATAAACCGATGCCCTGTTTGTAAGGGGTGCACACGCCCCAGGGCTCCTTTCCTCCCTAGGCAGAAGACGCACAAGGTCCTACCCAAGGAATCCCTCAGAAACGGAGCTTTGATCTGTCCAGGTAGAAGAATCAGAAGAGGAAAAATGTTTCTGTAACTGGAGTGTCCTTGGTCAACCTTCCCCGTCCTGGTATCTCCTCATTGGAAAAGAAGGGACAAGCACAAAAATCATACATGGAGGCCAAGCAAATGAAGCTGTGAAGTACACTTCAAAGAGCTCCATCTTTTCAACAAACCTTTTACAAGCCTGCCCTCCTCGCCAGCACAAACTCTTTTTAATTGTTAGTGAAAAGCCACTGTTTAGAGAGCAAGGACACTGCTCAGGATGTATGTGGCAGGCATTTCCTGGGAGAAGCCGATGAATGCCAGCCCAAGGTCTTCTGAACATGACTGTGGTGCAGCAGCAGCTCCAGGGACCATCAGGGTTCTCAGCAGTGTGGCAGGAGTGGGCCTGCAACGGCGTGCCCAGGCTGGCGCACAGCACCTGCTGCTGAAGGTGCCAGTGACCCTTCTGCCAGGCACCCCAGCCCAAAACTGGAGTCACTCTGGATTTCCCTGGAGCAGAACTGGACTGGAAGCATTAACAAGGTTCTGTAGCCAGCTATCTTGGCCACAGCCCACACTTTTGGCTGTGCCGCTGTGTGGGTTCGTGCCCCGCAGCGCTGGCATGCCAGGCACGGAGAAGGTGACCTGCCAGCGACCTCCGGAGAAAACAGCACAGCACAAAGCAGCTTCTCCTGCACAACCACCACCTGATGTTACAGGGGCACAGTGAGCTTTAGAACACTTGGCAGGTTTTCCCCAGCAGATCTCAAAGCTGTTTGCCAGTGTGAGCAAGTTCAGGCATGTTACAGAAGACCTTCAGACTCGGAGGACAAATGAGATTTGTGGATGAGTTTAAACTGCCCAGGTAAGACCAGAGTTTTGAAATTCCCAGGGTTGTGCATTAACTCTACGTCTGGGCTGTGGCCCAGACAGTCCAGCTGCCAGCCTGGCATCGATACTGGGCCCTGTGATGGTCCTGCTTATATCCCTACTTGTTAGATATTGGCTTTGAAACAAAGCAGGAGGTGTTGCATCCTCCTCAAAAATCCACCCTCGGATCCATCTTGGAGCAGGGCACAGAGCAACTGTTCAGTGAGACACCACGACTCAGTGTTGGCAGGATGGTGTATTTATGTCACGAGATGAGATCAGCCACGTGGAATAGGTCTGTCTGTCTGGAAAGAGCCTAAAACAAGCGTGTCCTATTTAATTAGGGCTGGATTTTCAAAGGAGCTGAGCTCCCACTTAGGCTCTGTAACCAACACACATATTCAAAAGGAGTTGGACATGTTGGGTCATACTGGCTGCGGAGCTGAAGACCTTTGAATATCCAGCCAAAAGCATCACCGTGCCTGTTGCTACAGGCAGAGCCCTTGTGGAATCCAGCCCCACTGAGTTCCATGTCCTGGGAAACCCAATTCATCTCTGCTCTCCCACATATTGCACTGCAGTAGGTGATGAAAAAGCAATAACCACCGCATCCTTACACATGCTGGTGAGCGGCTCCCAGTCAAAGTGTAGCTCCGGCAGCTTTGCCCTTTGATCAGCTCAGCAGCATGGGTCAGGAGAGCTGAGCATGAAGGTTTCCTGCCTTTTGTTCTGTGGAATTAGCAGAGTTAATCAGAGTGACAGCGACTTCTGCCTCAGCGCAGAAGAAAGGTCAGTGGCTCAGGCTGGATGCACGATTGTTTTCTAAGCAGCTGGAAAACACCACGGTGAGAGCTCACAGCATACTCGCTGCTGGCACGGAGGGGCATCATCAGGGAAGATGTCTCTGTGGAAGGAAGGAGGCTGGAGGAGGATTCCACTCAACTGGCTTGCCCCTGCACCTCAGTCATCCCCCTCCTGCTGCTGTACGGTGAAGGTAACTACTCTTTGTGTCACTGTCACTGTGCACTGCTTTGGTGTCGTGGGTCGAGGATCAAACATCTCTCAGCCAACGTGTGCCTTTGGCGCACTGCTGAGTGTGCATGATGATGGGCTGGGGATCTGTGTCCCCTCAGGTATCCTGGTGTAGGAGGAGCTTTTACATCCTTCAGTCACTGTAATGCACTTTTGTGTATGTGCAAAAGCTGAGCTGCTCCTGAGCTGGGGATACTAACGGTGCAACAGCCACAGTGAGGGCTCTCTGACAGTCCCACCATGGCCTCCATTTCCTGACAGCTTTTAACTGTAGTTGAAGCAGTCACAAGGGTGGTGGCTCTCAGCAGAAGTGTTAAATCTGATCTCCATGTCTGTACTGTGAGCTCTTGCCTCCTTCGGATCCCAATGACAAGTGCTTGCTTTTGCTGTGGACATCCACTCGTGGGTCGTTAGTGGATTCTTTGTCGGATATTAGTGCCCTCAAGAGCGAGTCCTAATTGATGCATTACATTGGTCTGCAGTGCTGATGCCTTTGTTTACCCCTGTCCTAATTAAATGCATCTAGGTATCTGCAGAGGGAGCTCTTATGATCTCTTCATGGCTCTAATTAAAATGGTCTGGATGTCCATGACATTGGTGCCCGTCAAGCCTGTCACCAGGAGGTGATGCCCACCTTGGAATTGCCTGAAGAAGGTATAGGAGTCGTTGTTACTGAGAAAGGCCTCTACATCGAGGCCCTCCTGCAGCGCCTCACCCACCAGCTCAGGGCTACAGAAGGCCCCTGCTGCCTCCGTCGGGCCATCCTGTCCGTCTGTACCCCCACTGAGGAAGATGACCTCACAGCTCCCTGGGGGGCTGCTGGTCTCCATGGCCCTGTGCAGCCCCAGCCCCACGTGCAGGGCCAGCTCCTGGTTCCTCCCTCCTTTGCCAGTTCCTTGAAGCTGAACGGTGGTTTCTCCACCGGCCAGGATGCAGACTGGTCTTTCAGGCCCTAAGCCTTCCAGGGCCTGTAGAAACTCAGCAAGGTTCAAACCTGGGATCTCTAGCTCTGCTGCCAGCTGCAGGAGATTCCCCCTCAGCTCAGCACTCAGGGGTCCATCTCCGAGGCCGGCGAAGCACAGGCAGAGCAGTCGGATCAGCTGACAGTACAGGATGGCGACGCGGCCGACCTCCCCGCGGACTGCTGCGCTCAGAATCAGAGCTGTGTAGCCCAGGCCCTCAGCTTGGTGTTTGGCCTCATCTAAAGCCAGCGTATTTGATCCGATGATGATGTTGCAAACGTGGGAGTAGTCCTCTGGAGCACTGCGCTTGGCAGGAGAGCTGGACAGGACCGTTTCCACTGATTTGGGAAGGTTGTCCAGGAGGTTGTATTTCGTGAGTATCTGAAGGCAGTCCTGGATGCTGTGGGAACTGGCAGCAGTGGGCCCACTCGCTATGATGTCCAAGGGGTCACCGATTACATCAGAAAGGATGAGGCTCACCACCTACCAAGAGAAATGTCCACAAATTACTGTAGGAGGCAGAGACAGATGACCACGCAGGAGCCCTGGCTCCGAGTTATACGTGCCACCCCTGTGTCAAAGCTGGTGGAAATGGGATGATCTTGGCACATTTTTTGTTTTAAGGTCCTATCAGAATCACTGTTCTTCTCAATCTCACAGATCTAGAATGTGCTTTGCTGGACCATCACATTGGAAGATGTGACCCATGCCACTGCACGTGTCACTAGGCTGATAACCCAGTGTGGGCTCAGCGATGGCACGCGCGGAGAACAGCTCTTGGGGGAGCCAAGGGTCAGACCTAGCCTCGAGAGCGCTGTAGTGGAGCACCAGCACATTGGAGGTGCCTGCTGGGTGAGTGCTGGGGTCTGCTGAGGGTGGTGCGATGGGATAGTTGGCATTTGCAGAGTCTGAATTCCTCCTCTTTCACCTCTGTCTCCCTGAGTGTTTGGATCCTCAGTGAAATCTGACTCAGTCCTCAGAGTGTGCAAATGTTGCTCACTCAGTGAGGTAAAAAACCAAAACAACCTTGCAAGAACACTTAGGTCAGCTGATTAAAACTCTACTTTGAGGGTGACTGGGTGATCTCTGGGCAAGCAGGGCTTCCCCTAGGTTACCTGTGCGGGATATGCGAGCTGGGCCAGCCCTCCACCCTTCAGCAAGGACAGAGTCTTCCGGACGATATTCAGCTCCTGTATGGCAGCTCCTCTGGAAGCCAGAGCCTTTGTGAGTCTCTCCTTCTCTTCAAGGAGGATGGGAGGGATGGGAGCAGGCAGTAGAGCTGATCCACCACCTAGGATGCAGAAAAGAAAGCAAGGACATCAGGAAGAGGAGGGCAGGAGGAAAGAAAGGCTGTTCAATGCTTGAGCCTTTCCTCTTCCCTCACCAGTGTGCAGCAGTAAGGCAGAGGTGGTTGGGAAACTGTGCTAACATCTCTGGAGAACTTGTCTTCTTCACCAGTGGGTTTTAATCACTGCTGCCTTGCACTGTCTGCAGCCAGCGACACTTCACTCGGGTGGCATAAACCTCACCAGAGCAGCGTACCGTGTCTCTGCGGTGGTGTGGGGATGACAGAAGGGCCAGCAATTACTGTCCCTGCTACATCAGGCTACTGGCGTCTTGTCACACTGATTTTTTTTCAAGGGCTACATGGATGGGTGAGCAGGGAGCACAGGCTCAGTGACTCGTGCAGCAGTCAGTGCTAAGCAGATGGAGATACTGCCTGCTCTGCTGGCTCCAGTTGTTCAGGACAGTGTAAAAACACCAGCTATGGCTGCGGCAAGATTGGAAAGTGCTGAACTGCGCTCAGCTAGGCCTGGGAAGAAAGGAAAGGGAGAGAGGAACACAAAGGACAAAGCATGCCCAGAGTCCCGTGTGATAGCCCCATTGATAGGAATCCTGTCTGATCTAAGTGGGTATTAGAAATGTGGAAAGGAAGGCAAGAAAAAGCGGTAATGATGTAAAAGCAGAAAGGAGGGAAAATACAGAGCAGAAAGAAGCAAGATCTGAGCAGGGAGGAAACGTGCACAGAAGTACAGCTGAAAGCTACTGTCAAAAGGCAAAGTCTGCTCAGAGGTTTGAGACAAATCAGCATCAATAAAACATGATGAGCAAGAAAAACAAATGCAAATGCCTGTGTTTCAGTCAATAGCCACGGATCTAGCTGAGAGGCAGGAGCAGTTGGGGACCGGCTGCTGTGTGGGAGTGCATACGCATAGGGAGCCGCAGCCGTGAGGAGATCCTGTACAGGCTCCCTGAAGGGCTGAGGAGTCTCTTAGAGATCCCAGTAGCCAAAGGACAGGAGGAAACCCAGGGGAATCCCCAGCAAGCAGAGCCAGCCGCTTGGGTGTTTGCTTAACATAACTATTTTCTCTGCACCAGATCAGGCTGCGGCATCCACAGAGGAACCAGGGGCGGGGGGGAATATTGCAGAGAAGACTGAAGGGTTTCTACATAGCTGCTCCCAGCCCCTGCATGCTCTTGTCCTGCGATGCCCACTCACCAAGCGGAGCTCAGGCTGGGGTGATGTCACTGCATCCCTCTGATGCACACTATCCACCTTCCTTACACAGCGCTGGGTGTGAGGGCTGACCCTGGAAGGTGTGCAGCTCGCTGGGTTGGAAGATGGGGGCCTCACTTCCACTGCCTGGGGAGCAGCAAAGGCCTGTGAAAGGCCAGTACCAAATCTGAGCTTACAGAATCATGCTCCTGTACAAATTTGGAGCATGTAAGACTACCAAGTGCTTGCTTCAAGTCTGCATCCCTAAATATGAGGAGGGAGCAGGAAGAAAGCATCTCCTTGCCAAGGGGCAAGAGCAGCTTGGGCTGTGCCCAGAGATGCCATCTCAGTGCTAGCACAACTGCAGGAACCAGCCTGTGCAGCTCAGCCTCTTTCCAGTGCTGGGAGGAATGCTGTGCCACTGGCAGTTGGCAGCCCTGCGCTCTGCCCTGCAGTATCCCTGGAGAAAGACTGGTGGGAGAAGGGATAGGAAAAATCAGTGAGGTGCAAGTGTCAGTGCTGAAAGGGCTGGCACAGCACTGCCTCACTGTACGGCCCTGTGTGGGCAGGCAGCTGGAGAGGCCTCGGTGGAGCCCTTTCCCTGGGATCCCCACACTACCTGAGATGAGCACGAGGAGCAGGTCATCCGCAGTCAGGCCCTCAGCCAGCTTTTGGATGGCAGCTGCACCCCTCAGAGCCTCTGCATCTGGGAGGTTGTTCTTGGCACCCTCAATGACCTGGATTTTGCTGTGTGGCTTCAGGAGCATCTCCCTGGTGAGGTAAGAGAAGCAATCACACCACAGACACAGCCACCTGTACAGGCAGCCAGGCTGCTACCCAGCAGGGAAATGGGCCTGGTGTACCAGAGATACATGGTGAGTGACCAGGACAGGAAGATGGCCTTTGAGTGACTCTTCCCCAGGGCTGGGGAGGCAGCACACCCAGTGCAAGAGATTGGCTGTGTCACTGATGCCACTGGGCTGTGATGGTGGTTAAAGACCAAGGTGGTGTGGTGGATGAGGTGTGAGGGCACCGGGAAAGGAATGAAGGGGTTAACAGCAATATCCCTGGAGGTTTTTTAAAATGTGCAGATGTGGTGCTGAGGGACATGGTTTAGTGGGGACTTGTTGGTGCTGGGTTAACAGTTGGACTTGATGATCTTAAAGGTCTCTTCCACTCAAAATGATTCTATGATCCCAGAGAGGATGGGATCAGGCAGTCTAGCCCCCCACCACAAAACTGTGCAGACACAGCCCCACTTACTGCATTCCTGCTCGCTGCAGGCTCTCCTGGATGCCTAGTGGCACACTGATGATCCCCCGAACGAGGCAGTCTCCCAGGATCTCTTCTGCTGCTGCAGCCATCCCTAGCACAGCTTTTCCAAACCCCACCAGGTACAGGTCCCTCTTCACTGGAAAGGCCTGGCCCTTCACCAGCAGCTGAGGGCACCCATCTCTCTGGAGCTTCACCACCCTCTTCAGCATCGGAGCCGGCTGGACGGTGCCCACCGCGCTGCGGAAGAGGGCCAGCGCGTGCTCACGGAGGGACATGCTGCGCAGGGTGGCCAGGCTGAGTCAATCTGCTCTGCAGGGTGGGCTTGTGCAGGTAAGGCTTCGGGACCTGAGGCAGCCAGCACCCTCCCACCTGCAAGGGAAAGTGTTTTCACTAGCAGGAGAGACAGGGCTGTCACAGAGCAGGAGGGGCAAAACATGAACCATGGAGCTCTAGTTCCTGTTTCTTCTCGGCTAAGGTGACATAACAGCATTTCCAAACCTCTCCCTAGGTAGGAGCAAGGGAAGGACAGCATCACAAACTACCTGTCAGCTTGTGGTTCCTCTGCAACCCCATCACCTCCCAGAGGGAAGGTGAGCCCTGACAGCCAGCTTCTCAGTCACTGTAGATTTGCCACAGGCAAGCTATCATTTCTGTTTGCTTTGTGTTTTGACACCTTCCTAAACTCTGGAAGCTGCTCTCTGTCCTGGAGAGAGCAGGGTGTCCAGGTGGAACCGCTTTTCACTACATTAACTCCTTTCCTCATGCTAGCCAAGGGCCGATCTCATTCTCTGGCTGTGTGTTGCCCTGTGTGTCCCTGCAGCATCAGGCATGGACTAAGGAGGAACAAGAGGCTTGCCGGCTGCCTGATCCCTTGCTGCTGGTGGCCACAGAGACCAGTAATGAGGTTACTCCACCAAACAGCAAATTAACATAAGGCTTCATTTACCTTTATTTTTCAGTCCTATCATTATCCGTTAAAATCACATTTAGAGCCAAGTATCCAGGCAGAGTTGCCAGCTGTGCGTGTGAAAGCCCATTTGAGCTGCTCTCCGCTGAGTATTCGCATTGTATGCAGCAGATCTGCATGTGGACCGAAAGATCTCAGGCGCTCAAGGGCAGACACTTGTCTTGACAGAGGAAAGGCAGCCCCTGCCAGCACGCACACATCTATTCCCTGCCAGCATTTCTCCTTCAGTTAACTGGCAGCAAGTTCACTGCCGGTTTCTCAGGATCAAAGATCCTTGTGATCTGCATCTCTCTCGCTCATGGCAATTACGGTGCAGGTAATTAAGGCAGAGTTCCAGAAGGCTGAAGCAGCCCGGGCAACGCTCGATCACAGACTCGTTCAAATTACCTGAGAGACTTAATCCTCTCCCTGCTCAATGGATGAGTTTCAGTGCAGGGCCAGTGGCTGGCTGCTTCTGGGAGAGCTCACGAGTCCAGAGGTCTCTGTCCTAACCTTCCCATAGCATTGCAAGGTATTAATCATTAAACCAGATAAGCTTTCCAACAGCTGCTCTGGGTCTAAATCTGCCTTAGTTTGCTGCAAGGACCCAAAAGCTCTGTGAAAACTTCCACACGAGCACCCTCTCAGACTACAAAACTTGGGCATGCTCTGAATCTACTGGGTGAGGGACTTGCAGGTAAGACTATATGGAGAATCATAGGTTTGCCAGAGAGAAAAATCCAAGAATCATTCAAGTTGGAAAAGACCTTAAGATCATGGAGTCTAACTGCAAAGGATTTGGTGCTTAGGAGAAACAGATTTTAAAGGCAAAACCCAAGGATGATAAACTACCTGTCTACAGTAACTTTAAATACTGGTCACAAGGACTGGCTTTTCAGTCACAAGGAGAGATAAGAATAAAAGACAGGATGCCCTGACCACTTTGTTACTAGACTCTTTAGCTTCACGGCAGCTGATGCTGCCAGCAGTTTAAACGGCTGAGCCTCAGCCCTCTTACAGAGTAACCCTGCCACCGCCAGTGAAGCCAGCTGTGCACCTCTCAGGAACCGAGATTAGCATCTCTGTTCCCAGCAGGTCCCCGATTCACCTGGCAGCACAGAGCAATCAGAGCAATGTGCTGCAAAACAGAGGTGCATCACGCCCCAGGTCGCCTCGTCTGAGCTGCCATATGAGGTTTGCAGAAGTAGTTGGAGAAAAGGGCTTAAATGGAGCCAGGGGAGTCTTAGAAAATAAAGCCCCAAAGCTTTTAACAGGCTCTGCCTTGATGTTTCTGTGCACGGCTGACCCTGAAGACCAGGGGAACTGAGCACAACCAGACCTGTGACTGCGGCTCCTGTCACACGTGCCCTCCCGGCGGCTCCGCTCAGCTCCAGCTCCAAACACGACACAGCAGGCACGAGTTGTTTAAAAGCAGTCCTCTCCTACTGGAGCTGAAAAATATAAATGCCGTCTTAATTTATCTGGCACTTGTGTACATACTGCTAATGCTTGCTCTGGAAAGCATTTCACTACGCTAGCAGGCACACAATCTGGTTTTTGCACTCTGAACTCAGATTATATTTTAACCATGGAGGCCTGAACCGGTCTGTTGAAGTCGGCACGCAGCTGTCCATCGCTTCTAAGGATTTTGGGGCACGCCACCTGACGCTGATCTCAGCATACAGGTGTAAACGCAGAGTAAACCCAGTGCAAAGCCTCCTTGCAGTCAGAGGTTATCCAACTTTACTCCGACACAACAGAGAGCAGGATTTGGCACAGACTCGTTAGCCTTAGAAGTCTCTGTGCACAATTCTGCTCCTTGTCACCACTGATTAGACACGCAGGCTCACTGGAGGCTCCCCTTAGAATGGGGGTGCTGCTAATGGTGCCACAAGCCCATGTTTATGTAATTTATTTATATAGTCTCAGGCACTGGGTACTAAATGTCATTAGGGAACAGCTATAAATCAGTGTTATGAAATCCCGTGTAGATATTAAGAGAAAATAACACTCCTACTCATTTTACTAGAGCTTTAAAAACAAGATCAAGAGAACTGAACATCACCTCACACCAAGGCAGAGGCAGCCTTGGAAAGAAAAAAAAAATCCAAAAGGCAGTTTTCAGGCTATCTTCACGGACGGTGCATCTAAAAATGATGCAATTGCCAGCTGCTGCATATTGCACGTGGGGAAATTACATCCTCACATCCCTGTGTGTTCCCACTGCTGGCTGAGAGGAATCTGGGCTCAGAGAAGGGGCTGATGGTGTGACTTTTATTGCTTCATGCACCAATCTTTGTCGTCCAGTTTCTCAGAGAAATCATAAGGGGATGAATGAGCCCCTTCTCTATGGGTATAAGGTGACATGCTATAGGCACTAGTGAGGCTTAGGTTTTACGCCTTCCCTTTAGCCCTGCTCAGGATAATTTGGAGTTGGGGTATAGACAGTCTTTTGAAAAGTTTTCTAGAAGTTTTACACTAAGCTTAGGAGGAAAATGATTCTAAGAATTGCCTATTCCAAAGAGAGCAGGAGGACTGTAAGGGGTTTAGAATAATCCCCTTTAAATGAAAACTTCCTCAGCTTTCATTGATGAATAACATTAACCACCTACATAGGTTTTTGTGTGTGTTACCGTAAGGTCTTTTTTCCACAGGGCTCCTCCTAAGCCTGCAGAAACTTCTACTCTTAAGCCTCACCGCAAAAAGAAGCAAAACCCCAGCTCCTCATTTTCACCATCTCTGGGAAAGAGGGACTGAGAGGAGCTGGACTGTGATAAAATACAGGCAAAGTGCTCGTTTGCATTACCTTTCATTAACTTTTAATTAAAGCAATTCTGCGGGCAAGGAGCCAAAGTCAGAGGGAGACAGAAACAGTCCAGCACTAGGGGCAGAAACGTGGTAAATTGCCAGGTAAATTGGATGGTGGAGACAAAAAACATGGACACAGGGGGGCCTAGTCTGAGCCATAAGCTTGGAGTCACACTGGGGAGGAAAACAGTGAACAAACGAGCTGGCCGTGCCTGTGCAGTAAGGAAAATGAGCCAGCACCTCGCTCTGTGGCAGGCCCTTGAAACCCAGAAAAATATTCCCTTCTCGGGGCCAGTCCGCCATCCCTGGGCAGAGCTGAGCTGTTCCAGGTGCTGTGGTTGGAGGTTTGTTTGCATCCCTAGGCTTGTGGTTTTCTTGAAGTTGGGGCAATTGGGCTTGTTGCAGGCCAGCCCGATCACACGGCCCGAGCGCTTCAGGTGCTGCAAGATTGGAAGATATTGTGGAGAAAATTCTCTGGCATGGGTAATTTAACTGAGATCTTCAGGGGCCTAAGTTAGTTTATTTTTAACGACACCAGGACTTCTCTGGATTTCCTCCAGTGTAGCGGTGACTGGCCCACTGCGTTCAGGGTCAACTCCAAAATCCTCAAGGGGCTTGGAAGAGATTTGAGATGGCCCTGGATCAAACCCCAATTGTTTGAGGGTAATTTTGAGCTCAAGCTCTAGAAGACAGATTACATCTTTGTTATAGCAGCAAACTACCAAACATAGCAAGGTTTAGCAGTGTCTCTTGCTACTCATTTTTGTTGCTACATGACTTTCTTCTGGCCTCTTGGTAGGTAAATTACCGTTAGACTCACCGCTTTCATTTTTCATGCATCACCATGGGAGTTCACCTATGAAGTACACCAGAGCAGAGATTTTACTGCCTTAAACTCTCAGGTTGCCACATCCTGACGTATCTTTTTTTTATCATTTGATATATCAACTTTAATTTGCCCAGTGAGCCCCGCTCAAACTCAAACTTGCTGCTCCAGCTGGTCCCAAAAGCATCACGAGAAAGATTTCCAGGAGATGCGCTGAATCCAGGAGGAAAACTAAAGCAGCGAAGGTTTGTTCCAAGTGACTATTCTGGGAGGATTAGATGAGGGATTTCTCAAGACTAATCTCTTTAAATGAAAATTTCAGAATTTGATTAATTTTTTAATCTGCACATGGATTTGCATAATATTACTGCACTGCCTCCTTCACATCTCATAAAAGGGAAAATGTTTGCAGCTGGGATAGACCAACTCTGAATCATCAGATGATGGTGGATAGAAGCAGGATGCTGAGGCCAGAGAGCTGCACAGAGGGTTGGCCAGGCAGGCAAGGGAGAAAGCAGGATGGAGTCTGAATACCTTTGTTTCAAGAATATGCTGAGCTCTGGGAAACCCGGGAGTCCTAATTTCCAATACATGGCTTCCTATATGTTTTTTTTTTGGAAAAGAAATATGTTGCTCTCATGACTGATTTACTCACGAGGAAAAGTGTCACCAGAGTCTCTTTGCCTTTGATAGGGAATGTAGCCTAGGGCCAAAGACAGGGAAGATAAGTGTTCTGTTCAACGTTCTATATATAGATAGATCAATATCATTAGTAAAAAAAATTAACTGGATTTGACATATGCATCTTACTAGTTTTTCTAGGTCATAATCCCTTCCCTCCCTATACACCTTTTGGAAATGATTTTCCTGTGCACTGGGGATTGCAGGGAAGAAAAATTTGTCACTAAAAAAAAATCCTTCTGTAGCTCATAGCAGAATGGTGTTACCCCGAAGCCAAGTCCATACCACGTCTACTTCCTTTCATGCTGTAATTTCTCAAACTCCCTGTTCTGTGTCAACTTGCAATCAAAGTTGAGAGTCATTTAAAATACAGAGGGGGATCAGAGTATTCTAGAGAAGATGAGAAGTTGCCAGCCTTGAGAACTGAAATAATAGAAAGGGGTTGAAATTCAGTACTGCAAAATACAAGGTCTTGCACTTTGGGATTAACAGCAAAAAAAAATAGGAGCTCCTCAGTTGGAAATGACGTAAGAGGAGAAAGAGCAAGGAATATTAATCAATCACAGGATGACAATTACAGCTGCCCTCTAGGCTGAGACAAGAGGCTTTGGGAGAAGTGGAAAGCGGCAGATGGAATCTGCCTTGACTTTAGTGAGGCTTTTGACACCGTTCTCAAGAGTGGGCTGGACAAACACACAGACTCACAGAAAAACAGCTCGACCACTGGGCTCAGAGTGGTGCAGCCAAGGAGCAGCCTCATGGCAGCCACAACTACTTGAAGGGTGGTTACAAAGACAGCAGAAATGAACCCTTCTTGGTAGTGGCAAAAAGTATAAGGAGCAATGGCCACCATTTGTAAGTCAGGACGTTCATGTTGGACATTGGAAGAAGTTCTTTATCGAGTTGGGTTGCCAGCTCTTTATAGAGCTGGATCAGGTCACTCAGAAAAGCTGTGTTCTCCATGCCATGTGGTCGTCAGGATTTGGCTGGACAAAGCCATGGCTAAGCTGATCTTGTGCTGGTGATGGTCCTGCACTGAGCAGGAGAGGGGGCAGGCAGCTCCACAGGTCCCTTCTCCCCACAGCTTCTGTTGTAACAGCAGGGACAGGATTCGATGCTCCAGAGCATTGTGCTCCAAGTTGTAGGATATGAGTCCTCCACGCAAGCCTTCAGTCATTAACTGTTACCCACAGAGAGTCATCGCTCCCAGCAGAGCCCAACAGAAATTTTCATCTGAACAGTGCTGTTTCCAGAAGCATCTCTCTGAAAGTCACGTCCAGCCACCCGAGCAAGCACAGGGCTGTCTGTACAGCGCAGGTTACGATGGGATCCAACATAGAAACGTGCAGGTAGAACGGCTGCATTTGATCAATATTACTCAACCAGCAATTAAACGTTTTTTTCCATTAACTAGGATTGCAGGGGCATTATCCATAACTCCTCCTTAACGTGGCATTTTTCTGGGAGATCCAATTATCCTGCCAGATAAATTCCAGCTTGGTATAAACTGACAAACTACGTTCCAATGATTAGGAGAAAAGGCAGAAGAAAGAATAAAAAGGGAGTGACAAAATATCAAATCAACAACCCACGGTGTTATACAATTCTAAAACTTAGCTGAGTATTGTAGGTGTTTTGAAGTAAATTATCTTATGATGGTATTAGTGAGTCACCTTCAGGGCCCTCAGGAGATAATCCAGGCTTTGATCATGCAATTTACAGTGTGCAATGACCTTCCATTCTGCGCTTCTCTAAAATCTCTAAATCACACAAAAATCAACTGTAGGTTTTGAACTGACCTGCAGCAGGGAAGCTGACCCCAAGATCATCAGGAGTAACAAAGGTATCTTTTGTGAAGTCTCCCTTAAAGTCTAGTGCGAAAGTCTTATCTCCATTTCAAAGTAAAAACCAGTGAGTTGTTCTGATGAGCCAATCCCATCATGGTATCAAAGGGTGAATAGGGTGAGACTTCTAAACCTGTAACGGAGAACTGACTCAGCAAACAGCAAGAGCAAGTTATCTGAGAAAAGACTTTTGTTTCACTAAATTGTACATGCATATGAAATAATTCAGCAGGTTTGAACGACGGGCAAGCAGACCTTGGACAATAGCTCCCGGACTTACTGTTGTTTGACCACAGGAGGGCAATATTATTCTGAAAGCAAAATCAAACTTTGTTCTGGACACTGTGAAAGGAAAATGCAATTAAGATTAATGAAGGCATCTATGTTTTGTGGTGGTTTTGGTTTTTGAGTTTTTGTTTGTTTTTTTGCTGTTGATTCTGAGTCTCTAGGGGATCGAAAAGACAAAAGATCTGGTGTTCTTGTAAAACTAAAATAGCGGAGTGCTGGAAATTTTAGGGGGGTGAGATTTTTCACAGCTATTACTATATTCTAGGAATAACTTTTTAAGGTAAGAGATGTGCAAAACCATGAAGCCAGAGCCTGACATAAAGACTCCTGATGGGAAAAAAAAGTAACCGTTCCAAGGTGTCTGTATTAGGACCTCAAAAGCCAAGGTGGCTTTCCCAAAGGTTAAGTGCATGTTGCTCATCTCTATCTGATGCCTTCTATGGTGTAAGACCCTAGTGCTATAGCTGCGGTGTTTCTGTAGCACTGCTTCGAAGCCAGTTTTTAGAAGAATAAAAAAATACTGGGAAATAAAAATGTCTAATGATTGACCTAAAACTGGCGCGGGGGGAGGGAAGAGTGAGAAAGCGATCACCGTGTATTTCAAAGGAGGGGGACCCATCCCTGGCCCCGCAATAGCTACAGACACTGGGGTGGCGGGGCCTCGCCCGGGGCTGTCCAGAGCAGACCGCCCGGAGCGGGAGGGTGGGGCCTCCGCGTCCCGTCCTTGCCGCTCCCCG
>VWZK01012370.1:188032-214980 GCA_013396935.1 Baryphthengus martii
GGGAGGTGCCTGCCTTCGGGAGGGCTGGGGCAGTTTAGGGGGCAGGATGGGGCTGCTACCGGTTGCGGCGTTTGGGGAGAAGCATTGCCCGGCTCCGCACCGGTGCGACTGCCCTGAGGAGGTGGCAGCTCTGGCTAGTGAGCTTCAGCTTTTCTTTTATTGTTTTTTTGTTTTTTTTTTTAGTGTGGTCATGTAAGTGGAACCGCAGCGATGTCTGATGCGGGGGAGTGGGTTATAAATGGTTAAAGTTGTGCGCAGAGGTGGGAGCGATGTAGTTTTGTCTGCACTACGGGCGTCTCTGCTTGTTATCTCTGGGAGTCTGGAGCCGATGACGGTCATTTTCCAAGTGTGAGACAGTTCACTGCTGCGAGAACTCAATAGTTGTTAAAGGGTTGAGTGATCGCATTTCCAGGCCTCGGGATTGGTACACATGTGCAAGCTGACTTCACACAATCATAGAATCGTTTTGGTTGGAAGACACCTTTAAGGTCATCAAGTCCAACCGTTAACCCAGCACTGCCAGGTCACCACTAAACCATGCCCCTCAGCCCCACATCAACTTCCTAGGCTTCTCTGAGCTTAAGCCTTACTAAATAAACAAAAAAAAAATAGAAGCAATTGCTGTGAGCAATGGAGTCATTTAGAGTGCCATTTAAAACAACCTGATTTGAGTGTAACTTCTTGAACAAATGCTTTAGGCTAAAAGGGGAAGATGGTGTGGTTACTATAACTGCTAAAAACTTGACGGTGTTTTCCTTCAAACCTTGTTCCTGTGTGGTGTTTGGGAATGGTGCAGTTGAAGTATGTGTGTGATTTATATGTGTCTTCAAACATTGTCTTAATTTATATTTCATCAACTAAGGTGTTTATTAAATTTTGTTATCTATGGGTAATGAATTAAGGTGTGTGTGTTTGTCACTGAACAGAATTGTCCAGTTTGTCTTTCCTCTTTCATTGATCACGTAATGCTTGTTCCGTTTGATGGATAAAACCTCAGAAACTTGCACAGCAGTTGAGATGTGGTGCTCCTCTTCAGAGGAGAATAAAGCGCAGATAAGACCACCAGTAACACTTGCAGTTGGTGCCTTGGAATTTCTGCAAAGGGCATTTGTATTCTATGAGAGTTGGAGCAATCTGAGCCCAACGATGTCGTTATTCTATTAAAATCTTTCTCAGTTGGTACATGTATGCGTTTGGCCGCTTTAAATTCTTTGAAATGTTAAGTTTTGGTATTTCACGTGCTTCTTGGTGTAGTTCTGAGGTGCATTGGTTGTTTGGGTTTTTTGCAAAAGTCCAGACGAGAGAGCATCACCTAGATAGAAAAAGTGAAAGAGAAACGAGCACGTGTGTTGTAGGGGGGCAAATAAAAAGGACAGACTGATGCAGGAATGAAAAAGAAATGGCTCGGGAGTACTGGGAGGTGGATGTGTCAGGGTTGTGCATATTTTGTCCCCCCAGGTATTCTCGTCCTCCTGCTTTTTCAAGCAGACCAAGACGTCATACTTGCTATGTTTGGCAGATTGCATCCTGCATAGTCTCTTCATTTTGTAGACTACTTATTACATGTTATTTCACACCTCTTTGTAGTTTGGTTGCTTTACATGTTCGAGTTGTTGCTGTGCCGCCTCCTGACAGAGTGAACTCTTACTTGAAATTCTTTCATTTTAATCTATGTACGAATAGGTGACTGTACGCTTGTGGTGTCTGCCGTGGATCGTGTCCTAGACCCTAGTTGTGTACAGTAGCAGAAGGGCTGAGTGATGTTAATGCGGGTGGTATTGATTGCTCTTCCCCTTTCAGACTTAGAATAGTTTGATGGGTTGGGAGGCATTCAATCCTTTCATCCCTGTCTCCGTCGAGTTCTGATGTACACTTTACAGTCAGAGGCTTTGCTTTCATTAAGTTAAATGTAGAAGATGGATGGTCATCTACTGCAGCGCTACAGGATGAGGAGAGTAGTTCTGTCAAGGTAACCCCTGTTTTGGGGTGCATTTCTCTAGTGATTATCAAATTAATTTGAAACTATTAATTGACTTAAAAGTGTAACTGATTTTCAGAGGTACCTGGGGATGCAGGAGGCGCTTTTTCTGTCGCCTGGAATGTTTTAACCGTGAATTACTTTGTCACTAGAGATTCATGTGAGGATGAAAAATCAAATCTGTGAATGATTGTTGTTGACATGGTGGCATTTGGCAGTTTCAGGCCTGTAACTGTGCGGTGGTTTTGTTTCATTTTGGTGTTGGTTGTGTGTTTTTTTTGTTTTTTTTCTTTTTCTTTTTTTTCATAAACCACCATTTCAAGGGCCTAGAACTCTCACCTTCTTGTCTGTATCATTGCCAGTGAATATAATGGCCAGGAGGAAATACCCTATGTGCTGGGTCTCAGTGTGAGATATCCTATCTCATCAAATGGCCTGAATGTTAAAACATTGCCCCACGTAAAAGTGGCAAAATTTGTGTGGTTCCCCCTCCCTCCCCCTTGCTGTAAATGAGCCATTCTGCTCATGGAATGAAAATGCTGCTGTGTTTGGTTACACTTTAGGTGCACCCTCACCTAGTTTGCTTTGGTCTGCCGTGCCAGAATGAGCCGTGCGGCTACAAGCGTCGTTACTGGTATGACCAAGCCCCACCTCGATCAACTTCGGTTTCTAAAAGCGTGAGGACAGCTTAAGCAGTGATGTGCAGCCAGGGGCTGACGGGACAATTATCTCCTTGGAACACAGATTCCCTTATCGTGTATATTCTGAGTTTAGGCAACAGACTTGAAAAATTTGTCTTCCTTCTTCGTGAGCATCCAGTAATTTTGGACCTGAGATTCTACTTCTATTTCAAAATGTTTAAACAGCTAAACTTACTAATTTTACTGTGTTTGTAACCCTGCTGTGATACAGGGGTGGTCTAACAAAGGTTTGGCCTGTGTTTTAGTGTACAACAATTGTGTGCTCTTTACACAAGTGGAGATGGTGGGTCTGGACTTGTGCTTAGCCCCGTGGTGTTTACCAGACGTACCAGTGAGCCTGGTTTGGGGTGATGAAACCGAGGCACAGATATTAATTAAAAACCTCACCTGGGTTTTGTTTCATCTTTATGGCGGATTTGACTGTGATCTCATAAGGCGTTTTTCTGTGGCAATACTGCTTGATTTGCAAGTGGACTGGATAGATTCACCTTAAACTTGAAATTATGTTTTGTGGCTGTGATATTTTTTTTTTCTTAAAATACCACCTACAACTTAGTTTTCTTGTTTGTGTTTTTAAAAAGTTAATTGGGAGCAGGTGGTTTTCTTGTCTGAAGTGACATACTTCTGCTTGCGTCAGCTTACATGAGAACTTCACCTTTCTGAGAACACAGAAATACTTTCTTTTGAGTAAATGTACTTTTGTCCATCTCTTGATCTTTATTGTCTCTGTGCATATTCTTTGGTATATATTAATTTATTCTGCATAGAGCTTCTAAGCTTTAAACTTTTCAGAGATAAGGAAGAGCCAGATAAGGCCTGAGAGTCTTAGTGTGTTTTGAGGTTGGTGGTTTGTGGTGTGGTTTGTTTTATTTGTTTTTTTTTTCCTAGTTTGGTCAACAGCAAAGCTGAACTAATGTGTTGTTCTCGGTTTATGGGCGTGTTTGCATGTGAAAATTGGTTTAAAAGCCGACTGGAGGAACTGAGGAAGAATCTAATGGGATTTGGTGTAAGCGGTACAGGTAGTGTAGGGGGTTTAATTCCGTTTGCTGTATTACCTTTCAGTTGGTGGGAGCTTGTCCCCAGCAAATTTGTTTGAAGTCAAAACGCTATGGCTTCTGCTGTTTGAGAATTATTCTTTAAGAATGAAAGTCTGCTTTTGTTCTGATATGAAAAGTCTGTAGCTCATGCTCTGGGTGTGTCATTTTGAGGCTAATGAAAATGAGGAAAAAGTTGAGCATTTTAGAAATACCTTGTCTGAGGGTGTAGTCTGATAAATTTTTCTTTTGGCAGCAGTAGTGGTTTAAACCACTCCCACTGTTTATTTCCGTTCCTGTGCTGTCCTCTTCAGTTTGTGTTGGTAAAATATTTTGTGGGCCTGTGTAATAACCAGAGTTAATGAATTTCTGGATTATAAATAACTCCCGGAAGAGCTTATATTATTTCTGGTAGTGATTGGTACCCCTGTTGGTTGACTTCTCAGCTTTGAAACCTCTGTCCTACCTCAGCTGAGGAAGAAAGGGGAAGGAGGGTGGTGGAGGCCTCGCGCTGCTTAAACAGGCACTGTTGCAAGATATGCTTATTAACCAGTCACTTCTGGGTTCACTTTGCAGTTTAAATTTTGAGTACTACAGTGCATCACTTGCTTGTCAGATCCCTAAAAATCCAGTACTCTGTGTTGCTTTCATTCTCACTGGGAATGTCTGTAATTCTGTTGCAGAATGATACATTTGAGTTTCATGCTTTAATTAAGATGGGATATGAGTATAATTCTCCAGTAGTTTGAGAGTCCCTGGGTTACCATTGCTTTTATAGACTATTGGTCTATATACGTGTTTGTGTTAATACTGAGAAGCCCTATTCTAAGTGAGACACCTTGTTCTAAGTTTTGAAGTAACGGAACAAAAGGACAAATTACTCTCACTGTGAAATTATCAGCATATCAATTAGAGATTTGGATGGGCAAGGGAACGCTGAGGCAGTGCTGCTTGATATTAAGGGCTCGCTATGCCGGCTCCTCGTGTTCTTTTTACAGTAGACACCATGGGAAAAAGAATTTTTGGAGGAGACAAATAAGTGCGTTCTGCAGATATTACAGGGAAGTCCTCAAGGCTGGGGCTGGTCTTGGAGTAAGCACCCTAAGGTGCTTGTTTGAAAACCAAATACAAAAGCTTTTCTTTCTGTGTATAAAAACGTCTGACTACCTGAAACAATCTTGCAGTATCTCAGTGAAAACAGGCCTTGTGTATGTGGTGAGTTTCGATTTGAGCTTTTTATTGCAGCGAGTGCAATTATTTCTACTTACTTCTGACAGACCAAAGAGAACGCTGTACAGCAAGAAGTATGGAGTGGACCTCATCAGGTACACACATGCTGCCAACACCGTCGTGTACAGCTCCAACAAAATAGATGGTAAGTGATCCACCAGCGTTAAACATATTTCATGTCCTTACACCTAAAACTGCGTGCCTGGATAAAGAGCTCTAAAGAGCGGGGAAACACCTGTAGCAACTTTTCTGTGATAAAGACGCTGTCAGAGATAGAGGAATTAATGATCAACTCTAATGCACAACTCAGTGATACTCCCTCGAGCGCGCTGATGTGACTTCTGTTCATTGCTGCAATAATGAGGAGATTAAACAGAGTTAGTGCCATGGTTCTTCTCTGCTGTTCACTTTGCTGTTCGATACCAGCGCTGTCAGCCACCCTCTGAGCTTTAATTTCTGACATGTTTAATGAGGTGGAAGGAGCCTGTGGCCAGGAGATGGGCTAAGCACCGTGGCTCTGTCTGGTACGTGTGAGTCAGCCCTAAAGGGAGGGAATGTTTTTCCATGCTCTGTACGCAGCAGGGAGGGCAGGAAGTTCAGGTAACTCAGCAGACCGGCAGCCAAGCCTGGAGGAGGTTGCAGAGCTCTTCTGAGGTGAGCTTTGTTTCTGCTAATCTGCTCTTGCCATGTAGACAGAACACTGGCACAAATAGGTACGTTTAGACTTCCTAGGCTTGGAAAGAGCTAGTGTTTGTTCTAGTTTTGTCTCAGTTTTATTTGTTGTAGTCGTGTCTCAGAGCATGGTGCTTCATAGGTAGGTTTTAACGTTGTATTTGTAACTCATCATAATTTCTGGAATAGTAGCTTTATTTTGGTTTTCTCTTCGCAGAGATGGAACTTGACAGTAGAGGCACTGGTGCCTTGTGTATGCTAGGTTGTTTAAGGAACTTAAAAGAGTATGAATTTAGAGCAGATGGAAATTAAGAGTTAGGAAGCCAGGTTAAACTAGAGCAAACTGGGCCTGAAACTAGAGGATCAACGAAGTTTTCAATGAAATTGTATTTAATGGTGTAAAAGGATTAAAAATGTGACAGGAAGCACTTCCATTTTTAGTCTATTTCACAACCTACTTTTTTTTTTAAGATGTTATTTTATGACACATTTCTGGCTTGGCTGTTACTGAATTTACGATTAACAATTTAATGAAGCAGTGCTAATGCCGTTTTGTTTGTAAGCACAGGTAAGCCGTTTGTGGAACTAAAACTTAAGAGTTTTCATCCTGCCAAGTAACATTATGATGAATACTTGAATAGAAGAAAAGATAGAATGTGAAAGTACTTGTTGCTGTTACAAACCATAAGCTTCATAAAACCAGGAGTATGTTCCATCTGTCCAGAGGCTCTGGAGTCCCTAATACAGGCAGTTTTGGTCAAGGTGAATTATATTTAAGCTGTTATCAGGAGGGAAGATGAACCCAGGAATGTGTTATAGGAGCAGCAGTACTTGCTCCCGAGGATTTTATGTGTCGGAGTTGCTACCAATCTACTTCTGAAGATTTCCTCAAGATCTTTGAGCCTAGTCCCTCTTGCCTGATTCCAGGCTGAGGTAGTAGTTTGTACAGTTTGAGGGTCTATGATACCACCCGGTACAGGAGATAACTGTACAGGCCACTGCCTTGCCTGGGACAGAGCACTGCCAACATAATGGATCGCAAAGGATCGCAGTTCCCACGTATTTCCTCTTTAGCAAAGGAAGATGGAACTCTGCATGGATACTTCGGAAATCAGGTAACGACAGTTCTTGCAGGAAAATCTAGAGGCATGTATTAACAGCAGGCCAGAAGCCTGTCGGTTCTAGCCATGATGGGGCATGACACCGGTGTTGGGATAGTCACCTTGGGTCACTTAGAGCCTTCCAGAGTGGTGTGTCACCAGCATGTTTCCAACTCCATCAGTCAGCTTTAGTTTTCTTGTCAGAGGATGTTCTGGAACTCTGGTCTCAGCTAGATGTGAAACCTCCAGCAAAAATGGTGACTCGATCATTTTATCACAGAAATGAAATTTTGCAGAATGAGCCTTTCAAAAAGCTCTGAACCCTGTAGCTCTTAGGAGTGTTGAAATGCTCTCTGCATCCTGTTGGCTCTTGTTCTTCTGAGTGGAAAGCAGCCCATCATGCCGGTGTCTTCCATCCAGCAATAGCTTAAACTGGTGTCCTGTAACTACTGTGAGAAGGGATCTTGCTGATGCTGGTTCTGATATCAGAGGTTTAATCTGGACTCTTCACATTTCATTGCTCAGATGGATCTGCACATAAAGGTTAAAAAGTGGCTTCTGTGCGTTAATAATTGTTTCCTCTTACAAGGACTCTCTTAATCTTGGGAGAAAGTCTCAACAGCATCTTCCAAAACTCTGGGCTACTCTTGGTGTGTTCATGTATACTCAGAATAAAATTGCTGCTTGAAAGTTGCTGTGGTGCTGCTCTCATTTATTCAGTGTATTTTTAAGATTGCTTTAAGTGGACTAAGCTTTAAATTGCTCCTCTATCCCCTTCGTAAAGCTTAGCTGCTAAGTGCAGAGTATGTGTGAAGCTGTTGATTTTCAGACTGAAAAAAAAAAAAAAAAAGGAGATTTGTCACTATTTTATAATGATCTTACTTGTCCTGGCTTTGAAGTTCATGGTTTTATCTTCTCTTTGGCTTAAATGCTACAATTCACATGAAGTTTCCTATGCTTACTCTTTAGTTGGAGACCTACTTGCTGGATGTGCATGTAGGTGAGACAGCAGGATTCATGCTGTACAGCCAAAAAAAGTGGTAGTATCAGCTTTGTAAATTTTTGATGTGAGAATGATGGAATAAAACCTTCCGGTACTTAAATTTTAGCAACTTTGAAATTAACTTGTGTAAATGACATGACAGTTTGCCTTTAAGATGTAATATGGCTTCAGACTGTGGGAAGTATCTTTTCCTGGTGTCTGATTTTCGGTTCTGCCTCAAGAAACTAAGTTGATTTATGTTTGTTTCTAACTTAATTCTGTTTCAGAGTCTGGCTTGAAATCAAATGACTGGACCTTTTTCACTGTGGCAAGATTGCTGTTGCTGCGGGGAGCAAGTTTACTGTGTGACCACTTTTAGATAGCATTGGGCTCATAGTATAATAAATTTTATGGTTTGTTTATGTTTTCAGATACAATCCGATACCTCTCCCTGCATGACAACAAATACATCCGCTATTTCCCGGGGCATACAAAAAGGTAAGATGTGGCTTGGAGACAGTACAGAAGAAATTGAAATAGTGATTGTGAGGAGCTTGAGTTACGTTACGCTCAGTTCACTCTTTTTCACGCAGTAAAACTGTTGATGGCAATTACGAGCTTGTACACAACTGTTGGGATAGGTATTGCTTCGCTCACTTCTTCCCTGTGTTTCTGACGCACGTGGTGGTCTGTGTTGCAGAGTGGTTGCACTTTCAATGTCTCCAGTGGATGATACTTTTATTTCTGGATCCCTCGATAAAACTATTCGACTCTGGGATCTCCGCTCTCCAAATTGCCAGGTAGGATATCCAATTCATGCACTGAGTGTGTTACGCTTTCAGTTGGAAGGATAAAA
This sequence comes from Baryphthengus martii, assembly GCA_013396935.1. NCBI lineage: Eukaryota > Metazoa > Chordata > Aves > Coraciiformes > Momotidae > Baryphthengus > Baryphthengus martii. Next base: position 196,586 of record VWZK01012370.1, read on the forward strand.
AATGGATGCGTGCTTGTTGTAAAACAGAAATACTGCCAGAAACGTGTGCTGCTGATGTAGTGTTGACACCTTCCTGGAATGCTGAGGGAGCCTCGATTGCAAACCTGTGCACTGTGCGCGTCGCGTTGTGTAACAGCGCTCACTTCAACCTACAGCTGCCGCAGAGGCGCTGAGGAGAGCAAGAAGTAACACCCACAGCTGATGAAAGAAGAGGAGAGCTGGGTGTCAGCTTGTGCAGCAGGCTGCTACCCTGTGCAGAGTGTGTCCTCTTCTAGCCAGCATCTCTCCTGGGTGGGGAATGCATCTTCGCTGAGTGGTCATTAGTGTGTGTTGAAAATTGATGCCTTGATGCAATTAAGTTTGATAAAGAAAGTGATCATCTGCAGTAGCGGAGCAGCCATATGGTCTGCCCCCAACTTGCATCTCCTTTATTGTTCGTCAGACCTGTTTGTGAGCAGATTTAACTTTCTAGCAAGGCAAAACCTGTTACTTTTTTATTTATTTTGCTGCAATACTTTACTGTTTTTAGTGGAAACAGGCTTGTATGGGCTGAGAAAAGTACCAGAGCTGGCAGCAGGGGCAGGAATGAAAGATTAGTAGAACCTTCACCTTTTATTGGGGAAGAGCTGGTTTTTTTCCTATATCTGGACATATAGAGTTGTGCTCTCATATTTTCCCATCTCACTGGGACCATTTTGCTTATGAGGAGGGGACTATTTACTTACTTCCAATTATGTAACTGTAAATGCAAAAGAAATAAAATATTACCTTTCTTACAATATGGTTTTCTCTGTCTTAAAACCAAGCTTTTTCTATGAGAAATCCCAATTTTGCCTTTCTTCTGAAGTGTGCCTTTAATGCCAGTGTGTAAGTTTTCCTTGGAACGGGTCTCAGTCTCAGGGTTGCCACAGATGAGATAAGGTTGTAAATTCAATAGCAGTTCTGTGATTTATGCTAATGCTTGAAGTTGTAAGAATGGTAAAACTAGGACTTGTAACAGGGAGCATTACTTGTGATTTTCCATTTACCCATGAGGTGGCAGCCATAGTGCCAAGAAATACTACTGGGAAACTAGAGACCATCCCTCTTGCCAGGGCCCTGAGTATTGGCTGCCTTACTACCCAGCCTTCGGAGATCACAGGGAAAAGTGACCTAAATGAGGAAGAAGAGAGCAGTAGTAAAGTCTCTAGACTTCTTCGGAGAAGAGCAGTATTTCAGAAACTTCTTAAATGTATTGTTGGTTCAGTCAAAGATGTGTTCTTATTTATGTGCATACAGTTCCGTAAAGACGGTTGGCTAACACACAGACCTGCCATTATAGATCTTATTGGCTTTTACCTGGGTTTTTTCAAGTCTTTTCTACTATGTGAGTTAAGGAAAAGTTAACGTTAAAAATAAGCCCTGATAGTAATCTGTCAGGTTTATTTTTGTAAGATCTGTTGGCTTCCAGACAGTACGAGTTTTCATTAGCCAGGCACGGCGAGTTCAGCGGTGTTCACTGGAGCTGTTTCTACCTGCTTTCAAAATACCATTTTTTTTCCCCCGTCCTTCTCAACTGTCATTGGTAGAGTGTTGCTCTCAGTCCCAGCAGCAGTGGTTTTTGGCACTATCTGGTGTAGTTATTAGTACAACCGTATTGTGCTCCCTTCTCTGGGTGCTTCTTGAGTGGGTGACAGCACGAATGAGGTCTGAATTTGTTCTAGTGTGAGCTTTGTGACTGGCACAAGCTGGAAGCTCAGTACGATGACCTGAAGTAGTCAGAGTTGCTTTGGAGAAGCTGAGTTCTGAACGTTTGTGAAACCTCAAATGCAGTTCTGCTCGTGGGCTGCTGTCCTGCTCACAGAGGGCTCAGAGGCCAGTGGTGGAAATGGAATTATTAGTGTCACAAAATAATCGGACTTCTGTTTTCTAGGGTTTAATGCACCTCCAGGGGAAGCCTGTGTGTTCTTTCGACCCAGAAGGGTTGATTTTTGCTGCTGGAGTCAATTCTGAAATGGTGAAGCTTTATGATCTCCGTTCTTTTGACAAGGTGAGCTACCTTAACTATTTCATACTCTCTCTAGCTTGCAAGAAGCAGTCTAAACTCAGTGCTCAGAGGCTGAATTTCTTTACTCCATCTTACTATCTGGGATGCCTACTTGGCACCTGGAGAGTTTTTGGTAAGTACACATCTCACCGACAGAAAGGGCTACCTGCTGTCACCAGGTCCTGAAATCCACTCTTGAACCAACGTTAACGTTACTGTTTACTTCTAACTCTTTAACCTCTTCCAAACACCTGTTTAGGCTTTTATTTGTTGTTGTGTTTTGGTGGTTTGGTTGGTGATTTTTTTTTATTTATTTATTTTTTTTTTCCCTTGCTGCTTTTTCTGGAAGAACACTGGCAAAGATGGAGCCAGGATTTGAGAAAGGATGGAAAATTCAAAGGCAGCTGTAATTGGATAGGCAGCTGAACTGGCTAAGAACCGAGCATAGTTAGTCTGTGGTTTTCAAAAAGGCAGTTGACAGTAAAACTGGCTCAAGTTTTTTCTCTAACTTCAGTTAACAGCCTTGTTTGAAAACTTCATGCTACCTTAAAATGAATTTCTGTAGTTGAATGTGGCAGGGAATGGGACTGCTGTGTGTTGAAACACCTTCCTGTGGCTCTGCTTTGCTATGGAAATGGTGGATTTGTGAGTTTCAAAAAAATACGTGTGCAGCGCTGTGGTTTTGTAGTGACATTTTCCTTTGTTGTCTTAGAACTAAAGATTTTCTTTTGAAAACTCAAAAGCAGACTCTTGTTAGCAGCGATACATCCAGAATCTACATCACATTTCTCGTTTTTTCCTTTGAAGGGGCCCTTTGCTACATTTAAGATGCAGTACGATCGGACGTGTGAGTGGACAGGCCTGAAGTTCAGCAATGACGGCAAACTAATCCTCATATCGACAAACGGAGGGTTCATTCGACTAATTGATGCCTTTAAAGGAGCTATCCTGCATACGTTTGGGGTGAGCATGTTTGCCTGGGCTACCTGCGTGAAACTTGGTGTTAGTTTTGGGAGCAGGTGCCCTTTGGTTGTGAGATTGCAGTGGACACACTCGCTACTACATATTCTCCTGTTTTGTGCCATAGGGTTATAACAATAGTAAGGCTGTCACGCTGGAGGCATCATTCACACCAGACTCTCAGTTCATCATGATAGGTAAGATAATTCTCCTTGGAAAGAATGTCAGTGCTCTGAAATTGGGTGTGTTACGTAGGACTAATGTGTCTGTTGGGAAGCAGAATGTATTTAAATAATACAATGCAGCTGTCAGCTTTCTTTGCAGTGACAGTTTGCTGGTTTGTTAGTTTGCTCAGCGTTTTCTAGACTGAAGTGTAAACGAGCCTGCAAGAACACTTATTTTTTCCCTTATATACGAATGCTATTCCAAGAAAGATAAGAAACAAGCAAACTGTGGGAACGTGTGGAGACCTGTCACACAGTTTCTGTCAGTGATCCTCACCCTGTGGCTTGGATGTGCTCACGTGCTGCCTCAGAGCCTGCCCTCCAGTGCCTGCTGAGCCAGGCACCTGTCTGTGCTTGGGCACTTGGTCTCATAGCCAGACACGTCTGTGCACCTCTCAGGGGCATTCCTGTTCTGGTGACATGCTGGAGCAGCCACAGTTTGTTTGTGCGGCTCTTGTCAACCCCTGTGCCTGTGGAACAAGCTCCGCTTTACCCCTGACAGCAGCAGGAGGCATCAGCCTGATGGCTCCCAGCGTATGACTCCCCTGGCCCAGGCCCCCTCCCTCACACCCTACAAAAGGGACTCGAGTGAGGTGGGTGGCACAAAGCAGGTGGAGCTCCTGTGAAGCTGATGCTGCAGGTTGGGCACCCCACGGCCAGCACTTCAGTCACTGCTACACTCTGCTGCCCAACAAGACCTGTGAACACAAGTCAGGCACATCTTAAGTGGTGCTGCCCTCTCCTACCGCTTTGTTTTTGTTCTTATTTGTATGACTGGTGTGCCAGAGATGTTTAACTTTGTGGTAATTGGTCTCCAGATCCTCATTTTTCCTGGATGAGTGATGGTCTCAGCAACACTGCGTTTTTGTTCTGGCTGAGAACTTCCTGATAGCAGAGAAGAGGGGTGGGGTTCTTTGTTTAATCTGTCTTTGGAGAGCACTTTATTGCACATAGTTACCTTCCTGTTGAGCCCTTCCAAATGAAAACTGCAGTGGGAGAAGTTCCAAACCACTTTTTTTGTGTTCAGTTTTTACATATGCTTAAGTTGTAGCTTGGGCTTCTTAATTTTCTCTTCCTGAAAGGCTATACACATAAATACATAAATTAATTGCATTTTTTATTAGTAATTCTATTTAAAATGAGACTAAAGCAGGCTCAAATTATAAAAACTTAAGTTCCTAGCCTCAGAGTTTGCAAAATGCCCTTTTAAAGTGAAAAACCTGTCTCGTTGGAGCAATGCAGGGAGTCGGCATCTCCAGCGAAGCTTTTGGTATTTGGCATAACGCCCTGAAATGTGGTTGCCTTCCGTGGTAGAGCCTTTGACTGTGCATGCCAAGTGAAATGTTTATCGCCTTCTGTGGCTGAACTGAGACCTTGCGTGAACCATGACTCTTACACCCAGATTTCAGCCTCTCACATGTCGGTGCCGGTTGGCAAGGGTCTTTCCTCCTCGGTTGGTTGGCGTCAGCTCTCCTTTCCTGCTGGGTGACCATAGTTGTTAACTATGTGCAGCTGAGTCTCTGCAGTGCAAAGACATGAAGGTGGTGTTCGGGTGCAGGTGTGTGAGCTCTAGTGCTGCTTTCTGAATGCCCTGGTGATACATTGAGAGGGGCAAAGGTTGAGCGATGAAGATGAGGCGAGCTTGGAACTGCAGCTCTCTAGACAGAAAAGCTTATGCTCTTCATTCCCTCTGCTGGTCTCTCCCATGTATCTTGCATATATTGTTTTCTATGCCTACCTGCAGGTTCAGAAGATGGGAAGATTCATGTTTGGAATGGAGAAAGTGGGATGAAGGTGGCTGTGCTGGACGGGAAACACACAGGTCCTATCACCTGTCTGCAGTTCAATCCAAAATTCATGACTTTTGCTAGCGCATGTTCCAATATGGTAAGGAAAGTGTTTTAAATTCCTCCCAGCTCAATAAGCTGCTGACCCTTTTAGAAACAAATCTGAGAAGGCTCAGTGCTGCCAACGGATAATTCCTCGGGCTTTGGCGAGAGCCAGGCCCTGCCTGTTTTGCCCTGCTTGGATTGTGCCTTACCTGGCAGGCGGGTGTGTGGAGCGGCACACCTGGCACGCACACGAGAGCAGAGCGGTGAGTGTGTGCGCACGCATTGCTGTCAGCTCTTTAGGCTGCTCTACACGGCTGCTGCTCTCACTTTGTGTCAGACTGGCTTGCTCTGTGGTGCAAACCAAACCTGTGTAAGCGAGGATTGTAACCGTAGGTGGCTGGGAGGGTGTGGCTGTGGCTTTGGTAGTCTCTGCCGGAGCGCCTGTAGAAGCGATCAGCTCCTGCAGTGTGCTTGCTCTGGGAGCCATTTGTGTTCTGCTCAGTGAAAGATGTTCTTTCTTTCCTCTTTTCTAGGCCTTCTGGTTGCCAACTATCGACGACTAATTCCTACACTGCAGCCGCTGTCAGATGACTTCTATACTGGTAACAGCAGCCTATCACCGCAAGCATAGCATTGGAATTGCCTACAGCTCCTAGACCGTATTCCTGGTCCTGCACACGTCTCCATATGTCTTACCTTTCTCTGCTGCATTCCTTTGCAAGGACTCCTCTGGTCAGCCTCTTAGCATGTTCAGATGCGGCATGCTACACGTTCTTACCTTCAAGTCTGTGCCCAGCAGGCTTCAGCCGAAGTTGGAACTGACACAGTATTGTTTTTAAGAGCGATGAAGTCTTGTTTTATTTACAAAATGTTTGTGGCATTTTTTTAAGCTGTAATTATGTGTTTTCCTTCTGTAAGTGCACAAGGTTACCAATGTTCCAAGGTGGAACGTGCAGTTCCTTCCCTTAAGTGCATGTTTTTCACATCTGGGATCTCTCTGGTTTCACTGCAGTCCACGGATACAAAGTCACTTCTGTGCCAAGTGTGGACACTGACAGTTTTCAACTGAAACAGCAGATGCTGGATTCTCTTGCAGTGGAACACGCACCACAAGAGTGGGTGACTGTAAATATATGTGATACAGCCTGTCATCCTCTTTTTGATGATTTAGTGTGCAACAAACCGTACAGGTTTTGTCTGCTGCCGGAGCTTGCCGAAGGCTCCCTGCTGTTTGCTGTGCCAGCATCCGGGAGGGCGCAGAGAGTACTGGTGAGGTCCGGGCAGTGTCCCAAGCAATAAAGGAGTCTGTCAGCAGGACAGTGGAGAGACCAAACAGAGACTGAAAGCACAGTCTGCCTGTGTACCTTCATTACCTGTCATCTTGGCTGATCTTACTTGTAAATACTGGGGGGCGGGAGGACGGTGGGAATGGGCCTTATTTTTTTACTTTTAGATATTAAAGAATATGATGTGGGCCAGTATTGTGGGGTGTCTAGGCTGTTTACCTTCACCGATGCAGTTTTTTTCCCTCCTGGTTTGTAAATACGTGCCATTAAATTCTCCCCGCACCAGGCTTAGACCTGTATCCCTTCCTCGGTAAAACTGTTGTGCACTTAGTTCATCATGTGTTTTGTTACAGGTCCTGCAGGTTTTCAGCGATAGCCCCAAAAATGTGATACTTCCTTTGTCAGACGGTATCTTGAGAAAGTAATTTTAAGTATCTTACCTGTGACTGTGCTGACACCGCTTTGCTCTGGCCCTGACCTGAGAGATGGGAGAGAGGTGCTCTCCTGCTCCAGAGGGTCTTGTGGGCCAGTGGCACGGAAGGGCTGGCAAGCTCGTTTTCAAGCCTGGTTCCAGTTTCTTGCATTGATGCTGCATTGATCAAACACGTCCACCAGCAGGCTGGCAGAGGCTCGGCGTCGCTGTGGTGTTCATTTGTCATTTTGCCTTTCAGACACACTTGGGTTTATGTGCTGTGTAACAGCTCGGAAGGTTGATGCTTTCCCTTGCGCAGTCACGTGTGCTCACTTCCCCTCTCCTAAATGTAACGCGCTGGTGAGGTGACAAGCACAGTCATGGGCATGTTCTCTGCCAGTTCTCAGGTGCCAGTCCATCCTGGAGAACTGTGCTCCAGCATTTTCCTTTAGCTCGATTGTCAAGTTTTTGCTATTGCAGCAAAGTTCATCTCAGCTGTTGGACCCTGTATATAATGCACAGCATGTCTCCCTGGAAAAGTAAATCTGCTTGTGGGACAGCTGCTTCTGTTTAGATTTTCCTTCTGTTCCCTTTTTTATTTCCACAGTTCTTGTCAGTGGAAATGTGCTGAGAGCTGGGGATGGGGAGTGAGCGGTTCCCCACCACTGGGTCCTTTACGGTACCAGCGTGTGGTGAGCTGCAGTGTTTGCTTGTGACCGTCGGCAGGAGGACTGTCCCATCAGCTTGATGTCTGGATCAATGTGTGGTTGAAGCATCTCCTCAGGCTCTCTGGCTTGTCTCTGCTGATGCTGCTGTGTGGTTTAGAGCCATAATGGTTGGACTTGATGATCTTAAAGGTCTTTTCCAATGATTCTATGGCTTCTAATGGCATGGGTCTGTGATGTGAGTTTGCTGTCCTCCAGACTGGAGGAGCGAAGGGAACTGATGCTTTTGATCTTGCCAGCCAGGCCTGCTGTTGGGGCTGCAGAGGAGAGATCCATGCTGTTACACCAGCATCCCTCTTCCCATACTGTACTGTCCCACCGCCACCTGTAAATTCCCAGCGTGAAGGGAGACAGTTATCTCTGTCCTCACAGTTGACTGGCTTCCCACGGCCCCCTCTTAGCTCAATAGTGTTGCATTTCAGGCTGCTTGGTGCTATTTTACCATTGTTGGTATTTCCTTAAGCAGCCGTATTTTGCAGTGGTTTGTATCACACAGGTGTTTGGGGTCTGTCGTGCATTTTAACAGTTAAACTTTTAACGTTCAGTAAGCAAAGCATCTTTCAGGGTTTTACCGAGCAGTTGCCTGAGGAAGCAAACAGAGCCGCCGGCCACTGTTCTAGTTACTCTTCACAGGGGAACATTTGAAAGTCTTTTGCTCTAAAAATGCTCTTTGCTGATGTGGATTTGAGCGCTTGCCTAAAGACTGTTGTTCAGCTCTCCCTCGTGCAGTGTTGTCAGACGTCGTGTGTTGCACCATGAAACGTTTAAGAAAGAGGACCAAAGGGCTGATCCAGAAGGACACACACACTAAGGCCATCAGTGGCTTTCTGAAGATAAATTTAACGGTTCATGCCCAAGACAGAACTAATGCTGAGTTCCACCTTAAAGCCAAATGCCTTCCGGGGCCGATTGCCACCCCCAGGGACAAAGACATCTTTCTTGGCTGATGTAGACTGAGTGGAGTGTTTTCCAGCTGCCTTTGGAAGAGGGAAATGGGACAAGTATTGTCAAGGAACTTGAGCATGGCATGTTTCTTTCTAGAAGGTTAGATGGGAAAGGTGAATAAAGCTTTTAGCTTCTAGCTTCTGTGTGCTCCTCTAAAAGTACGAGGACTGCAATTTATGAAACGGACCTGATTAAAAACAGCACTCCCAAGACTATTGGAGTCTCCAGCCTTAGGTGTGAAGCCAAGCGGGAAACAGCATTCCCATCCAGATTTGTTGTTTAGAAGATTAATTCCCCCTCTCCATGTTCTTTGGGATGAAGTAAAGACCTTTCTTCAAAACAAAGGGGAAGTGAGACTGCAGCCCACCTAACAGCTGTGCTGGAGGCTGAGCGCATCTGCTTGGGCTGCAGAAGATTTCTGGTGCAGTTCTCTTCTCCAAATTAGTCTGAAAGATGTTTTTTACTGAGGCTTCCAGGTCCTCTGTTAATGTCCCAGCCCGTACTCTGGGGGACACAGGAGCATATGAGTGAACGTTTGGAAGCAGCAGAGTATTTTTTTCAATGCCTCTGGACTGTATTTGCACTTTAAGAGACTTCACCATGGGTTTGGGTCAGGGATGAGGATCCTGGAGAACCTTTGGTAACTGGGTCGTGAGCTGCTGTGGACAGTCTGACTCTTGAGGTGTTGTCTGACAGATGAGTGTAAATATGGGAAGTCAAATTATGCTTTGTCACAAAATACTGCGTATGTGGAGAATTCAATATTGTGGCTGTTAACAATAAATATTTTTTAGAGACATCACAGAGTGCTGTAAATTCTGCGTTTGTCCCATGTGATACACCTTGCTGGTTCTGTGGAGGGAGAATGGGGAAATCAGGCATTTTTAAAAAAAAAAAAACACCTTTGTTTTGGAAAATCAGAAGCTCTGTAGTGGGAGTTGTGATGCTCTGAAAATGTCCCTACATAAACTGCCCATTTTAAGTTTTTTTCTTTTCTTGCCTAGGAATGTTTCAGGATAGGGAAGTAGCCTTGTAACAGCTGCTTGTTGAGGTACCCTGGGCATCGGGATGGAAGAGACAAGCCTTTCTCAGCAGGAAGGTGAGGAAATATCTTGTTGGTTTGGAGTAACAGGAGACTTGGCTCATTACAGCCACTGTGTCTCTAGCATCACAGCTGCTGTAGTGGGGACAGCAGCCAGCATCAAGTTAATATGGTTGGAACCCCATGTGTGTTGTTTTCAGGTTGAACTTGAGAGGATGGGGGAAAAGCAAAGCTGGAGTGCAGTGTCTTTTGTTCCATCCCTTGCTTAAACCAGTAGCAGATAGCTGAGAAGGCTGTGTCGTTCCTGGGGCCAGGCTTCCCACTGCAGGAAATCATCTTTTGACACTCCGCTCTCGGGGTAGTACAGCCACAGGAATCCTGGTGACAAACAGGGTTTTGGCGAAGGCAAAAACTCCCCTGCAATTTTCTACAGCTCTTTTTCTCCAAATCAGATCTGTGTAAAACCTCCTACAGGAATAAAACCCACACTTAAATGCTTGGGGGGGGGGCGGGGAATAAAATTGTTAGGACTTTAATCCTTGTGGAATCTAAACACACACGGAGGTGAGGTTTGTCTGCTTCACTAGGGAATCTTGCAACTTGTGTAATGAATTATGAGAACCAAAGTGGGGACTCGGGGAGATGGGAAGCTTGTCCAGACCTGAATTTGCCTGGCTGAGGAATAGGTTGAGAAGCACGTCCTCAGAGTTTAAGGAGCAACTCTGGCACGTCTTCTGCACCGCTGTTCCTGCTATAAGGAGTGGAAGTGCTTGAGATTCAGCACTGCAGACAAATTTAAACAAACCGGTTTTATTTTATTGGAGCTCTTCTACTAACACTTCAGTTCTCATGAGCGCTGCAGATAGAAAACTAGCTTTGCTGTCAGAAATGGCCTGAGTGAAGAGAGAAAGTGTTAGCAAGTGTTGTGGACTAAGGTCTGTTAGAAGTCTGTACATTGCATTACATACTAATACACTTAAAGGCACTTAAATACTAGTAAGGCATCTCTCTTTACAGAGGAGGCTCCAGTAGGCCAATGTGTAGCTTCATCTGTTACCATCCTCTGTTGTGAGGTGGTGCTGCCTACAAATGACACCTTTCTCAAGAGGTCTGGGCCGCTGCTACTGCAGTCACGGCCGCGCCAAATGCTCTTAGCAGCAGCTCCAGGGTTTTCCGCACATCTCGTGTTACAGCAAAGGGGATGCTCATGTGTCCAGTTCTACACAACTTAGTCGAAGTCTGATGAAAAGCCAGCTCTTGAGACTGGTTGGATCTCACTTGATCCTCATTCTTCAGTATTAAAAGGGGAGAGGGGTCACTAGAAACGTGGCTTTGAGTTTCGCTGTACCGTGAAGATCTTAGAAATAGTACCCTTCAGCTTGGGTGGTCCCCTCTGCAGTTTCTCCTTGGCCCACCAATGGGAAAGGAGTAAGGGGAATGATTTGTCGCCCACTGTTCCTCTCCTGCGTGTTCTTAGAGAGCTACTGTTCTTGTTGCTCTTCTGCATAAGTGCTGGCTGCGCATGTTCAGGTTCCACTGCAGGTGGCTTTGCTGGAAGGCAGTGCAGAGGCACAGCAGAAAACCCTTGGTCTCAGGCTGATGCCGAGGAGCACCATGGCAGGGAGGACACAGGTCCTGTGAGTCATGCTGAGAGTCAGTCCCCGTCCCTGTTGTGTAGTGGGATGACAAATACAGAAATGTCATCGTAGGATGCCTCCTGGTTGTCGTCCAGCATCCACTGGTGGCCTCTCCTCTTTCCCCTGGCTCTGGATACCAAGCACTTGGCCAGTTCTGAAAATCTGTGGGTGGAAAAAACGCGAGGTTTGGGTTAGAACATCACTGTTGCCTTAAGAACAGGACTGAGCTGTGCCTTTATGAAGACATCAGCTTTATCATTGTTTCCTTAGGATGTGGAAAGATGAGGGAGGCAGTTTCCAGAGCCACAGAAGAGAGTGCTTGGTCATGCTGGAGCTGACCCAGAAGCAGTGATCTCAGCCTGCTTTTGGTTTGCACAGGTTCTTTGGAAGGAAAAACGATGGCAAAGCTACTATTACCTGTGGGGGTCTGTCCTATTTTCTGCAAGGAAGCTCCTAACCATACAGGCCACCTCTTTGTTGCACAGAACATCCCAAAGACCATCAGTTGCCATGAGGAGGACATCGTCTTCCTTAATGTCATGCAGAGCAAAGTCAAATACATTCACCTGGAAAGCACAGGAATAAATCAGTGCCAATCCTGAGCGTCCCAGAGGCATCAGGGATTCCCCTGAGAGATGACAAAGAGGGACTAGGGTGCTTTTACGTCCATTTGCTGCTATGCTTGTAGATTCCTCTGTGTTGGGATTCTCTGGCAACATGCAGAGAGAGCAGGGATGGAAAATGGACACAGCTAAGAGCTGCCAGGTCTGTAGGAGGTGGGTGCTACAGAGGAGAAGCAGCATGTTTAACTCTATCCTGCAATTCCCATGTGCCACTACTGACCTTGGGAATGCAGGAGAGGAAAGGTTTGACTTCAATGTTGGTGTCGATGACTTTGAGCTGGTGATCCCCCAGACCTCGAGAGACAGCCAGAGTTCCCAGCAAGCGAGCCTGGCCCAAACAAAGCAAAACAATATTCAAACATGAGAATGTGGCACCTTTAAAGGCTTGTACCGACCTATGTGTTGCCTTTAGGACCTTTCTCCAAGCGTCACTCAGAACAGCCCCTCGAGACTTCAGAGGTGGAGGTGTGATCAGAAGCAATAGCTTGATGTGAGTATTGAGACAGCCTACCCAAGGATAGCTCCTGGGGGCCTGTGGTGTGCTCTGGAGTGAGTACGTCTACTCTGGGTAAAGCGACAGACCTCAAGAAGCCCATGGTGGCATCTGATCTTGATGTGGGGTGGCGAGGAAGAAAACTGGGTTGGTTTGGAGGGGGAAGGGGTCCTTTCTCCTGGCAAAGGAGGTTCTGCACTGACTCCTGGCAAAGAGGGTGGGACGTGAGTTGTAGTGCTGGGGGAGGTGACAGGGCTTTCTGTTTGACCCCAGCAGGCAGATGCGGGATGTGTGTGGTCATTGCTTCCCCCGGCCTCCTCCTTTCCTCTCCAGGATCCTTTTCTCATTCTCTCCTCAAGGAAGAGGGTTTGTGGAAAAGATGCTAGTTAGAGCTGAAGGAGACAGTCCAAAGTGGGGTCTGCTGAAATAAGTTCTCATCTGAAATGAGTTCTTTCGTGCAAGGGGAGATGAGGAAAAACCAGGCTGGCTCTGGCCTGCTATCTGTACTCTGGAGGAGGGTGCAACCCCCTGCTCTAGAGGGCTCTGATTTATACTAACAAGGCAGGATGGTGCTAATGAAGGGAGCTGTGGGACTATGCCATGCTAGAGAGCCCTGGAGCACTGGGTGCTCTGCAGCCCCAGGCTGCTATACGGCTCTGGAGTGTGACAGATGCTAAGGACCCCCAGCAGACTTGCCTCTACCTTCCCAGTGTGTAAAGCATCAGGGTACCTGCTTCCCGTGACCATGGACAAGAGGATACTTGAGGTCGGCTTTCTCCACTGTCTTGTATCCCCTAGAACAGAGAATTCACTGCTGGTATGGGATTTGTCTGATTTGATGGTACAACACAGCGCATTTTGACTGTGATTCAACCCCTGTGGTGCCCCCACGCACAGGCTGGCTGAGGAAGGGCAAGGTGATGTGCTGAAGCAGATGCAATGAAGATGACCCCTTGCTGAATGCCCAGATGTTCTTCCTTCTTCCCTTCCTCCCCAGCTTGTACCTGCGCCAGGCTGGGACTTCCTGCACCAGCCCCACCTCACAGGATCCCAGAAGGACCATGTCAACTGTTTCCAAACCAACCTGCCAGGGCCCCAGTCCTTCCAACAGGGGGGAGGCTGCTCACAGCATCCTGCATTCCATCTGGCACAGCTTTGCACCATCCACGCCCTGCTCTCACCACTAGGACATGCCTCTTCTCTCTTCACCTGTCCATCTCTAGGGGTAGGTGAAGCTGCTCTGTTCCGCAGCCTTGTCCCCAGGCAGAAAGGACTCACCAGCCTTCCATGAAGTAATCCCGGTACAGGACTTTCTGGCCCACATCATCTCCCTTCAACCTCCGTGGAAACTCAAAGCGTGTGAACTCGCTGTCCAGGAGCTTGGGGAAAAGAAAAGCCTGGAGACGGGAATGAAGGCATGAGGATGGACAGGTTCCACACAAAAACTTCTCCTGCCTCGGGATGGCACTCCCAGCAGCAGAATGGAGAACAGAATCGAGAAAGCACATCCCAAGGAGGATGTGAGCATTTCCATACTGAAGGCTGTTGGTTAAATCTCACCCCCAGGCCTCCTTGGCTAGTGCTAGGTGGTATTCTAGCCCCACAGTGGCCTTTAAGGAAAGCTAGGGGTCCTCTTGTGACAAGCCCTCTCTGACCAGTGGGATGCTCACAGCTGGACTGGCTGATGTGCAGAAGGAGTCACTCACCAGGTGCTGGATTCGCTGCCTCTCTGTCTCGGGTGTGAACTCGCAGCTCATGGGCACAACGTCGTCCCTCAGAACAAGAATCGCCCTGTTAGGGCAAAAGGCAAAGAGCTGAGCTGGGTATGTCACAGCAGCTCTCCTCTGACCAAGGCTAGCCCTGGGGTCAGCCAGCTGGGGGTAACCAGTGGCAGAGCAACACCAGAGAACAGCTGTGCACCCAGAAATGTTTAAAAATGCCAGTGTGTTTTAAATCACTTCACTGCAATCGTGCTGTTGCAGCAAAGAGCTGAGCTTGCCCGGTCCAACAAAGGTGGAGCTCACTGCTAGAGGAAGGTGGGCCAAAGCCAGGTGAGGAAGCTCTTGAGGATGCCTTGAACTCACCTTCCACTTTTAAACACCTGCCAGGCTGAGCTTCCTGCCGCACTACCCCCCAGTGCTGCCCTGCGGCTGGGCAGCGTTAGTCCCTTGAAATCTCAAAACCCTTCCAGGAGGCATGAGAGCACCTGTCCTTCCAACAGGTCCTGCGGCTGGCAGGAGGGAAATGGCTGGGATGCACATTCACCTTCTGTAGGATTAAGCAAGATGCTGGAAACTTTGTTTATGCCCCAGCAACCTCCCCCTTTTATTATGGCTCACCTGCTGTCCCCGGCATTAGCCACATACAGCTTTCCCTGGAAATAAAGGGCAGCCAGAGCAGTGCAGCCTCCCGTCTGGTTCGTCGCTTCCATCTCCTGGCCGATGACTTCATCCTGTTGGTTTCAACAAGTTTGGAGAGTGATGTGAGCCGGGCTGCCTCCCAGGAGAAATTCAGAACCGAAACCGGTTGCAGATGGGCCACAGGAAACCAGCAAGGCCAAAGATAATGTTGCTTCGGTACAGGCAACAAAGCTGTGGGTACTGGACTAAGGACAGCATCAGGAGAGCGATGAGGAGATGTCAAACACGTACGTGCCGTGCGAGCGGGTCGGTAGTCACTGTCTAGCCCTGAAGAAACGTACCCCCTGGGTGCAGCTTGGCAGAGCCTTGCTCTGCCTGGGCACTGCTGCTATGCAATAGATGTGAGGCAGATCCTGGGGAGCTGAGCCAGCACGATCTCAGCATGCTTACAGGTTTGGCCAAATGTTCTTGCCTGCTCCATGAGCTGCAGAACAGCAGACCCAGGGTGGGACAGACAGACTGCTCGGGGCTGCAGGACCCGTGCCCTGCATGTGGTACTCACACATTCCTGGAAGGCATTTTCCAGGGCTCCCACCACCAGGTCTTCTGCGTGGATGTGCTTCTCCTCCACGAACTGGGGGTCGCTGTCACAAACACAGCGTCCGCTGAGATGCATGGGGGGCTGGGCCTCTGTGATGCCTCCCACAACCTCCTCCAGCTTCTGCTTGATACAGTAGTGCAAATAGTTGGAGGCGATGATGGCAGCCTCTGGGCCACCGTGGCCATCGAACAGCGCCCAGTAGTAACCAGTCAGGAACTGCAGTGAGGAAGAGGGGGAAGGCAGGAGCTGGAGAGGTTGTGCAGACAGCAGGCTTGCAGCCAGGACATTGCTGTACGTCTCTTGCCTGGCTTTTCCACCCCAGCTACCCTCCCCTGCCACCAGCCGATCTCCTGCGCAGCTCAAAGTGACCTGACGCCCATGTGCTGCTCTGCCAGACCCGTCGTCTGAGTGGCTGGATTTGCAGCCACCCACCTGCACGTGCTGTTCCTCTCTGTTTCAGAGGAGGTGCGGTCTTTTACAAGAGGCAAGGCAGAGCCACTGCCAGGTGAGAGCATCTCCTGTGCCTGCTTCACACTGCTGTCTCCAAGTGACGACAGCACAAAACGGCCCTTGAAAACAGAGTGAGGACAGTACAGGAAAGGTGAGGACACCAAGTAAAAGTCATGGGCCATGGAAGTAGAAATGGCACATATGGGCAGAGCTGGGTGTTTTCTGGCCAGACGCAGGGTATGCGGGTCTCCTAAACACTTCCAAGGAAGGGTTTGAGCACGTGGGCATGTAGGACTGATGGGGCAACCCCATGTTTCCTGTACCTGGGCCCCTGAGTGTGGACTAGGGCTGCTGGCAGCAGGGTGAGCACGGCCTGCCTGGGGGCTATACCTGTGTGGAGCACAGGATCAGCCATTCTTCGTCCTCCTCCAGGCCCGGCTCTCTCCTCCGGATGGAGATCTGACAGGAGGCCGCTTGGTCCTCGTTGAACTCCGACTTCTCAGCGTTGATAACCCTGGGGACGCGAACATTCCAGGTAAGGCTGTGAATGCGCTGCCCCTCTCCTGCCCGAAGCCAGCTCTGCAGTCGTGGCCAGTGGCTGCACCTTGCCCCTTCCCTCCAGCCCCAGCTCCGCTCCCTTTTCAAACTTCAGGATCTCTTTGCTGGGGACTTAAATAAGTCCTTTATGCGCAGCGGGGAAAAGCTTGGTGAGGGACACAGGGACAGGTGAGTGGTTTTGGAGCACCCTGGCCCCAGGCAGCCCTCGTCAGCAGCCCATGCTGTGCTAGTTCCTTGGTGACACACCATCATTGGTTTTTCTACCAGCCTTGCTAATGTTTGTCCCTGGATGGGAGTTTGCTCTCCTTGTACAGCTCCTCTCTCCTTGTGCCATCCCACGACCATGGGGTTGTGATATCACCTGGCCAGGAGCTGTTCTCCCTGATCCATCACCTCTGCCCTTAAAAAGCATAAACCCAGAGATTTCTGAAAATTTCACCTTCCCCCTCCCTGTGTTTTAAAGGCACTTTGTGAGGATCAAGAGGACAGATACCCAGCGCTGCTGAAACCACCTCTTGGCTCAAACATCCTCCTTGCTCCCCCGGGCAAGGCAGGGCTTGCTGCCCCACACAGCAGCCCCCTGGCAGAGCCCTGCCTGGCCAGGGTGTAGAGCAGGGGCCGGCGAACGTCCCAGCAGTAAATTACGGTGTAAACTACATTATGGGAGCGGCCGAGAGGCTTGAGCTGAGGCTCTGGGAGGCGGCCCTTTCTGCCCGCGACGCGTCCTTCTCGCGTGGGGGCTGAAGCCCCGTGCTCGGGCCGGGCTGCGGCCGAGGGGTGCAGCCTGGGGAAGACGCGGGGTTCGACCACTCCCCCCGGGATTCCCCTAAACCGCCCCCACACCCCCTGCACCTCCAAAAAGCCCTTTAACCCCACGAGACTCTGGGCGTTCCCTCAGATCTACACTACACGGACGCACACCCCCAAACCCTATAAACGGCCAAGGAGTCCCTGAACCCCCGCGCCCCCCATCCCGGGGGTCTCCCGGGGCGGCCCCGCTGCCGACCCGCACTCACTCGGCATAGCCCGCGCCCCAGGGCAGAGGCCNTGGGCTGGGCTGGGCTGGGGTCTGTCCCCCACCCCGGGCTGGGCACCCGTCTCGGGAGGCACCCGACGGGGACGCGCCCTGAGCATCGCCCGGCCCCGCCGCCCGGGCTGCCGGGCTGTGTGGCGGTAGCGATGATGGGGGCGATAAGATGAAGCTTCCCGAAGGAGCCGGCAGGTTTCCCTACGAGTAGCTGGGGTAGGAGGGGGAAGGAGAAAGAGGACGACGACGACGACAACGACTCTGAGTCAGGCTCAGAGCATTTGAGTGCTCGTAGGAGGTGAAGGAGGAGGTCTGGCTCCGGGGATGCTCTGATGAGGGGCTCTCCCGCATCCTTTGTCTGGGCTGATGCTAATGAATTGCCGTGACACCGCTCATAAAGATGCCTTCTGCTGCGGCAGCACCTTCATCCACACAGATCTGCTTCGCTGCAGCCCCACATCAACCCTGGCCAAGTCTCCCCTCCCTGCGGTGATGCTCGGCCTCCTCCCAGGGGGACTACAGGGGGCCCGAGTAAATTCCTGCCTGACCGTCGCCGGTGTGTGGGGGAGGAAAGCTCCCTACTTGCTCCCTGCGGGACCCAACCAACACCTTGAGACAATGGCTTTTGAATTTATGGGTGCATTTGGTGTGTGACTGTGTCCTCATGGTATTTCCCTCCTGACACTTACCTGCTAACTCGATTAACAATATTAATCAGGAGTAGAGGTACTGCATAATTTATGTAACCAAATCAATATGCAAGCAGGGAGCAGGGATGTGAGAGCAGCTGCCGCTGAAGCCCTGCTCCGTGCCGGTCAAGCACGATTCCAGCACTGCTGCATGCCCTGGGAAGTGAGCTAGGATGTTGACCTCACAGCTCCTGTCCTCCCAGCCAGCACCTTTGCACAAGGATATTGAATTTATGGCTGCTGTTCTTTTGTGTCACAAGCATCCTTGTTCCTTGGGTGCATGGTCGAGAGCATCCTTCCCTTTCAGATGCTCCTGAAGGAACTGTAGTTGAGAAGGGGTTAGAGGTGCTGCTTAGATGTTTCTCCCGCTTTGCCTGAGACTGTTGATAGCTGAAGATGTTTGGGTTTAGATTCATTGCTTCTGGTTTAGTCTGAGGCCCTGAAGTTCAGGCTCTAACTGAATGTTACCTCTCCTGTAAAAAAAAAAAAAAAAAAAAAAAGCACA
>VWZK01012370.1:214992-249059 GCA_013396935.1 Baryphthengus martii
AAAAAAAGTCCTCAGCGTAAACCCCAGTGCCCACCTGAGCTCTCTCTGTGCTGGCCCTGCTGTGCAGAGAGCTCTTCTGTGGGGTTTGATGCAGACAAGGCCTGTTGCATTGCATGTGCCCCAAGAGGCAGCTGCCTGTTGCTGGCCGCTGTGCCCATCCCCCTGTGCTGCTGATGCCATCCTCCCTGGCACCCCCGAGGCTGCCGGGGGGGATGCGCTGGTTTGGCAAAGCCAATGAGCTGCTCTCTGAGAGTGCCGGCTTTTGACGACCTTGGTTGCCCACCGCTTGGCAAACCCCTCTGGGAGCAGCGCTGAGAGACATTGAGAGTTCCTGTTGCTTGTAGGACCTAAAGTGCCCCATCAACAGCGTGCTGCTGGAAAGGGGAAGGGACTCAGACTTCCCCTGAGGCGCTGCAGCCAGTGCAGGGTGGGGACAGACTCAACAGCTCTGCCCAGACAGCAGATCCCCAAGTTAAGAGTGGCCTAAAAACCTCTCTCCCTGTGGTTATGAAAAATAGCTTGCATTGGATGGGCTTGCTGTTGCAGCATCTTGCACATCTCTGGGATGCTGAGCCCTCTGGGTCCTCTCCTCCACCCCTGCTGCGGGGTCTCTCTTCTGGAAAGTGTCTCTTTCCCTTCTGAATGCAAATCTGCCCCCCCAGCACCTGTGATGCTGAACTGGGGCACTCTGGGCTTTAAGGGAACCACCCTTGGGGGGGGAGTTTGAGGTATTTCAGTCCTCCCTGCTCTGGCACAGTGATCAAATTAATTCCTTTGCTCAGCAGAGAGCGAATTCGTTGTCAGATGAGAAGCAGCAATCCTACTGCTGCTTTCATCCCCTCTGCTGAGGCACTGAGGTCTGCTGTGTGCCGAGGAGAAGGAGGGGTTTTCCACATTTTCCCTGTTTCTGGGGCCTCGTTATTTTTGTGTGCACGCATCACTTCATGTTTTTTCATTCTCATTTCTTCCCTGTTTTCAGATAAGCATCTGCTCCAGGGGGAATTACAATCAGACCTGCCAGCTGGCTTAGAGGAGGTTGTGGGCAAGCTGGTGAGAGATTTTGGTTGACGCTGTGCTCACTCTCAGGGTGAGAGTGGGAGCCCCTGGCGCAGCCCCCCGCTGTGATGCTACCGAGTCACCCTGGCTTTTGGGGAGAGACAGGTGGTCCCCAAGGATAGGGAGGAGATGGCAGTGAAGAGCTGCAGCTTTGAGGTGTTTAATCAGGGCTGAGTCTTGCATGCAGAGGTGAGAGGCTAATTATTATATTTTTTAGTTATCTGTGGCAGCTCCCTTGAAGGTGCTGGCAAGAAAACTGAGCCTCCATGGAGACTGTTGGGCTGGGGAGGCACTTGGAAGCTTTTGAGGGTTGCCGTGGGCTTCCAGGGGCTGGAAACCTGCTTTTTAAGTACAGCTACTACTTTTTGCAGTCCCTGTTGTGCCCTGAGTGGCAGTAGATGCGGCCAGGATTCACTATTCTAGTTTAAAAGCCAGGCGTGACCCCCGTGTTGGTGCTGAACCAGGGCTTTAATGCTGGTGGGAGATCACCCAGTTGCCTCTGGGTACTCCTCCGTGACCTCTGGGTACTCCTCCGTGACCTCTGGGTACTCTTCTGTGACCTCTGGGTAGAGAGAAAAAGTGTTTTAAAAGGGATTAATATTTTTTTGCCTAGGAAGTAAAGAAATCAAATGCATGTTGTACCTTCAGCAGAGAAGGGGTGGCTGGTCCATGACCCCTGATGTCCACAGGGGGCAGAGGGCACTGGGCTGCTGTGAGGAGAGTTTTGAGGAGCTGGTCCTGACTCGTGAGCTCTCTTCTGGGGCCAGCACTTGACTCGGAGGTTGATGATCACCTGGGGCGGTGGCCCATGTCCCGACAGGTGGCATGTCAGGATGACCGGAGTGGCAGCGTGGGTGGAAGATGAGACAAACCCCCTGTTTGTCAAAGCCGTTGAAGTTCGGCACCTAAAGTAGCAGGATAGAGGAAATCCCTTGGAAAGCGTGCAGAGGGAGGCTGGAAATGCAACGAGATCACTGCCACGATCTGTCCCTGAGTCCATGACCCCTCAAGACCTGAAATACAGACAAATAATTCTGATCTGAGGTTCCACAAGTAGAGAAAAGATGAGTCCAGGACATGCAGGATTTACAATAAAGACCAGGAGTCGTGTGAAATCCTACCAAGACCCACAAAAAATTGGAAAAAAAAAAAGCTTTGCTTGTGTACTCTCTTGCTCAGATATTTTTTCCTCTCTTTCTATTTTCTTCTGACATTTGCAGCTTTTTTCCAGAGAAAAGATTTCCTGCAAGGACATTTTTTATTTATTTTTTTTCCATGGTGAGGAATAAAATCCTCTTAGCACATAAACTGGCCAGCTACGGCTGTCAGCGGAAAAGCTCTCTGCAGCAAGCGGGTTGAGCAGGCGCTGCGTGATGGAATTACAGCAGGATAGGCTGAAAAGGAGGAATTTTAGAAGCAGCAACAGCTATTTTGTGCCTGTTGCAGTTGTGCCTTTTCCTGGATTCCTCAGCAGGATCTGGGCAGAGCTGCCTGTACGGGGCAAGTGTAGGTGGTGCAGCTGAGACCTTGTTTCATCCATCAGCATCTCAGCTACTGTCTGGTCAAGCATCCCTCGAGCTCAGACAAGTTTTGCCTGGGTTTGTGACTGGATTTTTGGCTGAGTTTGCATGTTGCATCCCAGACATGCTGCACTCGGGACGGTGAAAGGGAAGCAGCCGCTTGGAGTCGCATCGATTTGAAGATTATGTCCAGGGAATGAAAGATTGATGGCCGGAGGCTCGGGTTTCCCGTCGGGAGGACAAGGTGACTCGATGTATTGAGAGAGGCATCTGTTTCAGGGAGCATGTATTATTGATCTGGGAGCTGGGCTCTGTCACCCAGGTGTAGGGGGCGGATTGGGAAGGGTCGAATAAGTAAAAATCTGTTGCTCCTTCAACAAGTGAGTGAGAGGATGGAGGAGGGAAAGGTGTAGGGGAGGCGATGCGGCTGTCGCCTCCATCCCCAGCCCCTCAGTGCTTCCCCGAGGGTTGCGCAGGCAGCTCCGCTGGCACCCCGGCATCCCCAGGGAGAGACCGGCCCGTTGCTGTGGCTACAGCTGTCCTCGCTGCATGCTACCTCTGTCTCCCTCCGGCTTCGTTACAGCCTACCTCTGCTAATTGGAGGTGTAAACATCAAAAAAAAAGGCATGGGTTTTGTGGCGAGGTGGTACCCAGAAGCAGCAGCTCACTGCTCCAGCTGGCAGCATTGTCACGCAAGTGTTGATGCTTCAGTCTGGTGCTGAAATCTCTCAGGTACTGATCCAAACGGCCGTATCCTGGGGCAGGACAGCTGCCTGCTCTGGCCGCAGACAGCACGGCCGCTCAGGAGGTGCAAGGATTTGGCCACCTCGCTGGTCCCTGAGGCCTGGGGTCTTCAGGCTTTAGTTTGCACCTGCTTGATGCTGCCGAGAGGGGAGCCACCGCCGCGCCTCCCCACCATGACCTCCTCTTCTTATCTGGCAGTTTGCCTGCGTGGTCAGGGCCACCTGAAGGCCACCGCTGACCAAACCATCACCTCCCTGCCACACAGTGAGTTGCCCAGTCTGGGTGCCCTGGCGCCAACAGCCAGCTCTGCTCGACCCCCCGTCCCAAATGGGTGAGAGGTGCTCCTGGGCAGGGAGGTTTTGTGGTGCCGTGGGACCTGAGATATGCTGTCAGCAGGCTGCTAAATGCAGGTGGCTCATGAACAGGGGACAGCTCATCTGCAGCCTACAAATAGGTGGGAGAAGGAGGTGCTGCACGACTTGGTGGCTGTAGGCGATTTTTGGGCTGTCATGGGGAGAGTGGCTGCGGAGGCATGAGTGCTTGTGCCCACCATGTCTGCCAGGAGGGTCAGTAGTGGAACTGCCTTGTAGAAAGGCCAGGAGGTTCCTCAACCTGCCACCGAGCTCACCCTGACTCAAAGCAGCAGCAGCCAGGGAGGGTTTCTGGAGGTTTTTTGAGTCAGAGTTAGAGGCATAGTGTCCTTCCCAGTGTTTTGTCACCCTCATCAGGAGGTTTCCCAAATGCCAAGGTGGAACCTGATGTTTTTATCTGAAAAAACAGTACAAGGTGTTCATCATGTTTTCTTTTCTTCTCTGAGTTGGCCAGTCCCGGTTCCTTCAGTTGCTGCTGCGTGCTGCACCTTCAGCCATAGGTGCTGTCTGTCCTGTGCCTTGCTCCTTGCATGATGCTGAACCTGGACGTGCTGTTTGTGCTGTGCCTGCAGCCTTGCCAGCACCAAACAATATGGTCATGCTCTTGTTTGCGCCTTGACAAATTACTTTGCCTGCAACAATATGGAACAATTAACCTGAACTTGGCTTGTGACCCACCTCTCTTCTTTGGAGCTGCTGGACCCTGCTCTGCGTCTGTGTAGCTGGTCCTTCTCCTAGTGCTTTGCTTCCTATTGAGTTTCATCCTGTTCCTTTTTTTCTCAGCCCATTTCTCCAGTCTCCTGAGAGAACGGTGCATTCTTCTCCAGTGTGCACTTGCACCTCCTCTAACTTCCCACCTTACAGCTGCAGGAAGCACTATTGCAGTTGCCAGAAGTGTTCATGGAAATGTGGACTAAACCTGGACCCACCACAGGTCCCCAGGAGACCTTGCTCGATCCAGCCTCTGATACCTCCCAGAGTGAGTTGTCCATGCAGCTTCGTGCCCGTGCCATAGAGGTTCACCACCATCGTGTTACCCAAGCTGGCTTCTGACACTTGGAGACACTTAAAAGGCAAGCTGAGATCCCTGAAGCCCACAGGTTGCCACAGGTCTGTGGCTCTGATGGAAGAAGCTAGGCTAATCTCATGCAGCTTGATCTCAGTAGATCCCCACTGGCTGTAGCTCAGCTTGGATTTGCTTCTGAATTATTTGTTCCAGGATTTTCCAGCAACCCATGTCTAGAGGGCGAGTTGGATGTGCAGGTCCCCATCGCTCCTTCCTTTCGCTGATTTTTGTGGTTTCTCCACACGTGGGTGTTCAGACCTTGAGATGGGTCCTGGCGACTTCCTGGCAAGGAGATGCTTCAGGGCAGAGGCAACACTCGCCTCCATCTCTAGAGTAAGGTCTCCTCCTGCCTTTCTCGCGGAGCCAACTGTGGACATTTATATTAATATTTCAGGCATGCGAGCCATTTCATCAAGTCTGCGGTGCCAATTAAGTTGTAATCGTGCTGTAATGAAGCAGTTGCTGAGCTCGTGCTGAAAACCTTTGCTGCCTCATTCCACTCCCTCCTCTCTGGCTCTTGGCTCTGCGTTGCAGGAGACAGAAGGGGATATTGAAGACACCCTGGTGACTTTTTTTATTTAAATGAAAATTACTGTATTATTATTTTATTATTTCAGCAGAATTAAAGCTCAGAAGCCTGTTCTGAGTTTTTTGAAAGCTCTGACACTGTCTCCTCTGGAACCATCCCCTTCCGTGGCAAACTTCATGATATTTCCCATTGTGTGCTCCGCTGCCTCGGCAGCATTCCGCTTGTCCCCATCCCCTTAAACCCTCTGCACCTGGACATGTCCCAGTGCTTAGCTGTCACTTGTCAATCTCAATTGTCAGTCATCCCAGCCATCAATCCAATACTCCTAGCATTTCCACGTGGGCGAGGGGATTGCAGTTGCCCAGACTCCTGATTTTCCAGGCTCTCACATGCCTTTGGACTTTGGGAAGGATGGGATCAGGCCAGAAGGACTTGCAAGCTGGTTAGCACTGCAGAGCTTTCCTTTTTCTCCCCTGTAGCTGATGCTATAGAAACATCCAAACCCAATGTTATTCTCTCCTATTTTGGCAGCGCGTTAGGAATCAGTGAAGCTTCGTGCTTATTAGGAGCTTTTGTCTCCTGCGTGAGGTTTCCTGGGTGTACGAATGCCTCTCTTTCTCTTCCTCTTCCTCCTTGTGTGTTTGCAATAACCACAGATGCTGCTGGAAAGAAACAGCCGCTCTCAAAAGGGAAAGGGGATAAAAATATCAGCGCATCCTTGGGTGGGAATGGCAGGAGCAAGCTGAGTTCCCAGTTGGCGCTGTGGAGAGGGTGAAGGTCTGCTCCGGGAACTGGGAGAGCCTTGTTGATGATGGAGGGAAAAGGATGGTTTGCTCATGGCGGGGATTACAGCGGCAAACCTTCTGTGTGCCTCCTAAAATGCTGCTAGGGACTGATGTGCCTTCACTGGGGTGTCTCTGTACCCATTTCCACAGGGTCTGGATACGGCCCTTGCTGACAGTGGATGGTTTGTCCAGCCACTGGACCTTTCTGACTGACGTCGGAATGGCTGTCTTTGCAAAGCGCCTTGACCATGGATGCTCTCAGGCTCCGGGGACCAAAACAAGGCTCCTACCTACTGTGGGCAGCTCTGTTGTGGGGATGGGTAGTGGGTCAGTAGCACTGGGAGCAGGTTGCTGCTGATGGTGACTCTGAGCACAGATCCTGGTGTGGACTAAGGGGCATTTGCCCTGGTCCTTAATGTTTGCAACACTGGTTTCCTCAGTATTTCTGACAGGTGTAGAGCTGCCTGTGGCCTTGAACTCACAGGACTCCCTTGGCTGCGTGCCTACTTCCAGGGAGAGGCTCAGGCATGTAATCGAAGGGGCTTTCAGGGGGAGCCGGGATGGGAGATGCTCCTTGTTGAGGGGCTCGGCCCCTCCAGTCCACATCTCCTGGGTGTTGCCTTCACACATAGCGTGTCATGGATGGGACAGGGAGCTTTACACCAGTGTTGTTTTCAGGGCGGGCACACTAAGCCTCCAGCGCTGGGTGAGCTGCCCCTTCAACATCCTCTACCCGCTGTTGCCTCCTGGTAGGATGTCAAAGACCAGCTGCTGGTTCCTGGCGCTCAGGAAGCTGGAGGGATGAGGAAGGAGATGACTTCCCAGAACGCTTCCTAAAAGCCTTCTGCGGCCAAAGCCCCACTGGCTCTGGAGCAAAACCCCAGGGCCATTGCCTTTCTCTTCTCCAGGGGCTCAGCTTCAAACTAGTGCCTCCAGTTTGGAGTCATGCTGGTCCCCAGCCACCTTCGGAGCAGCATCCTCACTGCGTCACAAGACCAGGACGTCACAGCCTATTGCAACATGTTCCAGCCACCCTCTGCGTGCAAACCCTGCCGCTCTGTAAAGTGAACAAACTTGTCACTTGAGCTCTCCATGCCTGCACTGGCCAAGCCATCATCTAAATTTGGGTGATTATGTTCACCCAGGCCAAGTATCAAGTTCTGTGGATCACATGCGCTCCCAGCTGCTATTTGACTCTGACATCGCAGGGAGACGCAGCACTTCGCTCCCAGTTGTTTGGGTTTTGTATTATTATTTTTATTACCATTTTTTGGCACCAGATTTTTAAAATTTTTTTAAATAATTTTTCAGTTTCTTATCCTGCCAAGTTGTTTCCCTCCCTGGCCAGTCACCGAGCAGCCCAGCGCCTTCTTTGACTGCTAAATCTGATCACGATGTTTCTGGTTCTTTCAGCCACCACGGAATTAAGGGACTTTTTTGCCAAAGCCCGAAATGGTTCAGTTCGGCTCATCAAGGTCGTCATCGAGGATGGTAAGTCTTGTTTTTAAGTGCTTTGATTTACATCATGGCAGTTCTCTGCTTTGCCTCTCCTCTGTTCCTCTTTGCCGCTGCAGTGCCAGCTCATGTTTTTGGAAACCCCAAGGAACACAGTGCTGGGGCTCCCTGGCACACAGCAGCCTGGATCTGAAATATAAGCCCCAAATTTGAGCGTGCTAGTGGGCAGTTACTGGAGCCCCAGGGGGGCTCTGAGGAAGAGCAGCAGCTTTTCCAGTGGAACGTCACCGGTGTCCGGGATCGGTGCCGGGCTCTGGTGGCTTTTGCTGCTGCTGTGTTGAATGATATTACGGGAGCCCTGTGAGAAGCTGCTGCAGGTGCCGTGGGACCTTGATCGGGGGTGATGTGCAGCATTTTCCTCCTTGGTGGTGGCATCCCATGTGAGAAAAGGAGGTGGTCAGGGCAGGTGAGAGCTCCTTGGTGTGAGGCTCAGCACAGGGCCCCAGATGCGTCCTGCCAGGGATGCTGTGCTCTGAAACCCATCACAGCCCCTGCTCCTGTGCACGGGGCTTCTCCTGGCCCAGTTTGCAGGCTGGCACCAACTTGTTCCTGTTTGTCCCATGGAAAGGTGTGTTTGGGTGGCCTCTACATCTGTCAAAGAAGCGAGTGGAGCAAAGCACTGATTGAACATCCCAGCGAGGAGCCTCCATGGTGTAGGTTTTCCATCTCCTCGGCCTCATACAATTGCATATGAATGACTTGTTTCTCACCACAGCGGGGATTCTAGTGCTCTGCCAAGCTTCTGTCACCACCTCCTTTGGGTGGGCCACCAGGACCATGCTGCAAATGCCAAGGTGGATGTGGTTGTAAGGAACCTGTGTCTGCCTTCAGAGGGGCTGTGAAGCCGCATTTGGAAGAGTGGCACAACTTGAAATGCATGGGACGCATCAGCAGGGCCACTGCAAGGTTCATCAGCTTTGGCTTTGTCCTTGGTGAAGTCCCCGTGTGTTAGGATGTGGCATCTGCATTGTTTCTTTGAAGCATCTTTGACAACAATTTTGTTCTCCCGATTCCTTTGCTTTTAAGAAGTGGGAATTGAGTTTGCTTGAGGATATGTCATGGATGCCCCTAAGCCTGGACTTAGGGGGCCAGGGCTTGTGCTGCTGGCTTTGAATTGTAGCCGGTGATGTCGGCAAAGGAGACTTTTTGCCATTAATGGAAATCACATCCCACCATCTCTGCTTGGGCTGAATGAGATATATTTATGTCTGATGTGTCATCATTAGCAGCTGCTTCATGGACCAGCCTCGCTTGACAGCACTTTGTGCTTCACAGTCCAGCTCTCCCACCCTGATGGCTCCTTTCCTCTGGCCTGGACCAGCCAGCAGAAGCCTCTGAGATGTGATGGAGCTTGAGAGTCTCATGGAGAGGCAGGTGGAAGCAGGAGAGCTGGGAGCATCTCTGTGCCGAAAGGCTTGGTCTGCTGGGGAGAAGGTGGTGGTTGTCCCACCAGCCTAGCTCAGGACCCTCCCATCTACCTGCCTGTGTGACCTGGGCCAAGGTGCTTGGCCTCTCCACGTCACCGCTCTTCTGCAACACAGGGGACATCAGCCTGCTGCTACCCTCCAGAGCACCTTTGGGCCCTAATGAGAGGCCAGGCAAATATCACAGACAAATGGACCAATTCAGGCATGTTGATCCTGGAAGGGACGTTTCCCGAGCTGGCTGGGGAGGACATGCCAGCTGCCCAGCCTGCACAGGGGATGTGGAAAAAGAGCCTCCAGCCCTGTTTGATGGTTTGCAGAGGACATTTTTCCCTACAGTGTATTTGTCTTGGAGCATTTCTGAGCAGGCAATGATGAGTGGAAGAAGAGGAAGACAGTGCAAGGAGCCTTGCAGCAGATGCTCTGTGTCCAGGCATCCCCAGGACAGCAGCAGTTGCTGAGCTACCCTGTGGGAGTTCTTTGAGCTGATGTTACTTCTGGGAGGCTGTCCAGGAGAAGCCAGGGTTGGATGGAGAAGGTGTGTCGCGGGGAACAGGTTACACACAGCAATGCTTTCCTGGCACGAGAACTACTTGTGGTCCAATGTGGTTTTTGGTGATACTCTACTCCTCGCTGTCAGCAGGTTTTTGGAGAAGGTTGGCTTGGTGGTCTTCCAAAGTTGGGTGCGTTTCTTTGCACGCAGGTGATGATGTGCACTGAGCTTTTCAGGCTCCCAGGGAAGCTGGGAAGCTGCCCTTTTTCCAGCACCAGTAGCACTTCGCAGAAATGGAGCAGAGCAGCTGCTATGAGTTTCCCCTTCCTGATGCTTCCCATGGAGGAAAATTCATCCCTGAATGGGTTGAGCTGAACTGCAAAGAGCCCAATAGGAATCAGGGAAATAAGCGACTCCTCCAAGCCAGGGGAAAGCTGGAGCCTGCCAGCTGATGGTGGCATGGCTGGGATCCAGCTTGGGCGCAGCCCAGGAACAGCCTGGAGTGATTTGACACCCATTGCCTCGTGCATGAGGTGCTGGGATGTTTGGCAGACAGAAGCACCTGTGAGCTGCCAGGGTCTTTGGCTGGGTGAAATTCCTCACAGCTCTTTGGGATCACAGGTCTTTGCGATACACAAGCCCATCTGTAAGGCTTTATTTTTATTTTAGGGGTACATTGAGGTTTTTGCCCTTCTCTTTCTCAAAAGAGGTAGTTTTGCTGAAGAAAAAGTATTTTCGGCACTTTTTATCCTATAAAAATATAGGTTGTTTTCCAGCAGCGTACACTGATCATCTCCAGTGCCATTGCTTTTCCTTCCAGCCATCCCAAAGCTTGGTTTGACCTTCACAGGGTGGGATTTCATGTTCACAGGATGCCTGCACCAGTGTTTAAATCCCAGCCGAGTGCTGTCTGGGTCACAGGGCTCCCAGTCCCACCACCGCTTGTGTAGCAGCTGCAAAACAGACCCTCCAAACACCAGAAATGCAAATACATGCACAAAATACGTAGATTGCTTCCATAGGCTGGGGCCTTCTTGGCAGCATGATCACTCCCTTGCTCAAGGCTGGGGTCTCTGGAACGTCTGCAGTCCCTGTGGGCATGGGCTTCGGTAATCAGCTCTGAATTTTACCCCTCTTCAGTTACAGGGAATCTGATGAGGGCAGCTTGGGCTCATTGTCCTGGCTTCTGCTATGGGACCTTTATTTTTCTCAGCACTCCAAATCGAGGTGATTCCTCATGTCCCTGGTGAGGTCTTCTAGTACTCCTAGAGCTTGTCCAGGTGGGATGGAGATGATATTCTTGGGCAAACAGGGATGGTTAAGGATTACACAGCTGGAGGAAGCAGAATGGAAGGAGGCTATGGATGGTCACCAGACAGAAGACCACAGGAGGGGCGGACATGGTTGCACAGAAGGCAGTGGGATGATGACAGAAGTGGCTGCAGTGCTGACAGCGTCCCCAAGTGGGGTCACCAGTGGAGGCGTACACTTCTGTATGTGGTTCAAGACCTTAATTTGTTTTTCTGTAGGATTGCGTTGTTACCAGTGCTGGAGCTGTACGAGCTGCCTTGTGGTCCTGCAAGGTGGGCTAAGCCTTGCCTTCAGCTAACACCACCTTTTCTGTCTTCTCCTTCCAGAACAGCTTGTGCTGGGAGCCCACAAAGAGCTGTCGCGGCGCTGGGACGCTGACTACGATGCCTTCATGCTGCCCTTGCTGGATGAGCAGCAGCCGTGCTACGTGCTGTACCGCCTGGACAGCCAGAACGCCCAGGGCTACGAGTGGCTCTTCATCTCCTGGTCTCCTGACAGCTCCCCGGTGAGCAACGCCCCGGGCTAAGACACCCCAGTGCAGGGACATGGACAGGAGATGGAGGATGGAGGAGATGCTGGCCAAGCTGACTTTGCTTGGGGCTGAGAAGGAGCTTTAAGAAGAAGTAGAGGCCGCTTTGGGGATGGGGGAATTTTTTTAAGACACAGGAAGATACACTGGAACTGTGTCTCTCCTCTTTGTGGCACTGCATGAGGAGGTGGAGGGCCTGAGATGTAGGGAGGGGAGCCGTATGGACCACGTGGCTGGGATAAGAGACGTCCCACTGTGGCTCTGGCCAAAAGCCTTCCTGGAAAGAGCTGGAGCTGGCACCGGCTTGCCTTGCCCTGCGTCCAGCCTGGCTCTGCTCCGCTCGAGGGCTGACAGAGCGGCTGGTGATGCACCTCTGGGCCTGGTTCCAAAGTCAGCCTTAAAAAGGGCCAGGCAGGCTGGTTCCTTCGGAGTCGTCTGTGGCCAGGCCGGCATTGACACCTGCTGGCCTGGCTTGTGGGGCTGGGGATGGTGTCAAAGAGCCGGTGAATGGGAGGCTGGTTTAGAGCATGTCAGTGGGACCACTTGGAGAACACTATTGTGTCGAGCGCTTCTCCATAATGGGCTTTCAGCAGGACCGGCATTTACTGCTGTGCTAACATATGTGCTTGCCACATGTGTGGATATATATATAAAAATATAACATAGAGATTATATAAAATACGTAACAAATATAGTATATTATTTTATATTATCTCTGTGCTGTATAGATTTACTGCCACATTAATATGTGTGCTTGTCAGATCTGTAACAAATATATGTTATTTCTATATATTACAGCACACATAAAAAAGTCCCTCTGCAGTTTCTTGAGATATATCCATCAAAATACACACATGTATACACATATATATGATTATAATAACATGAATATTGTATATAATGTCATATATGTGTAGAGGTGTGTGCATGGACATCTACACACATGTACACAATTTTAATAGTATATGTATCATTTTATACATGTGTATATATACATACATGTACATATACGTGTGTGTATATATGTGATAATAGATATTGGATAACTCTCTCTCTCACAAAAAAACTGTGGAGGGGCTGTTGGAAGGGTGGTGAGCCAAGGAGCATTTGCTGAAGCTCTTCCCTGGGTTTTGCAGAGGTACGATGCAAAAGAAGTGCCGAAAGGCCAAAGTCCCTTCTGGGTGACTCCGGTGGTATTTGTGCCTCCTCTCACCCGACTGCAGGTGGGAAATGATGCGCTGGAGCTCAGGGCTGGGGAAGCAAAGCACGGAATAAACCTGTGGATCACCACGGGTGATGCTTGGCGAGGCTGCGCCGTGCGCAGACAGACCTCAAAATAGCCCTGATGGGTTTCCCTGGCTGCTCCATACCTGGGGTTGCTGCAGTTGAAAATCAGCCTGGATAGAAACCAGGTGGTTGCTCCTGAAGAGGGCTAAGGTTTGCGGAGGTGGTGGTGGGATGGTGGCCACGAGCATTGAGCAGCCCCCGTGCAGGGTCCCCTGTCTGACGGCACTTGCCGCCTCCCTCCTGGCGCAGGTTCGGCTGAAGATGCTGTACGCCGCAACCAGAGCGACGGTGAAGAAGGAGTTTGGCGGGGGACACATAAAGGACGAGATGTTTGGAACGGTGAAGGTACAGTCATGATTCGTGGATAGGCTTTTGGACTCAACACTAAGCTTCAGGAGCCTACCCCAGGCTTAGCATGAAAGCCGGGTGTCACATGGGATGCTGGTGTTTGGGGGGGACAGCACAGAAGTTTGTCCCCCATGCTGCTTTAGTCTCCCCAGTGGCCACTGCCACTTTCTGCTGCCTGCATGGCTGAGTTCAATCTTCAGTCTGTGATGGAGACCATGGAAGAGGTGGGAGGAAGGCTCAGAAGACATCCAGAGCTTTAGTCTGAGTGGGAGAAGAAGCGCCTGGTGGTGGCACTGTCACTCCAGCAGCCAGAGCTGCCGTCATGCTGACGTCATCCAGCTGCACTTCTCTGGCAGCACTTGGCCAGAGGTTTCTCCTTCTCTTTCATGGGTGTTTTGGCAGAGGGAGCTGCGCCACCAGGGCCTCCCAAACATCAGCCCTCCCCTGGGGCTTCTAGTGCTGATGGGAGCCAGGGAGCATCCCCACTGCTGCCTCCGGCTCTGGTGCCCCTCTCTGCTGCTCCTGGGCCGTGGTCCTTGCCTTTCTCACTCACTTTTGTGCTCTGTTAATCAGTCAGAGGAGCCACACTGCCGCAGCCATGGGTGTCCCAGGAAAGGCAGGCTCTCGACAGGCGTGGGTGGTCATGGGCATTGATTACAATTGAGTGTGGGATTTGCACAGAGGCATCTGAGAGCGCCGCCTGGGTTGATCCTCTTGGTAATGGGGGATCCCGAGCCCCGATGGGTTGCTCAGATGCAGCCTCATGGCTGGGGTGATCACCACTGCTGAGGCTTCCCCCTGCCCCTCTGTCTGCAGGAGGACGTGTCCCTGAGCGGTTACCAAAAGCACGTGTCCTCCTGCTCCGCCCCGGCCCCGCTGACCGCAGCTGAACAGGAGCTCCAGCAGATCCGCATCAATGAGGTGGGTGTCAGCCAGCCAGGGAGAAGGAGCCTGAAACTCTCAGGGTACACAGGGATGCGGGATGCAGGGCTGTTTTTGCTGCCAGTGGTGTGGGAGTGAGCACCTGAGCATCCAGCTAACAGGGATGGATCATTTTTACTCCTCTCTCTTATTCCTCTGAAGTTTAACCCGTTCCTGCCCTTGCCAAAATGGACTGAGCATATTCGTGGTCTAACTGGTGGAGTAAAGAGGAGTTTACAGATTTTTTTTTTATCCTTGCTAGGCCATGAGCTCAGGGCTCCGTTTCTCTTGCTGTAATTGGCAGCCAGAAGGCGGTTTGAGGCTGAGAGCAGGCGGCAGTCTCTGACTTTTACATACCAGGGCAACAGCCAGAGCTGAGTCTGAATTCACAGGGAGGGCAGGAAGAATTCAGGTTTATCTTTGGCTGCAGCAGCCTCCTTTCCCATACTCTTCCTTTGTGGCTATAAATATGAGGGCTACTGTCCCAAAAAATACAGATCTTAGCCTAAATTTGGGGCTTATCTGCTGGAAAAAGATGTGGAAGTGACGTGGGGTAGGGTTGGGGACAGACAAGGCTGCAATGCCATTGTCTACCCTCCAGCATCTTGCGGCACTCCTCTTACCAACCTCCGTGGGGCTGCAAAACGCTGAGGCGGGAGAGGATCAGCTGAGAAGATCACCTGGAAACAGGATTTTGTTGGGCTGTGAGGTTTTCACTTGGATGCTGTGGAAAACCATCCTCTCTAGAGCAGCATCTCTCTCTGTTCTGCCTGTGCTGGGCCGTGGGGCTCACAGCCGGATCAGAACATGCCTGGGAGATGCAAACCCAGTCAGCCTGGTGGGGTTAATTAATGGCAAAGATGAGGCAGGAGGTTTCTACCTGCCAGAGCAGATGCAGGCAGCGGAGTTGAGGGGTATTTGGGAGATGCCACCAAAGGATGGTCTTCACCATGTGGGTCTTGGTGTGGTTATCCCAGCTCCCAGCCTGGAGAGGCTGTGTGGGATTTGTGCAGGAGGATCCAAGGTGAAGCTTATGCTTTCAGAAGAGAGAGATGGATCCCGATGGTGGCCCTGCGGCTTGCTTGGCACTTTTGGGTGTCTGTGCCATCACCTTGGTTGGCCAGTGCTGGAAAATTAAATAGTTTGAGGGGCTTAAGGGGGCTGCGTCTTGCAGGGTCAAGTGCCCAGGTAAGTGGTGCTCATGGTGCTTTCTTGCCCACCCTCGCCTTTGCAAGACACAGCTCCTAAGTGAAGGTGCTGCTGCCATTTGGTCTGGTTGTGGGTTATTTTAAAGGTATGCTGTCCCCAGGCCATAGGGAGTGGTTACTGGTGTTTAGAAAGAGGAAAATTGATATGTTTTACCTGTGGATTTAAAGGTGGGAAGTGGTTGAGCACTGGGTGTGCTGAAAGGTCTCTGCGCTGGTGTGGGGGCTGCACCCACTCAGCCTCAGACACGGAACAGGGGCGGTGGGAGCTACGGCTCGGCTGCTTGGTGCCACGCTCACCTCCTCGGGATGGGGAGACTCACAACTCAGAAAATGCAGCTTCGAGTGAGTTTCTGGAACCGCACAAAGCAGAGGGCTTTGATCAAGAGGGACAGTGTGGGAGCAGCTCTTGACCTGTAGCACTCCGCTCATCCAAAATCTATTAGGATTTGGAAAGTGTCATAAGGCACATCGTTTATTTAAAAGCCACCAGCTTGCAAGTGCTTTCTGTGCCACTCACCTGGAGCTGCTGCTGGTGATATAACTCTCCTCCAGTGCTGTTGATGCACAAGCCTGAGATGCTGATCATGTTTGCAGCCTTCACTTCAAAGGTAGCTGCATTTCTGGGTTGGCAGAAGTTCCCTGGGGCCCTTCTAATCCACCAGACAAACGTGGAAAAGGAGTAGGATGGGAAGGGCAGCAGCAAAGCACAGGCAGGAAGGTGATAGCTGCATAGCAGCAGCTTCAGGACCAGCACAGTGGCCTTTTACACCCAGATAAGAAGGACTTGGGTTTGCATGTCCCCTGGACGGGTGGCCAGCCTGTGGTAAGGCAGGTTTTAGGCTGCGTGAGCCAAGCTTCCTCTGTGATTTGAGGACTGCATGGACAGAGGCAATGTTGTGAATTGCCCTCCTTGATAGCTGGGGGGAGCTCACAAAAATTTGCTATTTGCTTTATATGTATATATTTATTTTTCTTTTAAATAGCTTGAAAATGCGTCGCCAGCTTTACTGAGCTAGAAGTTGTCAGCAGACCGTGGGCTAAGAAATGACTTTGAATTTGGCATTGAGCTGCCTTAACACCCACGAGTGGGATGTCTTTCTAGAAGCATCGCAGGCTCAAACGTGGAGGGGAGCCAGGCGTGTCGCATCGATGGGCTGCGGGGGAGAGGAAGGCAGCTGTGGAGCTGGGGGATAAGGCAGAAGAATTAAGAGGAACTGAAGGTGGCCGTGCCATTGCAGCCTGTAAGGGGCTGTCATTCGGAGCTGCCCCACAGTGTTGGGAGATGGGCTTTGCCAGAACCACCCACATGGAGGTTTCAACGTAAGACAGAAATGCTCATTAACCAAGGTCAGCGCCATGCCAGCAATGAGGAGAGAGGGGAGAAAAGCTATTCTAAAGAAAAGGAGACAAAATAACCTCCTAACCAAGGCTGCTGCTGCAAGGCATAGGCTGGGAGAATGGGACACAGCATGTGCTTGGCCATCCCATGCATGGCTCTTGGGCTGTGCTGTGGAGAGTGCTTCAGCGAGACAGTGTTTAATGTTTTTGAAAAGGGAAGGAGTGGAAAGTACAGAGGTATATGGGGCAGTTGATGTTGCTAGGATAACTTTCCAGCTCTAGGGATTTTTGGACTTCAGCGTGCTTCGTGTTGCAGCTTGGGGTTTCTCTGATCCTGTTAT
The DNA here is from genome assembly GCA_013396935.1 of Baryphthengus martii. NCBI lineage: Eukaryota > Metazoa > Chordata > Aves > Coraciiformes > Momotidae > Baryphthengus > Baryphthengus martii. The sequence continues at coordinate 231,779 of VWZK01012370.1, forward strand.
AACCCCCCCAGCCTCCTTGAATTTATGGGGAGAAAGATAAGGATCCGGAGGTGCTGGCAGTGGTAATGTCCCTGTGCCACACCTCTGCACAGGGTAGGACAAAGCCAGCTTGTGTATGTCCTCTGAATCCCTGCGCGCTTACCCTCAGGCCCTTGCTGGTGCCACAGCGCCTGGGGAGGGTGGGACAGCAGAGCTTGGAGGTCAGCTGGACCTCTTGCAGATTTGGCACTGGACATTCCCTGAGCAGTTATTTCCTGAGAGCTGTGCATTCACACCCTGTTCATCCTCCAGGATGCTTGGCATGGTTAGAAGCTTGGGCATTTCCCCTCCCCTTTAGTATATGCTATTTGGCAGAAGATAAGCCCCAAATCTACTGCTGTGACTGCTGGAACTCCTCCAGACCCTGTCTTGGAGCTGTAACTCCTCCAGGTCCTGGGTTAGGGCCACCATATCTGGGGAGCCAGCAGGAGATGGGGCAGGGGCAGAGACAGGTTCTGCCTAGGGACATAGGCAGAGATGTTGTGTGGGGGGCTGCCAGGGCTTGGGGCTGGGGCTCTCCCTCCTGCTCCTCTCCAGTGCTGATGTCTCCCGTGTTATTTTTTGCTGGTCTCCCCGCCCACGCCGCCAGGACCTGCTTTCCCTGGCCTCCAGCAGAGAGATGGTACGCCTCCATCCTCCCGGCATGCTTGTGTGTCCCCCACCCCTTCTCGTTTCACACGAGACCCCCCCCTTTGTCCCCGCACGGGGTGCTGTTGACGGTGTGTCTCCTCTCCCCATGCTCGCAGGATTCCTGTTCCCAGGACTCGAGCACCGAGATGGTAGGCTGCTCTGCCTGCTTGATTCCCAGTTTTTCCTTCTGCTGGCAGTGTTTTTCTGCATGCTCTGCTCTGGGCACCCGGGTCCATCATCTCCCTAGGGCGTGGGCACCACGTGGGGTTGCGGTAAAGAAGGGCAGCCTTGTGATGAGTTCCGCTTTGGCACTGCCAAACTGGTTTTGAGGTGTAAGCTAGAACTCCTGCATTTCTCTTGGCATGTCTGGATTTTTCTTCCTTTTCTCTATTGGGGAGGGAAAAGAAGAGGGGAATGGAAAAAAAGACTGAACTGTCTATCCAAAACCCCCTAAAATGATCCTGAAGGAAAGGGACCCACGCTTGCTGCAGAATACCTGGGTGAGCATTGCTGAACTGTTTAGGGGGATATCTGGAGGTGGGATGAGCTCCTCTGCCGTCGGGGTGACACCATCTCCCTGTATTCTGTAGCAGATGGTGGGGGGCTGTTGCTGCTGCCCATCGCTGGTAGAGTACCCCGGCCCTGAGGAGGTAATGTCGCACCTGCCGCGTCCTGCCCCTCTCCCCGCTGCCGGCTCACAGCACCCTCTGCTCCCAGTCGTGGACCCCTAGTTGTGGCTGGATGGAGGCACCTGAGGCGATGCTATGACTCCACAACCTCTTTCTTTTCCCTCTTTGAAGTGGGGTTTGGTTTCCAGGACTAAGGGGTTTGCTTAGAGTACTGGTAGCAGCCTCTGCCTTGGAGAGGTTGGGGGGAAAGCAGCAGCCGGGATCTTCCCGGGCTGTGTATCTCCAACTGCCCAGCTCCAGCATCAGAAGGAATGCCTGTTTGCTGCAGGGAAACCCACCGAGGAGGGGCTTGCCCTCCCTGTGCAGCTCAACACTGTGATTTCAGGCTTTCCCCATCACCCACAGGTTGCTGTCAGAGAGGATTGGAGAGGGACATATGGCAGTGATGGTCACAGCATCCCTTGCAGGGACTCCTTGGGAAACATTGGTTTTGAGGCAGTCTGCTGGGAGTGAAGTGGTGGGACAGAGGGGTGCGTGGCTGGGGCCAAGTGATCTCCCAGTGTTGGTGGTACAGTGACAAGTATCACTGCCCTGAGCCTGGCTGACTTTGGGTGGTTTAATGCTGCAGTTCCTGTGAGCTGGGCGTCCCTCAGCTCCTTCATGTGAAGTCTTTTGTTGTGGCACTGGCCGGTTTTCCTTTCTCTCCCTTCCCCACCCTTTGCCGGTCTCTGGCCTGATGCTCAGTGTGGTCTCCATCTCCAGGTGAAGACAGAGATCAGTGTGGAGAGCAAGCATCAGACCCTGCAGGGCCTGGCTTTTCCCCTGCAGTTGGATGCCCAGCAAGCCATCCAGGCACTCAAGCAGAAGAAAATCAACTACATCCAGCTGGTAGGTCCCTCACGTGGCTCTTCCACTCCTCCTGCCTCTTGCTGCTACCTCTCACTCCCGCCTCTCACTCCCGTCCTCTTCCCTATCCCCTCTATCCATCAGAAACTGGATCTGGAGCGAGAGACTATTGACCTGGTACACACAAGCCCCACAGAGATCACCGACCTGCCCAAGAGGATCCCCCAGGACTCGGCTCGCTACCATTTCTTCCTGTACAAGCACTCGCATGAGGGAGACTATCTGGAGTCTGTCGGTGAGTGCCCTGGCACTGAGACGGCTGGTTAGGGCCTGTGCCGGTCTCTGTTCTCCCTGGGCTGTTGCTTGCTCAGGTATGGGAATGAAGATGGGGATGAAGATGATGCAGCAAGAGACCTTGAGTCAGTTCCCACTCACCACCCACCTTTGGTGTGTGCTGGCAAGTCCTTTGCTGCCATGCACAGTGTGGGGCTCTCTGGCTGCAGCTGTTGTGCTGCAGGTGTACCAGAGACGGGAGATTTGGGGAGGAGTGATGGATGGAATGGCTCACCTTCTGTCGCTGAGTGAACAGGGACTCTGGGCTGGAAATGTCATGAGCAGGGTGGGATGAGGCTTCCTGGTGCTACCAGTCCACAAGCCGAGGCAGTGCCGCAAGCCTTGCTCTCCTCTTGCAGTCTTTATCTACTCCATGCCCGGGTACAAGTGCAGCATCAAGGAGCGTATGCTCTACTCCAGCTGCAAGAGCCGGTTGCTGGACACCGTGGAGCAGGAGTTCTGCCTGGAGATAGCCAAGAAGGTAAGTGCGAGCCCACCGGAGATGATGAAGCAGAGACCTGTGCTGGGTGTCTGCGAGGGGCTGCGCTGCAGCCTTGGTCCAGCCCCACTGGTGGGTTTGGGGAGAGTTGGGTTCCCCAAAGGTGGATGTCGTAAACCTCAGAGAGCTGCTAACCTCTGCTTGCCACTCCCTGGTGCAGATCGAGATCGATGATGGAGCCGAGCTGACGGCGGAGTTCCTCTACGAGGAGGTGCACCCCAAGCAGCACGCCTTCAAACAGGCCTTCGCCAAGCCCAAGGGGCCCGTGGGAAAACGGGGACAGAAGCGGCTGATCAAAGGGCCAGGCGAGAATGGCGAGGACAGTTAGATCTCGCAGGACTGGGCGGTGAACAGACAGCATCCCCATGGTGCTTCCCGGCTTCCTCTCTGCTGACCTGGGGATCTTTCGCTCCCATCTCAGCCTTCCGCCCCCCCCCTTCTTTTTTTCCTATTTCATTCCTTTTCTAAACACCAGGATGGCTTCTTGCACCTGGGAGCAGAGCGATGGGGAGGGTTCAGGGTTGTTGGTGTTTCTTTTCCCTGTGTCCTAGTGCAAGCCCCAGGACTGCCAGTGGCAGATGGGAGCAGCAGGGCTGTGTTCCCCAGCCTTGCTCCTGTTCCCCCCCGGGGTCACAGCCACTGCTCTCAGTGTCCCCTGGGTGACTGAAGGACACGCTCACCTGCAAGCTGCTCTATGCAAAGGGAAGGGGATGGCATTGGGGATTCCTGTTTGAAAAGAGAAAATGCTTCTTTCCCTGCTTCCCCAGCCCCCAGATTTTGCTCCTCTACCCCGCTCTCGGTGTGTAAGGACTCTCTGCCCCAGGCCTGGAGCAATCCCACACCCCTCAGGGTGCAGGAAAGACTCCTCCCCACTGGGTGGGTGGGCTTTGCTGGCAGGAGTTTGTCTGTGAGACAGGCCAGTGGGAGGTGGAAGGTTATCCCCCAGTCCTGAGCTCAGTCTGGTCCTTGAGAACGGTCACTCTGCCTTTGGACAATGTTTGCATCCCCTTTCTGAGCCCCACAATAAGGTTTTTCCCTGCAGAAGGAGCTGTTACAGCCCTGACAACCTCCTCATCCCTGTTTAGGGTGAGAGCTGGGGGGAGCCCTGAGCCCTGATCTCCCCCCTCACCGTCACCCCCCAGGTTTGCTGCTGGCTCTCTGGTCTGGGGCAGCCCCATGTCTTAAAAATCACATGGTCTACCCCCAAATCCCCATGTGGGGAAGCATGACAGCCCCTGCGTGCCCTCCCAGGGATGTCTCCAGCCACCAAGGGCCTTCATCAGCTCCAATGGCTGAGCTTGGTGCTGCAAGTTAGGCTTTGGGGGAGAGCACCTTGCTGCTGGGTACCAGTGAGGGCTTGAGAGCTGCCCACCTGCCCGGGAAGATGGAAGGAGGGCTGGTGAAGCCTGCCCTCTGCTTTTCTGCTGCGGTGGAGAATGTGCCGACGTTGCCTTGGCCTCGGCGGAGTGGGCGGTGGGGGTGTTGAAGCTGGGGGGAGCAGAGCACACTGTACTGAACGCTGTATTTTCTAAAGAATAAAGTATTTTTAAAACAGCGTGGTGCTCCTTGGAGGTCCCCTGTGTTCCCCAGGTTTAAGCATTTAGCAGCCATGGGCACTGGAGCTGCAAAGCAAATTGCACTAGCTGGGAGTCAGCAACCCTTGCAGCCCGCCCGCTGTGGCCACATCCAGCCCTCACCACCTCCAAGGGCATTTACAGTTTAATCCATGGGTCTGGGACAACCCTGTAATGCCCAGCAGAGGTCTTAATGCTGGACCCCTCCAGTGATGTCCAGAGCTAGAGCTGACTTCAGGAGGTGGCATCCTTGCTCAGCCCAGCTTTCCTTTTTTTGAAGGGCTGGTGATGATTTTGCAAGGCTGCGATGCCGCTGCCTGCCGCAGCTGTTCCCTTGGCTGGGGTGAATTCCTATGTGGCGATGGGAAGGGAAAGCGGAAGGATGCTGAGCCAAGAGAAGGGCTGGGAAGGCGATGGAGTCTTCCCACATCCCAGGCTCCCATCCCTCCCACTCCTTGCCCAGGGCAAGGCAGAGATTCCCAGGCTCTTGGGAGGGAGCCAGACCCCACGTCTCCTTTGGTAGTGAGCAGCCACCCTGCCCAGAGCTCTTCGGCATCCAAAAAAAGACTGAGCCAAAATCTAACTCCAGCTGGTCTGGGGTCTGAATTTCCCAGTGGTCCTGATGGAGAAGCAGGGAATCATACCCCAGCTTGTGATGCAGCCACCGAAAGCCGCTGCCTTACCCTCCGCTTGCTCAGAGGAGCTCAGCTGCAATTTGGATATAACCTTTTTTTTGTATTATTTATTATGGTGTTCTGAGCAGGTTTCCCAGTAGAAAGGGTCCTTCTGTGCTGCTTCAACACAGCCCTGGCCTCAAACAAGCCCTTGCAATGAGCCTGGTGGGGTTTGCACCAGGTTGGGGCTGCACTGCTTGTTGGCTTTACTCATCATGCCCTGGATGAGGTGGATGATTTGGAAAGATGGCTGTAAAAAAAAAAAAAAGATTTAATGCAAAAATAGAACCAACTCCAAATGAGTTTCCCTTTGGTATGAAGGAGGAGGGAAGATGCTGCTCTGCATGGAGCAGCCTCGGTGCAGGAAAATACTAATACACAGCCAGTGCCAGCTTAGCACCAAGTCCTGGGGGAAACTAAAGCCCTCACAAACCTGGCTGCTTCCTCCTGACCCCGCGTCTCTACACCCAGCATACATGTGAGGGTTCACATCGACCTCTCTTTTTCTTTCTAAGGGTTGAGCTAAAAGAGTCTTTTAGCCACCTCAGGCCACTTGTGCCAGGGGACAAGACCATCGCATAGCAGCGTTTGCCCAGCTGGGCAGGCAGCAGGAGGGCACAGGCAGCTTCAGAATGGGGAGGCAGCTGCAGGTGGATGTGGCTGAACATCTCCATAACTGTCCCAAGCGCTCACGTGTTTTATGACTTGGAGACAAGGGTTCGTGGGCTCCACAACAGGTGAGTCGTAGGGGAAAGGATGGCACCAGGATGCTTTTCCCTATGGGATTCCCAGGTGAAATAATGCAAAAGGCAAAATCCCAGAGGAGATAATTCCTTTGGTTTCTGCTCCCCTGAGAGCTGAGGTGGAGGAGCTGCAAAGGAGTTACACCTGGTTGTAAGCTGCAGGTGTGAATGGAAAGGGCCGCGAAACCACAGGTGCCTGTGGGAAAAGGAGATGAGCCCTCAGCCTCTTAAGAGCCCCATGCCCTGCCACAGGAGCTGCAGAAGACAGGAGTGAAAGACTGGCCAAAGGGGTAAGCCTATCCAGGACTATGCAAGCTTGGGGGTGATAAAGAGGGTTTCTGGGAATGATGAGGCTTTGGGATGTGGCTGGGGCACAGAACATCCTAAATAACTGTGAGCCCAGCCATGCTGGTGCTGGGCTAGCAGCTCTGGGCCAGGGGCTGCCCTTGGCAAAACTCTGAGCTGTGCCTATTAGTTACTGCCTTCTGCTCTGTGTGAAGGCCCTGGGAGAAGTGCAGGGCTTAAGATCTCTGACCCTTGGATGTTTTCCTGCATTAACAGCTTGTTTCTGCCTAAAACATCACACCTTCTCTGTCCCATTGCTGCTTGGCTCTTCAGACAGGGCTATGAGCAGTTGTTCTTGATGATTTAAGGCTTAGCTAATGCTATAAATATTATCTAAAAGTGAGTGTCAGTTTGAGGCATAATTCCAGACTGCTGTGTAGCTAGGTGGCCTGTTTGTGTGAGAGAAAGACAGGAGATTTGGACTGGCAATGTGGTTATTTGGTGTTTAGCATGAGACTGGCTGTGTGCATCCATCTGGAGCCCAGGAGAGGCGGTGGGTCCTGCAGGGAGCACAAGTTCAGCCTGGATGTTTCACAGGAGTAAAGGATGAGTTTACTTCACAGGAGTAAAGGATGGGTTTACTTCTTAGGAGCAGAAGAAAGGTCTTTTGGGACCTGAACACACCACAAGGAAATTTATGTTGTGAAATTTATGTTCTCAGGTTCTGAAATACCCATTACAGGCAGGAGCTGCTTCCCTAAGATGGTGATACCAAGGAGTTCATGAGGCTTTTAAAGCCCTGCTGTGGGGGCAGAGATGGGCTCTGTGGTCCTGCCTGTGCTGGGAGATCAAGCAAGGGCTGAGCGGTGCAGTGGGAGAAATGTGCCCCAAAATAAATGGATGCAAGGCACCAGGGATACTAGAACTGTGAATGTGGTAGCGTTAATAATGCTCCTGTTGTTATTACTACTACTATTACGGGCTAGGAAACAGCATAGACTTAATGGCTGAAAGTAGCAGTGAGGACAGGTGGTAGAAATAGTTTTCAGAGCATTTATTTCCCCCACAGGAGTGTCTCAGCAAGGGGCAGTTGAGGTTGAGTAAGGCCAATGAACACCTTGTGCAGTACTGGGCAGCAGGAGAACACATCTCAGTAGCTGTGACAGCATCCTCATCCTCCCTGTTCTTGTAGCAAGGTCCTGCTGGCAGGAGAAGCTGACCTCAGCGTGACAGGCTATTTTTAGTCCAGTTCCCTAAAGAAATGAAGGTCATGAGCTTGTGATGCTGGTTTCTTTCTTCTGGGCTGAACTCGTGGCTTATATCCAGCCACCTACAGTTCACAGCAAGGGGCTTGGTGGAAAAGCAAGGCCCCCAAAAGCTTCATGAACATTAGCAGCTCTGCTAATTGGGAGCATGTGCTCCTGTTTGCACCTGCGATGTTATCGCTGCCCCTGCACTGCCTGGGGTTCCTCCGTTGTTTAAATAGTTTGAGAAGTGGAGGAGGGTATGAGTTTAGGGCTGTGCAACATTTAGCTGAGTGAATTATTTTTGTCCCAAACAAATGCTAGCAGTGGCTTTACAGCTGCATTTTTGCTTGCTTACTCTGACCCTGCCATGGACCACTTGTGTAGGATTTTAAACATCTTCTACTGATTACTTCCTCTATTATTTTTCCAGAAACCAAACTAAAGTTTATATAAGCATACCCCCCCCTTACATAACCTGCTATTCAAGTTTTGTGCTGGGAAACAATATGTTTTTTCGTTCTTTGTCCTTTTCATTGGGAAAAATATATCCTTTCTATTGCATCATTGCACTTGTCTTTCTTTCGCAGTTAACTGATGGGCTTCTGCAGGCCTCTTGCTGTGCGCTCGTTCTGCTTTCACACTTCTGCTTGTCAGCACCAGAACCTGAGGTAACTTGGCACATCTGATGTTAAACGGGTGCAGAGGTTAGTCGTGCTCCTGTCATTTCAAAGGTTGCTAGCTTTGAATATTGGGACTTGGTTTGCTCCTGTGACTAATTTGGAATAAGGTTTGAGATTTCTGAAAGGTGGCACCCTTTCTGTGTGTTATTTCTTCTCCCCTGCAATCTAGAGTTTAGAGTAGCTGCTAGACAAACTAGAAAGAAAAATTTGGCTTATTAACTGGTATGTAAAATGCACTGTGCCAATTCTGAATGTTTTTGGTGAAGAAACTAGAAAGGCAAGTAGCCTTGTACTGTCAGATTATGGCTATATTAGATAATGTCACGTATCATGTGCGTGTGTCCACACTGATTGCTTACGCCAGCAGTTTGGCACTGAAGGCGTGTTACGGTGTTAGGGACGCTGTTCTAGGAGAGGCTGATGTAGGATCTGTGGCTTTTTACTTTCTGTCTCAAATTAGTATGTTAATATAACCTAATAACATGAAAAAAGCTCTGTAGTGGAGATGCACATTCATTCAGTTTTAGACCACATACGGCTTGTGGCAATGCAAGGGCGTCAGGCTGCAGCATCATATTTTCCCTTGAGGGACACTGAACTTGCCTCAGTGAGATCAGCATCATGTCACAGCATGTGAAGGCTCCTCTCCTTAAGCAGTAATGCAGCTGTTTGCACACATGACAAACTGGTGGTGGGTGTGAGTGAGCAGTTCATCAACTGCCCTGTTTAGCAGGGGCTATGTTACTGTGTCAACCCTACAGCCTGAAGGTGGGCAGCTTCCTACTTCCCACAGATCACCTGCACAGGAAAGGCAGCATCCACCTGACTACCTGGAAAAAGGCTTTTTAGAAGTACCTTCACCATTTAGGCAGTCAAGTATTTTTCTAAGAATTCTTCTAAGAATAGCAGGGTCCTTTGGTATATGATTAAATGACTGGTGACTTCCAGTTGAGGGAGCTGATAAATTTGCTTTGACTCGGGTTCCTATACCCATGTGTTAGGGACACCTGTGATACTCTAACAGATCCTGGATGGGAGCTTCACAGCATGCCTGTGAACAAGACAAAACCAGGCAGAGCCAGGACACTTGTTTCATCCAGAAAACATGAGTACTTGGACCAGAACCGCTGTTCAGTGACTTGGGATGCTTGAGTGCAGCAGTTATTGGAGAGGCCTGTACATGAAGGAAGCAGTTCAGCACTTAGCTCTAGAATTCACACCATTACTGACCTCTGAGTACACGTATATACCCACAAAATTACTGCCCTCTAGTCAAAGCATGACCCTGCTCTTCGTGAAAGCGTTAAAGAGCACGGCAATTGGGTGACAGGCCTAAGCCTCCAGAGGGGCTGCAAGAGCAGCACCGATACTCTCTTACAATGACTTCAATTAGAGACCTGAATTATTAGATTGCTTACTAATAAGCAGTTTTTACACCAAAGTCCAGCTCCAAGTGCCCTGGAGAGCAGACCATACAGGCTTGAAGCAGCACGTTGCCTCTGGCTGCCTGTGTGTCTGCCACTGGTAGCGGTAAATGTCCCCTCCTTTCCCAGCCACTGTACCCCCTGCCACCTTGGGTTTCTGTCAAGCGGTCACAAAATACCACTTGTTAAACCCTACCCATGCTTTCTTCCTCTTAGAGAGCACCCAACTGAACACCAAAGGAGGAATGCTTGTGCACAAAGCTACAAGGAAAGTATGTGGCAGTAGAGGGAGACAGCACCTAACAGAACCCATTCCAATTGCCTGCCTCCAAAAAAGTATTTGAGCTTATACAGAATTTCTTAAGTAGCATAGACATGCTTGAGTTTTAATGTGTCTGTAGCACTAGAGCTTCCAGTTTTTAAAGGTTTTCAGGTAGAAGCTCTGGAGGGGCTATAAATACCACTTTTCTCATAAGAAGTAAACTCATCCCTTGCAGTACACCAGGGAACACTGCTGAAGCTCTTCTGGCATACACTCATTGAACAGGCAGTACTAAGGGTACTTAATACAGGGTATTAAGCTGTAGAGCACTGTTTTTATTCCAGCAGATGCCCTTCCAACCACTGACATTTCAGTTTCACTTACAGAAATAGAGAAGCAAACGCACACAACTGGGCATAATGGCTCTAGAAATTTATTTTTAGAGCTTAGTGCTTTAACTATGATTAAAATACTTATTAAGCAGTTTAAAAATGCTACAGACTGGGTACTGGAACTAGACAAGAATAGAACTGACACCATTACTTTCATGCACTGACAGACACTAGTTTGCTCATGCCACTGAAGTAGGCTCTTTCCCGTTCACTCATCACTTCAAAATGTAGGGGTCTTCTGCAGAAGTTACATTCAGCTGATGAATGTGGTTTCAGCTCCAGACCAACATCCTTCCATGTAGCCAGCAGTTTTTCTGTTGTAAACAGAAAAGTTCATCAAGAGCAAGGGTTAATATATGGGATTGCTTTAGAGAAGCAGCAGTAGTGTCAGCATACACTGATTCTCCTAGCAAGTGACAGGGAGTAATAAGGATTCACTGTGACATAATTTACCACTTGAGTGAGGTGACTGGGCTGCAATTAACTGAGCTATCCTCATACTACCTCTTCTGACAGGATCAAGCAGCTACTTTCCCTGGACAGATCTGTGTTTAAGACAGGTTAACAGCTCAGCCGAGGAGGGCAGATTTCTTTGGGTCCCAAGTAACAAATGAAGATTGGTTTGGACAGCGCAGAGACAGAGCCCCAGCTGAGGTGGCTGTGGCAGAATGGGCTGAGCACAGGACTGCACTGGCCTGAGAATTGGCTTAGCACAGGACTGCACTCTTCTAGGCTGTGGTGAACTGGCCTTCACATGTCATGCTCAAAGCAGGTTGAGTGCAGAAGTATGAACTATGTATGTGACATTGTCCAGCTAGTGACAGCTAAAAAACCAAAGTACTTCCTAGTCTCATCTTTAGCATACAGACTGAACAGACAACCCAGCGTTTTCACTTGCACTGATGCAAGAACCCACTCACCAAGAAAGTAACTCATCATCTGAGGGGTGTGGTGAGGCGTAGGGGCAATGCGTAGCAGCTCTTCTCCACGGGGAACTGTGGGGTAGTTGATTGCTTGGACATAGATGCTGTGCTGGCTCATCAGCTTGTCACAGATCTCTGTATTTTTAGCAGCATCTGCAACCTAAAATCCAAAATTGTTAAGTTACAAGGTCAACCAAAGCATGCAAGGTGGCAGACCTGTCAGCCCAGCTTAGCTACTGGCCACAAGAATCGGCTAAGACTAGTGAGTCTTCCTTGTGCCACAGTAGGCAGCACATAGCTCAGAAACAAGAGCTAAAAGCTTGTGCCCTCTGGCCATGAGCACACCATTGCAGCCTAGGTAGGTAGCTGCTTATCTGTGAACTCTTTACTAGCAAGTTACCAGTCTTCTTGCTCTCTGCACACCATTAGGTTGTGGCTTCTATGCCCTTTGTCATTCTGCTTTACAGCATTTACAGCAGGCTGAAGTCAGCTTAAGCCAGGCTCCAAACACACTGCTGCTGAACACCAGGATAGGTTTGAGCTTTGTGAATGTAAACACCCGACAGTGTATCTTGCCACGGAGAGAAAAATGGGCACCACAGTCCTGCGTCAGTGTCCGAGTACTCACCCTGATTGGAATGATGTGACTGGGGCAGTGCACCACAGGAAGCCCCGCATCCATCAACATCTGTCTCATAAGCTTCACGTTGCGCTGGTGCTGGCGCCTCAGAACTTGCCCCTCTGCGCTCTTCAGAGTTCGGACAGACTCTAGGGCACCAGCTAAGAGCATGGGTGGCAGGGATGTTGTGAAAATAAAGCCAGCAGCATATGAACGAACAGTGTCTATCAGAGAACTTGTACTGGAGATGTAGCCTCCTACACAACCAAATGCTTTGCCTAAGGGGGGAAAAAAGACAACTAAGCTTACTCTTTCCAGATATTAGAATAGTCTGAAGTATTATATAGCCTTTCACTTGAAGGAATGAGTTATTTTAACTACATACTTCGTGCAGCCACTTCATTCCAGCCCCCCCATCGCTAATCTTGTATTTACTCAGCACATGTTACAGCTTTGTTTTTAAGCCAATCCTGGTAACATGGATCTAGTTATGGCACAGCAAAGACTCAAATACTCAAGTTTTGATTTTTGGGAAAGACCTTATAAGCCAAATCACCAAGCATGGACTTCAGTAGTGACCCTGAGTTGTCAACACTAAGTCTCTCAGCAGATTTAAAATAATCTGTCGCAGAGGAGCTAGAAATAGCCTATGCTCCTAAAGAGCACACAGGGTTGTTACTGGGATTGTGTGGCCAATACCAGTCCCTCCTTCAAAGGTTCAGGTACCAGAACAAAGCCATAGATAGAACCAGGATGTCTGGTGAATGCTGCTGTTTCTACCAGGCTACAATCCAGGATTGTTAAGTTTCAAAGCTGGGAACTCTCCTAGGAACTTTTACTTATGTTTTGGAAGCTGACTGAACAACTTTCCAGTTTGCAGCAGCAAACTTACTCCTAAGCCTGCATTCTCCTCAGATAATAGCAGTTGCTTCAGTTCTTGCCAAATCTCTTTACATAACTCCCCATCTCAGATTTCTAGATTAGGAACACTCCATTTCACATAAAAGAACTAAATACTGCTAAATATAGAGTACTACCCTGCTAGCATTCTCACCTGAATTTATTCTTGAGTTGTATAATATGCCACTGGAGGACTTTTTGCTAGTTTTTTTTTAAACTAAAAAAGAAATCCACAAGCCACCACACAATGCTACCTTAACTTGTTTGTAAGGCAGTGTAAGTAGCTTAACACAAGCTTTTCAAACTGTGGGGCATGCTTAAATCCTCTGGGCTTTCTGAGAAATCCTGGCCCCAAACAGCCCTCAGCAAGTTCATCTGAATAGAATGATTTTGAGATAACCCACTTAATTTGGCTGCTCAGAAGCTTTGCTGCCTGAGCTTCTGTAAAAGTGCCAGGCTGTGCATACCAAGCGTTCCAGAGATGATGTCCATCTTGTGCATGATTCCATCCCGGTCTCCTATACCCCCACCTCGAGCTCCATATAGCCCCACAGCATGCACTTCATCCACAAAAGTGATCGCCCCATGCTCGTGGGCCACGTCGCACAGCTCTTCCAGAGGACACACTGCACCTAGGAACCAAAGCAGAGATGGGCAGTTTAGAACTCCCTGTACTCAATTTTGATAAAAACCAGAAGTACCCACAGGCTCCAGGCACTTCAGAAGACTATTTTCACAAACTTTTAAAGCATTGTACACTTTTAGACCTAAAATACAGATGAGTTGAGCAGTGACTGCACAGAAGAGAGAGAAGTGTTTGATATCAGCTTACCATCCATAGAGTGAACAGTTTCAAATGCCACAATTTTAGGGGTCGATGGATCAGACTTCTTCAACAGCTCTCGAAGATGGTTGACATCGTTATGGCGAAATATGTGTTTTGGCACCCTGCTGTTTCGGATCCCCTGGATCATGGAAGCATGGTTTCCAGAATCAGAGTAGATCTCACAGCCTGAGGAAACAGCCCAGTTACATTTTAAAGTACAGAAAGCATTAACTGATTCCCAGCATTGCTTTATGTATGGGAAGTGTTCAGGAAGCAAGGGTAGCAAGCTCTAGAAGGTAATGCTCTTGATCAAAAGAGCAAGTTACAGATCGTGAAGCAAGAATAATATTTAAGACTTATTTTAGGCATTTAAACTAACACAAACTTGAGATTAAGGAAATACAGAAGAGTTTTTCCAAGTCCTCATTTTTATTTAGTGCTCCTAGATTCTGAAGTTAGAGAGAAGTTCACACTGACAGGTGAAAAGACACTAAATTCCTGCTTTCTTATTTTCAAGTGGAATTTAAATGCAAGAGATGGCTCTCTCCTTTTTGTTCAATTCCTTCCCCAGTTCCTAGCTCCTAGATCTCAGCTGGCTGCTACTGTGATTCGCACGAGCTGAACATTATTTGGATATGGCATTTAAAAATACCCAACCATATTCTGCTGATGGAGTAGGATGAATTCTCACTCTGAGGAGCCATTTGTAAAATATTTTCCCAACAGCTTAGGGCAGGGTTGTGTTTTAGTGGTAAACTGGGGGTGCAGTTTGAGATCTCACCTGGCAGCATTTTAGCTAGAGTGAAGAGAGTGGAGTCATTGGCTACAAAGCATGATGAGAACAGCAGTGCTGCATCTTTTCCATGCAGGTCAGCTAGTTCTTTTTCCAAATCGACATGAAATTTACTTGTTCCTGAAATATTTCTTGTGCCTCCTGCTCCAGCACCATGTTGTTTCAGAGTATCCCTGCAGAGGGCCCGAAGAGAGGTGTTAGTGTTACTGTGTGACACACAGATGAATACAGAAGGATCACTGCCAAAAGTGTTCTAGTACATCACTGGTATGGTTCAAAGAAGGGCCAGCTACAAAAAGCAGCTGTTAAATTTAAGGTCTTTGAGCAACTTGCACAACTCAGGAATCTGATAAACTAGGAGCTGCCCTACACCATCCAGTTAATCTGGTAACATCATGGTGCTCAAGGATATGGTGCAGTAGTGGCCCTGGTAGAGTTAGATAATGGTTAGACTTGATGATTTTAAAGGTCTTTTCCAACCACAGCGATTCTGTGATCAGAGGGCTTCTAAAGACAATCCAAGGAGCAGGGTCAGTGACTGCAGCTTAACACTGTCACCTACACCAGCACAAGAGGTGAGCTTAAATTATATATCAAGAACAATATCAGAAGCAGCTTATGCAGCACAGTATAGAAACAAATTTTTCAGAAGCCTTCCCACAAAAGCTTCTGCAGAGCATTAGAGCTTGAAACTGCCTTTTAAGAATGTGGCACTACTCACATAACTGCTCCACACACTCGAGGGTGACGGCTCATCCCCAGGTAGTCATTGCTGCACCAGACAGACACTTCCTTCTTGGTGATCAGAGAGTCAGTGTAGTCATCTGCCATGGGAAAGATCTGTGCCTTTCGGTTCACTGTTTTGAAAACTCTGTAGGTGTGATCCTTCTTCTTTTCATCTATCTTCTTCTCAAAGAACTGGTCATACTGGAAGGTGGATACAGCTGAAATGAGACAGACACTTCAGCACACAGGAAATAACTACAAGAGACCAGGCCACGGGGAGTTTTGCCAGACAATCTTACATTTTGGCAAGTTATCCTGAAGCAGATGGGAGACGCTTTCTGGTTTTTGTTTCAGCACAATATCCTTGAACTTCTTGAGCAAGCTGTTCTGCTCTTCTCCCTCAGGCTCGGCGTTTCTCACTGTGGAAGTAGTTGATATTTTGGCAAATTCTGTATCTACAAACATTGTCATAAATTCCAGTGAGCTCAATCACTTTGATACAAAATAAATTGAGTTCAGCAAAGCAAACATTAAGTATTTCTAACTCTTCATTCTTTAGAAAGCATGTGCCTGGATCTATATTCTATTTTACTTGCTGCAATCAATGACAACACAGCGTGCAATTTCCTTACAACACGTTTGGTTCATCATGACTCAGAAAACCACTCTTTACAGTGAAAAGAGTCGGTACACACCTACATGAAGGCAGAATTCTAGTGAGCCACTTCCTTTTCATTCCTAGTGTTTTGTTCAGTTAGCACAGATTTTTTTTAAAGCTATGCCACAGAAAACAAACAGAGCAGTAAAATAAGCTTCCTGAGACACAGGCAGGGCTTTACTGATACTGGTGAAAAGTTCCTTCCTTTGAAGGACAGATCTTCCGCATCAGGACTGCAAGCCAGCCAACACCCTTCAGTTCCATAAACAAAAAGATCCCCACATCTGCTTGCTTTCCAGCTTGGATTTGTGCTGGTACTTGCCCAGTACCTTGATGCAGTTTCTTCCATCTCTGGATATCCCACCTTTGTCTATAGCAGCTCCCTGGTAAAGCTCTCTTCAGTTCTAAGCATCCACTTTGGGTGCAAGGCTAGCAGCTCCATTCACACGTGTAGAGCCAGTGTATCACAATACATCGGACGGTATTCCTGTGCCAAAACCACCCAGGGGAAACACTGCACAGTACTGCAGGTATGCTATGAACACCTGTGCTCTTCAACAGCTTTTTATTGTGGTCTCCCATAATCCTACCCACATCATTTAAGTGGTGGCTGTTTAACCGCACACTCTAGGGCAAAGTCAGGCACCACATGCTCTCAGAAGGAGCCAACGCTTCAGCGCCCAGAATACGTACCTTTCCTGTCCGCCTGCATTTCCTGCACATCCTCCTGGAGCTCTAGGCTGGCTTTGCAGAAAACGTTGCTCTTCTTGTGATTCATCTGAGCTGCCAGGAAGGGGCATTTGGTGGCAGAACCCTGGCTAACACCAGCAGGTGGGTGGCCAGTAGGTGGCTGGGTTCCATTTGTGTTCTGCTGGGCCGCCTCTTTGGCGTTTTTGGCCTCTAAGGTGAGTGAGGGCACAGAAAGGAAAACACTTCAGCTCATCATTTCAATACATTGGCTTAAGCTTATCTACCCCACTACCTTTGCAACTAATTTGTCACAAGCCATTCAGAATTATTTAACTTGAGCAATCACGATTTACTCATAGAAGCAGGAAATCCCAGTAACATCCAAGAGGCATCTGATTTAAGATGCTAGATGTAGCACTGTACCCTCTGAGGGGAAAAAAACCCAGCTCCTTTTTCTTCAGAGGAGTTCGGCTCTTTTCAGCCACCAGAACTGTCCAGAACTGAAAGCCTCAACTCCTTCCCCTGAGTGCCCGGGTAAGAATGCCCCACGGAATGTGACCGGGTGGAAGAAAGAGCTGCTGAACCCCGAGGAATCCCAGCCCTGTGATCCAGGATCCCCAACCAAAGCGCACAGCCGGACATCCCAACAGGCTCATCTCTGATTTGTGCCCACGTTTAATTATCACAGACATTTAAAGGACCGAACTGAGCAACCTCCATCTCGAAGCTGCCCATTCCACAAGCTTCCTTCCACACCGTACGACGTCTGTGTGTAAGGGTGACCGGGTCCGTCTCCAGGACGCCTTCCGTGACCCAGCCCCGCCGCCCACCCGCGGGAGAGGCCCGGCTCCCGCGGCGCTGCCCCAGCCCGGGGGGGCTCCCCTCAGCC
>VWZK01012370.1:249134-593356 GCA_013396935.1 Baryphthengus martii
CGGCTCCGGGCAAGCCGTGAAGGGATAGAGGGGTTAGGGGAACACCCGAGCGTCTCTGTGGGGGCCGTGAAGGGCTGGAAGTGGCTCCATGTGGCTCCCGCGGGGATGGAACGGTCCTCGGGCTGCTCCCAGGCCTCATGAGGGCATGGTGGCGCTGGGAGGGCACAGGGGGGCCCCAAGTAGCTGCCGGGGGACAGAGGGGAGCAGCCGGCCCTCTCTAAGGGGGGGGCTGTGAAGGGACAGCCTGCGGCGGGAGATGTGGCCGTCAAGGGAAGGAGAGGGGAGTAGTTGTGCTCCTCTGGGTTTCCCCTCAGCTGTGTAATGCCTGTTTTCCAGAAGTGCTGCAGTCCCTGACTGTCCTCAGGGCAGTAGATTTGGGGGCCATTAGTGCGGCTCTTCATTGGGAAACAGTAAAGAAGAGTCAGATGAATGGGGAAACCCAGTGCTGCTCAGACACCTCTCGTGTATTTTCTTCCTCAACGCTCACTTTTGACTACCTGCAGAATCCTTGTGCAGGGACTCAGAAAGCAGTGGGTGGTCTCACAGGTGGTGGTGGGATCCTGAACCCCTCTTACTTTGCCTACAGCCCGTATGAATCTAACAGTGTCTCCGTCGGTGATGCTCAGGAATCTACCACTGTGCTTTTGAAGTGTTGCACCATTGTCGAGGTTTTGAAGATAAATAAGATACAAGAATGATGGCAGCAAGTAAAGCGGAATCTTGCATCCTCTGGTGTGCAATGGACTTTAAAGTTTTTTTGTTTTTTTTTTAAAGAATGCTTACAGGTGAGTAGTGATAAAAGGAGCTCTCCTTGTATATCTGGCTATCCAAGCTGCAGAAGTACTAATTCCTGTAAGCATAAACTAACTGCTGAAGTGTGGAAAGAATGGAGAAGAAAGATGATGACACTTTTTTTTTTTTTTCTCATCTTGTGAAACAGCAGTTTCACGGAAGGCAGGATTTGGGCAGGGTATTGCCTCTGTCGGGCTTGCGTACATCAGCCAGCTGAGAGCCAGCTCAAGCTCTTGGAGGCAAGAGTGGTTTTTGTAACAGGTGCAGAGTTTTGAGGAGAATTTTTAAAGCTTGCTCGTGCTTGACTTGTGTTGCATATCATCATGTGCTGCAGTTACTAGAAGGTGCATATAGTAGACTGATGAAGGAAATAAAAAAAACTACGTAGGACTATGGCTGCTGAACTCAAGTTTGCACACAAAAGGCACTCAGAAAATATTGGTCAGTACCTATGTGTAATTAATTAATCTTTAGATAACCCCTGTGTCAGAGAGCAGAGGGAAGACTAGCTGATATTTGCCTGGTGTTCCTCTTCATCACTGACTCACTTTAAGGATGCTGGCTGGTATGTGTAAACTTTGGGATCTGAGTAGGTAGAGTGAAAGGCAGCTTTAAACCATAGTCAAATGGCAGACTCGTTGCCAGCTCCTTACCAAGCTCTGAGGTATGAAAGGGGACACAATTCCAGAGCTCTGCCCTCACGTGCTTCTCCTGGGAGCCTGAAAAATGTAGCTGGGGCATGACAAGGCAGGGTGTAGGATTTGGGTTTTAGTAGGGCTAGATGGTTTGTTTGTTTTTTTACACAACTCACCTCTTGTATATTCAGAATTTAAGACATCAGTGTTTAATAAGTCTCAATGATTAGGTCTTAATTCAACTCATTATTCCAGCAATGTAGTGCAGATGTTACCCTTAAGAAACAGACTTTCATCAGTGGGCATCGTTAAACTAGATATATGCTTCCTTTAATTTGTTCTGTAAATAACTGATTAAACTAAGGCTGTGATATTTGACCCGAGGCTATAGAGCAGTTATGATGAGTCTTGCTCATTTGGTAACATGAGGATGGTGCTTCAAATTATTAGCTCAGGTGGCTTATGAAAAGTGCTCTTTTACACCTGTCTTTCAGTTAGTGTTACGTGCCTCAAATATTTACATTTTGCAAAACACAACAGTTAATTAGCACTTGAAGTTTAAAGATAACCTGTTCTGTGTTTCAGATTGCTGCTGTCTCTGGTCCCCTGACCATCAACATTTAACTCCCTACCCTGAAGATTTGTATCCCAATGGTTACTTTTAAAAAAATAAGAAAACATCATTCCAGTGCTCGTTGGATTATTGTCAATATTAACAACAGAAGGAGAGTCCCATATGCTTGATTTACAGTACGTTGATGGTATTTTTCCTTCTTCTATTCATTCCTTATTGACCATGGTACTGTACTTAGGAGAGACAGAGGGAATATGTGTCTTGTTGCAAGAGGCACCAGAGAAAGGTGGTGTGCAAATGTGCTGGCATCATACTGCAACAGGCTGCAGCGCTCTTCTGCGTGGACACCTGCCACAGCAGGTTCAATCCCACAGAAATCTGATAATCCTTCTTTATCCCGATAATCTTAACAGCAGCATCTTACTATGTTGTGAGGTTGAGGGATGAAGCACATTAGTCTGCTCTGCTGCTGGAATTCAGACACTCGTGGGTCTGTATTCAGAAGTGCACGTGAAGTCTGAAGACTGAAGAGCATCTGCTTTTTACACAAACATCGTACAAGGCTGGCAGCTGAGCCACAGCGACCTTGGCTATGATACGGAGATCGCCAAGTGAGCAGAACTCCTGCCTTTCCTGTCGGCCTTCCCTGCACTCTGCTATTAATCAGACCCTGCATTAATGCTTCTTTAGAGCTTGGCATTTGGTGAATTTATTTAACCTTGTACACGACAGGAACTGTGCAGAGCCAAAGGGCGATGGAATGACATTAACTTGACCCTCATCTTGGAGAGCTGGCAAAGGAATGTGTCCTTGTTGGTGCACAGAAATGGCTGTGAGCTCTGGGACCAATCGAGCGGGGGGAAAAGTCAGGGGAAAAGTGTGTTCTGTCAGTTGTTCTGCCAGCTTCTTCCCTTTGGAAATACTGCCAGAGCTTACATGTTAAAGGTGAAGTAAATACTAATAAGGCCGCCATTAATTAAAATTTCTTAGGGCTTCAGTGGATTAATTAAATAGCATTTAAAGGTATTAATTGTATCCATGTATTATCGTCATCCTACAGGGCTCAGGAGAAACCAGTGTGAACTGCAACACACAAATGCTGTTTTCTGTGCTCCAGAATGACTTCAGACTGTGACAAGGGACAGTACCCCAGATGCTTACGGAGGAGCAGGGAGCCCGTCCCAAGAGAGGCAGTGTGGGCTGGCGGGGCTGTGCGGGGCGAGCCGGCAGGTAGGGCAGGCTGGGGAGAACCAGTCACCGACTGCCTGTGGATGTGTAGAGAGTGAAGCAGCATATAAGAAGGGAAATGGTTTAAGCTGAGGGGAAAGCATTGGTGTGAGAAGGAAATTCCAGTTTAGGCTGGAAGGTGGGTAGCTCCTCACTGTAACTGTCTTGGAGTGGTCTTGGGAGCTGGTGCCCAAGGAGCTCCATACCAGGTGGATTCAGTAGAGGAGGCTCATCTGCCTGAACGGCCTGTGTGATGCAGTGTAAGTTACCTTCAGTATTTCTCTCCCACCTCCTTCTCTCTAGCATGTTTTGCCCTATATTCCCCAAAACAGAACCTGATTCATGGATTTGTAGCCTTCATCTGGTCTCATGTCTGTCAGCAGTTAGCTCCTCTCATGGAATTTTAATGAATGTTATACTTTTAAGAGAACACTTAGATACTTCAGCCAGAGTCAAAGCCCCTGAGTGCTCAGCCTGTCCAAACGAAAATGTGTAACTGTACCGTTAGCAACATTTACTCCCTTTTGCCTACTTCTGAAGTCAGAGCTGCACACATTCCTAAATTTTTCCCACCCAGTCAGTGTCACGAGAGGGCAAGCGAGAAAAACAATTCCGCCTCTCCATGCACAAGCCACTGTCTATATTGAGATCTGAATTTTCCCGGGGAGTGGATGTGATCCTCACATCTGGATTTAATCCAGATTCAAATTCCAGGCTTAGAGTTGAGAATTTCCACCTCTGGTCCTGAGACCAGCAGTTCTTAAGAAGAACTTTGTTTACCTTTTAAGGCAAAATTTGAAGGTTGCAATAGTAACCGCATAGTGAAAATTCTTCCCATGCTGAATTTCTTTAGCAGATTTTCCTCATTTGGATCCAGTGTCCTCTTTACATGACAGAACAGGAAATCTCATTTCTTTTCAGGTCCCTCTAATTGACAGAGAATTTGACTGAGCTGGAAGAGCTGCTGAATGCTGAGGGACGTGCAACCTGCCGCAGTGACTGAGCAGCACCCACCTGTGTTTCACAGATGCAGGCCAGGCAAGCTTCTTACTCCATCTCACACAAACAAGCATTGAGGTGTTTTTCTCCCCAGTGTAATGGGTATCTTTTAAAATTAATGAACTGCCAGTGGGTCCTTACAGGGGTGTTGGATCAGGACATTTTTGCCCCTCTGCCAGGCCCCAGGTGCTGTGCATCGATGCAGAGAAGCTCGGTTTCTTGGCAAAGCCCCGTTACAGGGGCGTGACTCAGGCTCGATGGTGACAGCAGAAGCTGTTGCCGCCCTGGTATGAGGTATCCTGCCCTTCTGCTGAAGGGCACCACTCCCACAGCGGGGCTGCTGTGGTCTATAGCCCATCTGATTAACACACCCAGCAGTGGTCCATCTTAATTCCAGAACGTCTCCCTGACATCCCTCCGGTTGCTTCAGATGTGGAAAAATCTCACAACAGTCTTTTCTTCATCTTGCCTCCTTGAGCTCATCTTGCTTCGTGCAGCACGTGGCAGGAAACAATACACAAATCCTTCCAGCTACTGTGAGCTTTGCCACATTTGCAGTGATCTGCATTCACTCTCTTGTTTCCTCCTCACTCACAATTTCCCTCCTTCTCTTAGAAAGAACCAGTAGACTCCAACCAGTGTATTTTTAGTTAGAATTATTGCTGGGCTTCAGCCTGTCATTTTTCTTGCATCTCTCAGCCATCATTTCACCTTGTTAGCTACTCAGGCAAAGGCACCACCTTCTATGTCCAGTTCAGGAGTTTGAACTCTCTGTGTAGTCAGCAGAGAGCAGAGCAGCAGGGCCTTAGAAAAAGTGTATCTGAGTGCTTCCTGGGAGAGGGTGGGGAAAGGATTTAGCTTTGAAATCAGAGCTCTCTGTAGCTCTCTGTAACTGGAGTTTCTGCAAAGAAATTCAGTAGATGGAATTTCCACAGAGGAATTCAGCTCCTCTCTGTATAGGAAAGACAGCAGGCAGAGGAGAGGAAGATGTGGGCGTCTGTTTGTCTGAATTTAAAAATTCCAGACCCAGAGAGACACGCAAGTCATGTTTATATAGTAAAGCAACTTTGCTACACCAAGTAGCTCTAGCAAGCTCCTATCTGCGTTAGTGTGGCCATTGGCAGGAATGTGGATGTCAGAGCAGAGGCAAGATTGTAAAAGTCCTTGAAAACAAGAAATTAGCACGCAGCAGTGCAGAATGCTGTGCTGGAGCCTATGGGCTGTCTCTTCTAATGCAATGACCGTGCTGCTTTTCTAACAAGCAGAAAAATGCTAGAAATCAAGGGCATACCTTCTTTTCTCCCTCTCACCCTGTAAAAATGTATGGGTTTTGGCTGGCATAGAGTTTGTTTTCTTCATAGCAGCTTGTATGGGGCTGTGTTTTGGATTTGTGATGAAAGTAGTGTTGATAACACAGGGATGTTTTAGTGCTTGCTGAACAGTGCTTGCACAGTGTCAAGGGCTTTTCTGTTTCTCCCACTGCCCCACCAGCAAGCAGACTAGGGGTGCATGAGAAGCTGGGAGGGGATGATCCCAACTGACCAAAGGAATATCCCACCTGCACCATATGGCATCAAGCTCAGCAATAAATGTGGGGCAGTGGAGGTTGCCTGGGGCTGCCATTGCTCAGGGACTGGCTGGGCATTGGTGAGCAGTTGGGTTTTTTTTGTGTCCCTGGTTTTTCTTGGGTTTAGTGGGTTTTATGTTATCTCTGTTATGGGATTTTTCCCCCTCTTTTTAAATTATTTAACCGTCTTTATCTCAACCCACAAGTGTTGGCACTTTTACCCTTCTGATTCTCTCCCCCATCCTGCTGGTGGGGGGCAAGTGAGCAACTATTTGGGGATTAGCTGCCTGCTGGGGTTAAACCACAACAGGAAAATCATCTCTCTGACTTGTATATCTGTCCCGTGGGCCGTGGCATAGTCCAGTGCCCTCACTCTTCCCCAGTCACCCCAGACTCACTTGGACATGATGAGTTAAATTCTTTGTATAAATTGATGTAGTTTTGTTTGGCAAAATGGAGATTCTCTGACCAGACGGGTTTGTTAACCAGTACTATTTCCTGTAGATGTACCTGCTGCCTTTCTTTTCCCAAGGTGGTAATACAAATAAGATCACCTTTTCAGCTTGGAAATGGGGCTAAAGGCACCCTGTGAAGTTCTAATAGTCTCTGCTCTGTTTTGGCCAGGTGAAAATGATGGGATTTCAGAAGGCTGTCACCTAAAGACATCTGTTGTAGGTATAGTACATGTACAAGCAAGGCTAGTTGTTGTGATTTGTTTCAGCAAAAACTTATTCTTCTCCTATGTGTTCCGGTATTGACATTTCTTCTGCAAGGGTCAATATTTCAGTGAAGTGAGGGGAAGTGGAAGCATTGCAGAATGAAATGCCTCCTGATGACAGGAGAAGGTGGGGGAATATGACTAGATCCAAGCTGGGAATTTCTGTGTGGGTATTATCCCATGAATGAGTACCTGGTGAGGCAACAGGACTCTTCAGTCACCTGAGTGGCTTTTCTTCTCATCCAGCTATTCCACAGCATTAGATGTTGCTGTTCTTGAGGCAATCTGAAGAGCTGTCTCGGAGAAAGCAAGCAACAAAGAGAGGGAAGTGCAAAGCAGTTTTGATCTTTTATTGTTTCTATCAATGGTCAGGGAAACTTTATAGCTAATTAATTGTTTTAGTTAGTATTAGCTTCTACAGTTGTATAGTCAGTTAGAATTAGCTCCTTGAAAGAAACAATCCAGAGTTGAGAGGGAAGTAGCCAAGCAGTAGAGCAGAAGGATGCCTTGCATCTAAGCGGAGATATTCCAGGCATGACAATGCCATGGAAGTCTGTGGTCACAGGGTTTTGAAACACCACAGGGGCAAACCCCCTCTTGTGAGTGGAAGGAAGCCTGGGTAACACCACAGCCTGTTGGCCACAGCAGAAAGCTGCAAGGATGAGCTACGCTCTTCTCAGTGTCCAGCCCCTTCCTCTGCAAACCTTTCCATCTCTCAGGTAAGCGTCGGTGTGTTCTGCCCCTGTGGTTTGCTGTGCTATTTTGCAATAGCTCTTGTTGCTTAACCTTTGAGGTGCAAGACATATTACTCCTTCTTGTACTCTAAAGATTATAGATAAACTTAGAGGGTGGCGATAAGGTGTTAAAATCAGAAGAGTGTGAGCAATAGAGAAGAAGAGGCCAGCACTAAAATATCAAGGCAGGAAATTAGCACGTCATATCTCCAGCTGCAAACCAGAGAAACTCTGTGCCATATTAAGGTTACTGGAATATATGAGGCTTCCATTCCTTGTTTCCCTTTGCAATGAACTTTTCAAAAAGCTGGCAAGTGCTCTGTTTTCACTGTCTTACAAACAGCCCAAGTCATGCAAAGCTCTGGGCCTCTCTGCCTGCCAAGCAGCACAGGTGGTACCAGGAGGAGTACAAGGGAGGTCCAGCCAGGACAACTGGGAAGGGAGGTTCCTTGGGGCACTGTGACCCCCCTGGCAGCCTTGTCTGTGTGTAGTTTATTTGATCTGATGGTTCTGCAGCTGCTTTTAACACCATTCCAGCTGAGATCTACAGGGCTAGAGGACTCAAAGGAGTGAATCATCTCTGACTTGGTGTGCTGAGCAAACCTAGTCTTGTCAGGTCTTGGTTTGTGGTGGTGGCAATGGTTGGGAAATGTGTTTTTCTTGTATCTCCAGGAGATGTGGTAAAGAACCTGGAGTCTCTAATGTCTTCTTTTCAGGTATTCCTCTACTTAATCAGATGAGATGCATGAGCTTTCTCTTGGAAGCGCACATCGTCCCAGCCCTGTGTGAAGGACATAAAAGCTGATCTAGGAAATGTCCTAGAAAGAGATGGAAGTGCAAACATTGCATAACAAAAAAGCTGAAAGGGATCAGCTGAGAAATTAAGACTGAAATGGCAAAGCTACAAACCTAAGGTTAAATTATTCTCTTTACTTCTGTGCCCGGTTTCTTGTGTCAAAGTGATTGTAAGGGCAAAGTGAGGGAGAGCAGAGGGTTCTCTCTGGCTTAGCACTAGTGACGGATCATGCGATTGACCTGTGGGCTTTGGTTTTGTAGACGGCTCTGCTAATCTTACGGAGCTTTTAGACACATGAGAAAAATCTAGTCTCTTCAGACCTGCAAGTTGCAGTACTTTGTCCAAAAATTCCTGCAGCCATCCCACAAGCTCCAAGGAGAACTAGAGTAATTTGGCTCGGTTGTTTTCCAGTCTTGATTTTTTAAAGATCTCTAGTGTTGACAAGTCTCCGCTTCAAGGCTTAACTTGAAAAAGCAATTCAGAGTTCATGTTCTCAAAAAGTTGCACCTTGTTTCCAGTGTGAAATTTGATAATGTGTTAATTAAAAAAAAGGAAATTCAATGTGAGGACAGGAGACTCCTCCTGAGATACTCCCCTCTTAGCACTGATAAGGGATGATTGATCAGACCAGGAGAAAGTGTGAGATGTGGTGTGAGGAAATAGGGGTGGCTCTAGGTGGAGAGGTAATTTGGGATGAAGGGTAACAGATTCTCTCCAGCCATCAGTACCACCAGCAAACTTTCAGGTTAACTCCACTGCACAAGCTTGTTGCTGGGATGCTGGGGTTTAAGCAGTGGCTGAACTTTCCCCCAAAGCCCTGATGACAGTTTTGTATTTCTGTTGCTTGGCCCTTTGAAGTCTGCACACACAGACAGCTGGTGTGTATTATTTCAGTGCTTAACAAGCAGAGACATGGTTGAGTTGCCTCGCTTGCCACATTTTGCGCCAGCCCACTCACTACTTACAGGTTAATTCTTCTGCCTGTGAAGGAGCGTGCTGAGCAACCTCTGTGTCTGGATGGGTGTGAGAGAGGGAATTTTTTGCCAAGCTGCGTTTTGTAAGGCAATGATGTCTTGGAAGAAGCAGTTCTGGGGAGACATGTCATGCTGGCCAACACACACTTACTAGGCCAGGCTCTCAGGAATCTTGCAGACATTCATCCTCTCCAACCTGCAGCAGGACTGAGGCCCTGCAGTGGAGGGTGGGGTACCTGCAAGGGAAGCAGCCGCCACTTCAGCCACAAACAAGAAGCCAAGCAGTCTAATGTGCAAAGGTGTGTCAACCCTCTGGATCCTTCTGCTATCTAGCACCGAAATCTAGAAGGGTCTTCAGGGCTTGCACTTTGACTGGAAGAGGAAGAGAGGAGGCTGGTGCTTGGCACAGCTAACATGCGCTGCTCTTCTGTGGGTGAGTGAAGGGGGCAAGCCCTGGGTTCCCTTGTGAGCCTTTGGGACCATGGGTTGCTCCACGCTACCTGTGCTCTCTGTACTACTGTCAGAAAGGTGGTGACCTGTCCTGTGTTTGCTTCAGCTTGATTTCCAAAATTGCGTTGTCTCCTCCACAGCAAAACTCCTGTTAAGATATATTTCCTGTGAAGGACGATGAAATTATGAGCAAGTAATTGAGATTTAAAGCTCCAATTACAAGAGCAAATACACTAGAGCTGCTTCCTAAGCTTGTGTTTTAACGGGGAGAAGTGATTTCAGTATATCCTTCCCAAAGTCCTTGCACTGTCCCTTGGGTTTGATAGCCAGTGACCTAGTTTTCATGGAGCGATCTCTCGGTGGTGCAGTCCCGCTCCCATTTGCACTCGGATGAAGGAGAACAGTGCATGTGTACGGTGACGGTGTGTATGCCTGGAGTTTGTTTATTCTGCTATTCAGTTTCCTTGGGTAGAAACACTGGCTTATGTTTACTTGGCAGCTCTTCTCCTTGCCACTTGTCCTGGTTCAATTGTATGGAGTTATGTGGGTTCCCTGTGGGCTGTCAGTTGTGCGTGTTGCTGAATACAGTGCCCTTGGGGGTGGCAGTGAGCACAAGTGACGCTTTAATAAGGGTCCCTGGAGACACGGCTTTAGTATGAAGCTGCTCCCATGTCCCAACAATTGTCAGTTTAGGGCTTATTAGTCACACATCCCTCCTGTGAAGGAACTATTTTAATGGTCCTGCTCTGTGCTGAGTCCTCAGAAGCCCTGTTAGATTTTGCTGTCTTTGCTGATGGTGGCTGTTTTTTAATTGCTCAGGTAGTAGAAGCGAGGCTTGAAAACTCCATCAACATTATCTCAGCTTATCTCACTATCACCAGTGGGTTTAAGCAGATTTAAGACATTCACAGGGATCATGTGCAAAGCACAGCCAGCTGTAGAGGCCAGGGTGGATGCCATGCACCTCAATGGTTCTCCCAGGTGCCAGCTGTCCATGCCCTTGCCCTCAGCCAGTCCCTGCCGACCCGCTGCCAGATGGGCTCTCCGCTGGTGTGGTCAGGGACGGGTCTTTCTGCCAAGTGAATGACCTGGTCCTGCCAGCACACGATCTCCCTTAACTTCAGCTGCCGTGTCAGGCCCTTTTCTCCACCGGCCTTAAAGCCCCTTTGCAGCACGTGTGTCTCAGGGCTGTGGCTGCCAGCCCAGCATGTTAATTTAACCCTCTGTGCAAGTGCATGAGGAGAAGCTGGTATCTCTTAGCTTCTCCCAGAGGAGTGAGAGGAAGAAGTGACTTAGGATAGCACACACCAGCACAGAGAGATGTGGGGGAGAAGAGCAGGGTTGTGGGTGAAGCACAGTGCAGCATGCCTGAGCTCAGCTGTCCAGCAGGATTTGGTGTGGTTCCTTTGCTGGAGCCCCATGTCTGCCTGTCCTGGGGCTGTTTCGATCCCATCTCTCTCTTGTACCATGGTTTATGTCAGTGTGGTTTGGGCAGTGGGTGATGAGCAGGGTCCAGGCAGCCGTCTCTTTCTTGGAGGAGGTGGGGAGAGCCTGGTGTGTCTGCTGGCTAAAAGCTGGGCAGAGGGCAGGCTGGGCAGAGCAGCTGCTTCTGCCCAGTGGGATTTTGCCCCCAAACCTCTGGGGGTTAGGCTGGGCTCTGGCATTACCCCTGGCCTGCTTCTGGGCTTAATTGAGCTACCTTATCTATCATGTTCCCCATGGCATATGGGGTGTCTTCAGGATTAATTAAGGATCATAACTGTGACCTAGTTACCAGGCTTGCACTATTGTTACCAGAGCTCTCTGAGCCTGTTGGAGAGAGCTTCTTACCCTTGTCTGCTCTGGTTACTCGCTCTGTGTATCCTTCTGGGACTGACGCCGAGCCCCAGGCAGGCTCACCTTACCTTCATTTCTCTAATAGACTCTCGCCTTAGCCTTGGGGAAGCAGCGAGCAGCTTCCTGCTTGCAGTGCACCGGTCCATGTGGGGATTAGATATGCTGACCTACATCTTTAACGGCGTTGTCTCCCGTTTGGGAGAGGGAGCTGAAGGTGGGGAGACATCAGCTGCAAAATTAGAGACGATGGCACTGGAGACAATACCCTGAGACAGTCCAGTTCCGTGCTGCCATGCCTTAATCTATACTGAAGGGATAACCCAGAGTCTCTCTTCTTTTGGCTACTCGAATCCTTCTCATTTACAGTTTTTACTTTATTGTAGCAAGCCTTTAGGAATGCTCCCCATAAAGGTGCAGAAATGACTAGAGCTTGAGAAGTAAATTGAGTCCAAGTTCTTCTAACCTTGCTTCTTGCCTACCAGATGTTCAGGGAGGACACTGTTCCAGCTGGGCACAACTCAGTCTCGTATTCCTGTGGTCTGCAAACCTGCTATAACCAAACCCACCCTTTGGTTGGGGTGGGGTTGCACCACAGCGATCGTGGTGGGGACTTACCCTCTTCACATGTCCCTGCTCTCTCCCTTCCTCCCTTTGCTGCTTGTTTGATGGGACCTCTTCTTTCCCGGTGGGTTGAATCTCACGCAGCTGGGCCATTGCGTGGGCTCACGGCCTTGTGCGCAGCACCGCGTGCACGTGGCACGCTTACTCTTCATGTGAGGAGGGCTTTGTGTTCCCCTTGGTCCCCCATGGAGCTGGTCCTTAACTAGCCTGATGTTCTGCTCAAAGTCTGATCATATGCCCCCTGGGATCCCTGCAGCTCCTGCTGATTTCAAACAGGCAGAGCATGAAGGCTGTTGAGTGGAATCCCTGGGAAAAGGCATTTCACTTTGTCCTCAGAAGCATGCACGGTGGGGGAACTGCTTGGCTTTTCTCCTCTGCCTCAGAAAACATCTCTCGTGTTCCAGTGACCTGCTTATTATGTAGGTCATCATCAGCTGGAAGGAAAAAACAATTTCAAAAGTAGGAGAATGTAGTAGCTGCACTGAGCAGTTCTTTCTGGAAAAGCAGGGAAGGCTATCCTGGGGGAGGTGGCAGGCAGCATGGCCTGTTCCTCTTCCACCTACCCTGGGCAGAGCCGTCGGAGAAGGGAAACTACAGCTGGAGGGCTGTGCGCTACCCTGAGAGCAAGCAGGTCCAGTGTGCCCTGTGATGAGGAAACAGTGCATTAAGGGAGAAAATGGGGAGTTGAGTGGTCAGGTCTTGTTTGGCCTTTGATGCCTTCCTTGGGCTTGGGTTTGGTAATTAGGAGGTTGTTTCTGCTGGTCTTATCTGGGTTGTGCATCTGCACAGCAGAGACCTGTGCCATCTGTGCTAGAGGAGCAGTCCCTGCTGGGAGACAAGACTGTCTCACTGAGGGTGAAAAGGGGACACCGAACAAGCAGGTATCTCTGGATGCCCAAAGTAAAACTGAGACCCGAACCAAAATTCATCTCAGTGTCATGCCAGTGATACCCAGTGAGAAGAGAAAACCGTTAGTGTAAACCTCTGACTGCAGCCTAAGCAAGGGACAAACTGCTCTGTGAACAACATGTTCGGTCAGACTTCCCTCATACTTGCCTCTGATACAATAACTTCTAAACTCCTCACTATCCTCACTTCTCTTCCAGATCCCCTGAATATCAGCTAGGCTGGAGATACCTTGTGCCCTGGCTGCTTCCCACCCGGGGAAGTGTGTTTGTTGACCAGCCAGGCAGGCAGGCAAAGAGCTGCAGCCTTTACATAGCAGGAACACGAGTTTTTGAGACAACCAGACTTGACAGAAGCTGAAATCACTCACAGGGTTCACTAGTAATCAAGGTGAGACAACCTGATCTCGTAAGTTGTTACCTTAGGACCTGAGATTTCCATACGTCATGCTCTTGGCCCTGAAGACAGTATGGGGAGGTGGGCTGTGCAGCGAGCAGAGGGCTCTGCCCTCCTCTGCCTTGCTGTTTGCTGGGTCCCCTCCCCAGGCCCCCGTCACGGTGATGACGCTGCTCTCTGTAGCAGGGCTGGCTGAGCAGCCCTGTGCTGGCCACTTGTCCTGTTGCTACTACGCCTGAGTGAAGCCTCTCCAGTTGCAGGAGGCACCTGGCACAGACTGGTACTTGAAGGTGTGACTGGTCATTTTGCAGAACACAGGTTCTTGCAGAGCTGCTTGTTTCATTTTAGATGGGCTTGCTTCCACAGACTTTGCTCTTTGCTTTATAGCAGCATCTTCTGTCTAGATAAAGCACATGCCTGGACTGGACTGTCCTCTTTCATCTGCATCTTGGTCTTGGTGGTTTCTATTTAACAGAGGAAGATCTCTCTGCAGATCCCAGTTTCCCTGCTGTCTAACCCAAGGGTAGGCAGTGCTCCTTGTCTCATCACACCATGGTAGTCTAGAGAGAAGTCAAAGTAGGAAGCAACAGAGCAATGACGTTTTGAACAGAATGACATTTTTTATCTACAGTAAAAAGGCATCTCCCATGCTTTATGCACCCACATGGATTGGAGCTGGAGGCACTGCCATGCCATCTGCCAGGGTTCCTCAGACAGCTTGGAAGTCTTACTCAAGATGTAGGATTAGGGTAAGTGTTTAGCGCAAGATTTCGGAGTTAGACAAGGGATGGGTGCCCTGAGGCTGGGATTGTCATGTTGGCTTGGTGGGTCCTTGCACAATGAGGCTGGTGTGTGCTGTAGACAGCACTGTGCTAGAGCTGTCATGTACTTGTGGTGACACAATGTTGAGGATAGCCTCTTATCTTTGCTTGGAGAAAGGGTTTGATTAGAAACTGTCTCATAAATGTGTGGTTATTGAATGAGTTGCCCCTTCACTATGTGTGAGCCACCTCCATCTACGTGCCAAGGGCAGCTGTGCTGGGCAGGCACGCAGCTGCTCTAAAGGAAAGCAGATGAGCTTTCCTCATCACAAGCTTTTCCTCATCAAGCTTTTTCTAAGTTGCTCCCTGCATGGAGCAATTCTCCAACAATACTAAACACAGCAGCAGGGGTGACTCAAGCAGTTCTTGTCAAGGCTGCTCTCTTTTTTTTTTCTCTTTTTGGTTTTATTATAAATTGAATCCAGTGTGTCACAGGGCACAGCACTGTTCCCAGCACGATCGGTGGTAACAAATAGCTACCCAGGAATAGTATGTATTGTGTGGTCCCTGGGGAGAACTTCCTGTTCCCAACATCTCCAGCCTGTCTGGGGCTTGTTGCCGTGAAATTGTGGAACTTAACTAAAGGATGATTGGACTGTGAAAAAAATAATTTTAGCCACTGGTTAACTGAGTTTAATTATGTATCTCTCATTGTCTTCAGAAGTTGATGAGGCCATAAATTTAGCAACTCAGAGCATCTAACTCAGGTTCTTAAATGGGAAGCGAGCTGACCTGGTGTTGTAATGAACGGCGTTACTTTCCCAAGGGAGTAACACTTGTTATGGTCCAGAAATCAACCGGTCCTGAGGTATTGGAGGGCAGGTTGAGATTTACGCAGGCAGTCTGGGGTTCTTGCACCTCTTTTGGAAGTGTCTGGTGTTGCTCTGGATAAAAGATGAGGTTAGGCGGCCCTTGGACTTGACTTCTTGAGGTGGGGGTGGCAGCACGCTCTGCCTAGCCTGGGTTCTGCGCCGCTTGCTGTTGCGAGAGCACATCTCTCATTTGCTCAACTTTGTGTAGCTCATCTCAAGATAAGTCTTGATACTGTTTAATGCAGGTTTTCACCCAAACCACAGGACCACGGTTTAACAGTTGCTGTAGCCTTAGATGTTGCCGAACAATTGTGGGTAGTGGAAAAGCTGTACTGGAACATGGAGAGGCTTTAAAGTAAACACCAGCCTGGCTCTGGAATAATAATTAGGGCTGCTGATGAGTAGCTGCCCCACCAGTTACTTGTCTTGCAAGCTTCAAATGTCCTACGAATGAAGCAACTTTTATTTCAATTGATCTCAAAGTAGAGGCTGCTCGAAGGAGTAAAAACACCTTGGCAGTTCGTGCTGCATTGAGCTCACTGCTTCCTGGGGTTGCTCTTTCCTGCATGCCCTCCACCCCACCAGTGCTCAGATGCTGCCTTCCACTTCTGGGGTGGTGCAGTGGCCTCAGCCCAGCCCTGGGCTGCCCAGGACAGGAGTGCAGAGCACAGCTGGACCCTGCCGGGCAAGAGAGGAAGGACAGGGAGAGGACGGTGCACCTCTGCATCCATGTCAAGGGAGGTGAGAAGGTGGTGGGAAGTCACTGGAAGCTTAAACTGCTGATCTTAGCATGGCTCTGCTCTTCTTTCTGCAGCCTGCACGCAGATCCTGGCAGTCGCTGTCCCTGCGCTGCCTCCTTGCTCACAGGGTATTTTCAGACCCTGCCAAGTAAAGCAGGTGGGACACCCTCCTCACCAAGCCTTCTTCAAGAAGAATGAGATGGCTTAATTGCAACCAGACAGAGCCTTAAGGATCACGGCCTCCAGTTGGCCGCTGACATCTCTGGTTGCTCAGCCCTGTGTGGCTGCTGCAGCTTGGATTGGGACCACGCAGGGAACTGGCTTTACAGCTCTCTTGTGCTGGGTGAGATCGTGCTGGGGGAACGAGAAAATAGACCAGTGTCCTAGCATGAATTGGCCATCCATCTCTATACAGCAACTGCTTCTCCAGCAGTACCAGGCAGTCCTGCAGGGTGATCGGCCACAAGGATAAAGGGCTGAGTCTCCTCATGTGACAGGAGGGTTTATGCTGGGCAGTTGTGGCTGGCTACTGTTTGTGAGAGAAGAACGCTCCGGATTTGGGCTGAAGAGCTTCCCTACTGTTTGGGCACTCAGATCTGCCTGAAGATCTGGTAGTTAGATGCTGACTATTCAAGGTCTTTGGTTTGGAGGTTCAGGCTGTATTGCTGGCAATTGAGGAGATGAGGCTACAAACAAGAATTTTCTGTTTTGATGCCTTTTTAGATTTGATATTGCAATTGTCTTGCAAATTTTTTTTTTTATTCCTCAGCTAGTCTGTGATCACTGTTGGCTTCCTTTTCCATTTGTTTTAAGCTGAACTTCATGATGGCACATGGTTGTGCTGCCTTCCTGCCAGTGGCTTTAAACGTGGCGGCCATGCCTCAGTTCAGTGAAAAGCTCAAAGAACAGTAAAGCTTTTAAAGGTCACTAAAGGATCTCTGAAAGCACATAGCCAGTGGTTACAGTACACTGACCAATAAAGAGGCTGTAGCAGCCTCAAACCATAGTAGCCATGAGGAAAATACCTCCAAACAGGCAGAAAGTGGTATTTTCCAAATGCTGAATCCATGAGGGACCAGGTTTCCTTAGGGCTGCTGTTGATGCAGCTCCTTGCATGGCAGAGGAAACAAAGTTGCTCACAAATTAGAAAGCAAATGAGCGGAATAAAAATTTGGATTGCCTGCAACTATTTGTTAGTAGTGTCAAACAGACAAAGGTTAAACTTTAATTTCTATCTAGAATATTCTGTACTTTTTTTTTGCTTTCCCAGTGCTAATGTTGCTATCTGGAGGGTGGGATCGCGCACACAGCGCTGGGGGGGAAGAGATGCTTCTGGATGAGGATATAGCATGAACTCCCACTTCTGTGGGATATCCTGCCAGGCCAAAGCTGCTGTTTCCAGTTAGCCCAAATGCCAGTGAGCTGCCGGAGCGAACGTGTGCTGCTGCTGTGGGATTCGCCTCGGACGAGGTGCTACTCGTGGCAAGCACGGGCTGGAGGATTGGGCCTCGGCATCCAGGGCTGCTTCCTCTCTGGAGTTACCTGCCGCAGCCAGTCCCATTAGGTATGATGGTATCTTAGGGCAGATGAGAAGGTGATGGCTTAGCCTATGTCATAACCCCTGCCCTGGATTTCTCATGAGTCACTGTTTGTTTATTTACAAAACACATGCAAATGATACCAATAGAGAGCTGCTATTACTGACGCTGGTGTTTGGACACCGGGCTGTGTTTGCAGAGCAGAGGCAGAGGAATTGCTCAATCTGTGTAAGCAGTCACCCCCTCCTAAGGAAACCAGTCAGATATCTGTTTGTCCACCTGACCTGTTGCTTTAGCTCAATGCCCTGGCTTTCCGTCATCTTTCCACCTCCTCGACTTCATAAAAGCATTTGGTCAAAAGCTGTAAGAGCATCACATGTGCATAGCTGTATTTCAGTTGGGAAGGCAAGGGATTGTGTAAGAGATACGTTTAACTTAAAACAATTTCATGAGTTTACTAGTGATTCTTTTTTTAATGCTAAAGCCTCCTCTCCATGGTCTAATCCCAGAGCAAGCATCATGAGTGGTAATATCACCAGCAGAGCAGCAACCACGGCTCAGCTCAAGGGCAGCGTTTGGTGCTTTACACCAAACAAGGATGTTTGCCTATGTAGGAGCTTATGGTGTGGTTGGCACCAGGAACATTTAGTTTAAAATTAGGTCATCTGGAGGTGAGATGAGGATACATCTTTATAGCAGCAAGGAATTGTTCCTGTAACTGTGCAAGAGACATATATGAAGCAGTTGCTTTTGCTGTTTGGTCGAAATTGTAAGAACAAGGCAGCCCGCTTGAGAATTGTGGCAGAAAGTCGCTGAAGCATAGTCCTGAGCTAAGATAACAGGTAGGGGCAAGTTGTTGTTGGGCCAGCACACAAGAGTTGGTAGTCTTTGTTTATAATTAGTGTAAGTAAGTCATGATGGAAGATTCTCATACTCCTCTTCTTTGGGTCATTTTTATCCATGACACTAGTGATTGCAACATCAGTGTGACTAATCCCATGCCTGGGATTTATCTAAGACGTCTGTTTCACCCGAGGTTAGACTGTTTGTTTGCACAGGGTGTTGTAATACTTTGCAAACAAGCAGCAGAGCCTCCCTGTGTGGAGATGTCTGCCCTCTTTGGAGATGGTGGCCTGTCTTCTGCTCAGGCTTACAAGAGACAGAAGGAAGAATTAAATGCATGAGACACTTTGAGAAACAAGCCTGTAAAATCCCACACCCCCAGACAAGTAAGCTTTGTTTTGCACAAACAAAACTGAGCCTCCAATACTTGAGCCTTGGCTGACTGCATGTACAAGCGACTCAGCCCAAAAGTCCATCAAGCTAGCAGCAGACACTACGGGATAAGGCAGGTGTGCCCTGCGCTCCTGACAATCCCCTGAGCCAGAGGATACAGCCCAGGACAGAAAAGCGCTGGTGAACTCATTCTGCATCGATCTGTCTAACCCTTTTATGAACTTGCTTGGGGTAGATCCAGAACTTGGCAATGAGTTAGTCCTATATCATGTGGAAATTAACTTCCTTCAAAGAAATTATTATTGTGTGTTCAACATCAGCTGCACTTTCCACTCCTCTGAACTCTCGAACAGCCTATCACACTGCCATAAAACTTGCTGGTCTTTACAGCTCAGTTTGAAAGGCATAAGGTTTCATTTTGGCTAAGTATCCCATAATATCAACAGCTTGCATTTCTGACAGCTTTTGTCATGGTCTAAGTATTTATGGCAACTATGTTATGCTGGAGGGTTTTTTCCCTGAAGGTCAGGACAGTTGCAGATGAAATAGTCTGTCCCTCCCTGTGCCAGTCCCTTACTGGACCTTTGCAATTTCTAATAAACCTGTGCTGATTAATAAAATTACCCTTGGAGTAATTTGACAGAACTAAATGCTGCCAGCCCTAATTGTTCAAGAAGTTGACTTGGGAAGTGAGATCCTTCCCCTTTGCCTTCTAGTTACGAGCCTTTGTAGCGCACCTAGGCTTGCGATGAGGACGATTTTGCATAACTAGGAATACAAAACACCAGATGGTCCTAGCATTAAGTTCTCCTATCCCTTGAAATCAGACACCAGCTCTCTTTAGGTGAATACAAAACACTGGAAGATGCATAATAAAAATAACAGGAGTTGGAAGCAAGAGTCTGGCACCTCAGCTCTAATTCTAAGTGTTCAGCCACTGCCCATACTTGGCAGAGGTACGGTCTTCTGTGAACGAAGAACCCAGCTTGAACCAGTGCTTGGCCATTCTCCAGCATCTCATTCAGTGTGGCACTTCTCTGGGCAGGCAGCGCCTTTTTTGTGCTGGTTCCCTAGGGAAGTCCCTCGCAGGGGACAAGTTTCAGTAGATCACTTCCTCACTCTGCTCTTCTGCTTCTACGTGCACAGGTTGAAAGCCACCACAAGCTTGGGAACGGGAAGGTAGCCATGAGGCTCTTAGATTGGTGTAAGTATGAACGCAGCTATGGTGGAGGCTGTGGAGCCTGCTCACATCAGCTGAGGGTCTGGTCCTTCTGCGCAGTGGTGGTTATTCAAGAAATCAAGCAATCCTTGAGGAGCAGTCGATTGGTACTCCCCCTGTTCTCTTCCTACTTGCTTGGAGCATCCAAAGCCCAGCAGGTATTTTCCATTCAGTTGTGGAAGGAGGCTGTATAGGTAAATACCTACATATTCAACAGGCAGATTTGTGCTTGTTTCCCTTTAGGCTGGTCTGGACTTTGTCCAGTACCTAAAAAGAGGGCTACAAGAAAGCTGGAGAGCAACTTACGAGGGCATGTGGTGATAGGACAAGGGGTAATGGCTTTAAACTGAAAGATGGTAGATTTAGATTAGATATTAGGAAGAAGTTCTTTGCTATAAGGGTAGTTAGACACTGGAACAGGCTGCTCAGAGAAGCTGTGAGTGTCCCCTCCCTGGAAGTGTTCAAGGCCAGGTTGGATGGGGCTTTGAGCAACCTGGTCTAGTGGAAGGTGTCCTTGCCAATGGCAGAGGGTTTGGAACTAGGTGATCTTTAAGGTCCCTTTCAATCCAAATCATTCTGTGATTCTATGTTCTGCTTTCCCAGATGCTTCCTTCTGTGTGCCAATAAAATGGGATATGGTGTCGCTTTTGGTTTTGTCTTTGGAAGAATAAACAAAACAGAGCCAAAAGTCAGCTGCTTAAAACATATTCCTCCGCTCTGACTGGGAAAGTCTGTGCTTCAGATACAGGCATCCACTGTTTGCATTGCTCATCCTCCTGACAGGGGTTATGGGCTTTGTCTGCTGCACTTGACTTGAGCCTAACCTTTCTGATCTTTCTATTTTTGAGACACCTGATATGCTTTCCCTTCCTCGAGCGGATCCCAGGTTCCAGTTGCTTCTCATATCTCCAGGAATTGATAAAAAAGATCTCGTACGATGGGTCAAGGTACAGTGATAAACAAGAATGCTCTTGGTCTTGATAGGGCTTGGTTTATCTGTCAGGCACGTTGTGGACCTGGCATTGAGCTGAAAGGCAGAGGAATGTGTCTGCCCTCCAAGAAGGAGTAAACTTGACCTAGGAGTGCAGGGCTGGGTGACTTGTGGTGGGAAATAAATTATTCTGAGAAGGCCTGAGGTGCTGCAGGGAACAGCGGCTTTTCCTACACTTCAGGATGACTCAAAGCAACACATCTCAAACCCATTGCACCTGTAGCACCTCTCTTTTTTGACTTGTCCATCTTCCTGTGACAACCAGCTCCTTTTTTCCCCTTTCTGCTTTCGCAGGCAAAAATGGAATGAGTCGCTTCCTAAAGATGGGAGAGGTGGCTGTGATCACTGGGTCCAGGCTCTCCACCCTGAAGCCTTTGCCCTGTGGCCAGCAACTGCACATTACTTGCTTGTGGGAACACTCGGTGAGCTTTACCCTTGGAGCAAGCCTAAATTGCGGAGGATTTTCCAGAGATAAAGTGAAAGCCAAAAGCTGAAGATGGACATTTTTCAAGGGTCAAAATGCATTAGGAAGTGGCTTGTTAGTTGAAGCCACTAGTAGGGTGGAGGATTCACAATCCATTTGCAAGACTGAAGCTAGACAGTGAAATAACCTCTGCCCCTCCCATTTCCCAGCACTTAATGCAGTATTAAAGCTCTGTGACAGCATTTTGAAGGACTCAGATATAAGCCGTTCTATAGAGGAAATACTGTACAGTAATTTTTGTGCTGCTCCCTTGTCCTGCTGCTGGTGATTCTGCCTCTGTTGACTGGCGTGATAGCATCAAACCTGCTTTTAGTCCCGCTTCCAAACGCAGCCAGAGCTGTCAGAGAACAGGAACAAGGTGAGCTCAGAGGTTGTTCTGAGCTCACAGCTGCCTGCTGGGTCTCTGTCACTTAGAAACAGCCTCCCCTCTTACAGAGCTCATAAAATGCTGCAGCTGACCTGCCTCATGCTGGGCTGTGAGAGAGAGAAGCCAGAGCGCAGATGCCAGGTACCATAGATGGGTCCTTCATATTGATCCTGCTGGCACGAAGAGGGTTTGCGCCACAGAAAGGCTGCTGTGATGTCTTTCAACAAGAGAAACCCTTTCCTCTTGCTTGGCTGAAGTATTCATAGCCCCTCTGAAAGGTCAGTTTGCTACCAGGAAGCTTTTCGAGCTGCAGGACAGATCTCAAGACATATGAGTCGTCCTTGTTCACAGCTCTTTAAATGCTGTCCTGAAGGAGCCTCCTCAGTATTGTGGCAGTGCCTGGAGCACTGGGTCACTGTCGCTTGTGTCAAACACGTAAAGCTGGCTCGGCAAAAACTCTTCAAATCCAAAAATGGTATCTCAGAGCAAACTTTTTCGGGCACCTCCTTCCCTTTCTTGTCAAATATAAGAAATAAAAGGCAAAACATCTTCCTCCCAGTGAGACTCCTCCAAGGCTAGAGAAGCCAGAGGATGAAGGGCAGACACAATGCAGCCAGCACCAGGGAGGGAGTGCACTGAAAGGTCAGAGCACGTCATGGCACCACGTGTCCGGAGCACAAGCGTGCCTGGTGACTGTGACAAAGGTTATGACAGCCTGTATCAGGCACAGGTTGACTCTCCTGGTGTGCCGGGCTGAGCTGTAAGCTGAGCTCCTCTGAAAGGGGCTATGTAGCTCAGAGGAAAGATGCCAATCTTTCACCAGCCTGTTAGGCTTTTCTTGGAGCAAAAATATGCTGTCAATGCCTGGAGAGACTACAAATGACTCCTGTGCAGTCCTGCAGGGTTTAGAGATGGGAGTATTTTGCTTGGCTTTCAAAGACTGTGCAGCCAAGGTTTGTAATATATTTCTCCAGTGAACCACAGAAGCTTCAGAAATGGGTGCACTGGGATGGCTGCAGCCATCCCTGCTCCTCCCTGTGGACCACTCCTGGATGTGGCTGGACACAACACAGTCCTCTCATTGCCTACAACTGTTCAAAAGCGTTATTGACTTCTGGCCTCTCAAGATTGTCTGTCTCCTTCACAGAAAAAGCAGATCCTGTAGAGAGGGCCTTGATTCAAAAGCTCTACAGAGCAGGATTAATTTTGGTTTGTTTCCACATGTGAAAGAGCAGCAGAGGAACAAACCCAAGTAAAGGGGAGCTGCACGCTTCCCCCTTCTCCTGTTTCCTTTGTACAACCTTTGTAGTGTTTTACTTCTAGTTGATTCTACAGAGCATCTTCTGGGAGGCTGTGGAAATCTGGGCAGGGAGCATTGCCTGTTCCTGTGCAGAAGCAGAGCTCTTCGAATCACAGAGCCCTTCTCTGTTGAGAGGAGAAACAGGCAGCAAACAGAAAGAGACTTGTTTTCTTGCATCTATTCAGCTTGGGAAGCGGAATTCCCCACACCACTGGATAACACAGAGGAAAATAAAGGGGAGCACAAAGAACCTCATCGGGGTAACACGTGGGGAAGGTGAAGCAATGTCTGGTGGAGGAAGCACCCCTTCAACCCAGCACTCCAGGCACTGGATGCAACCCAAGCCCTGCTGCTCTGCCAAAGACTGTGAAGCAGAAGCTCAAGAGCCACCGTCACAGCAAAGACCATAAGGACATTTCTGCAGGTGCCAGAGGTGCCCAGCTGGAAAGCTTCAGAAGTGTGGCACTGGGATGCCCAACACTGCAGTCGTCCTTGCTCCTCCCTGTGGACCTTCTCCTGGACACGGCATGGTCCTCTCATTGTCTACAGCCGTTTCACAGCTTTATTGACTTCTGGGCTCTGGAGTCCCACCACCGGTGGCTCCAGGAGTGAAAAGCAAAAAGTGCTCCACAGAAATTTCTCTTCTGGCCGCTCCCCTCTGCCAGGACACCATTGCCACACACCACTGTGATTTCAGACTGTAATGTCACCACTATGCAGCATGGCCATCACAATGACATGTCAATGTCCCATTAGTACCAACAGTCAGCCGGCACCAGTTGGCCTTTGCTTGCTAACTGGCAGGACGTGGCCTGGATGTCCAAGGCAATGGCCAGCAAGGGAAACTCTGGTCCAGCTGGGATGAGAGAAATTAAAAGGGAGCTATCTCTCACAGAAGTACCATCACTTTGTGTTCCAGACAGGTTGCAGCCATCGGCAGATGTGACTTCCGGCCCTCCAGCATAGAGCACCCTGTGACACTGGATTCTCATTCCTCTGCTTTCCACAGAAGCTTTGAAAAATGGTGGAAAGTGACCAGTTTTCGTCTGTTTGGTGGAGCAAGGGTGGAAAATGCGTGACCATCAAAGAGGAGGTACTGGGCAGGGGAGCACCTCTGTGGGTTTTTGCCATGCAGAAGATGAAGAGTTGGCCTCAAACGGAGAGCCCTGGATACCCTAGAGATGGATGGACGGCACCTCTCCAGAATCCCACGTGGTCACCCTGCAGGGGACATGCAGGTGTCTCTACCCACGATGACTGTATCCACCAAGCGATGGGCTGAAGCACCTCTCAGCCTTGGCAGCACACATCCATCTCCACCAGCAGCTGCTCACACACTTCCAGAACATCCCAGAGCAGCCAGCAGCAAGAGGGTCACCTATCCTGGTCCTCTTCTTTCTCATACTATTTGGTAGACAAATCCTGGATGGCCTCCAGCAAGCTGCTTGTGCTCTTTCACAGTTTGCAGTGCCTGTGCTGGCAGCAGCCTGAGCTCTGCTGAGACCAAGACCACCCTAATGCTCCACCTACACCTGCAGCCCCAACCCTGCAGATGGACCCCAGCATGGCACATCCTAGAGGGAGCACAGAGAGTTGGTAGCCAGTTGATAGTGTCTAATTAATAGCATTGTTAATAGATAGAGGTTAATAGAGTAGGTAAACAGAACCTTGTAGAGTTGGTAATACAGTGTTTGGACAACAAACCTCTTCCAGTTGCCTGTCCTATTTGGACAGCAGAAACCCAGACTAAGTTCATGTTTTAGCCACCAAAGTAGAAGCAATGGGTCCACAAGCACTTTAATCATTCTGCCCTGCAATCAAGCCGAGATTCTTTAAAATCAGAGATCTTCATGTACTTTTAGAGAAACCCCTCTAGAAGCACACTCAAATGGGAACATAGGTCTGACCAAAATGCACCCAGTGAAATCATTCCCTCTAAAAATATCCATCTCCCCTCCAGTCCTGGGACCATCATGGCTAGTGAGTGACTAGAGCCTAACAGGGGTGGAAATAAGTAGTGACTAATAGTGATAGAGGGAGTTTAACAGAGTTGGTAATAAATTGTTAATCTGCAATTTGAGGAGCTGCAGTTTGAATATTTTGGGACAAAGATTTTCAACAGGATTCTAGACTTAAAAGTTAGACCCAAATGTGATCTAGCCCAGTGATCCAACATCGATTGGGAAGCAGCCTAACAGAGAGGGATAAAGAACTTGAAGCACACTCCTCCAGCACTGTTCAGGCTGACAAAACCTTTCTGTTTTAGTAGGTGGGTGGGTCTGTGCGGCAGCGCCCCTGCCGGGTGCCCCACAAGTGGGGAACTCCATGTCCCAAAGGTCTCATCTTCACTCCAGTGAACTCAGCTTGCATTTTCCTAGTACCAGTCTCCCTGCACTTTGTGTTCTGGGTTGATGCAATCACGAGTTCACAAAGTCTGAACTCTGCTCACCTCTGCGGGCAACAGCAGAGAAAGTTCAGGGACTGCCTGCCCTTCATCAGCAAGATCAGCAGAGCTGGGGCTGCCTGTCCTGGGAGATACTTTAAAGGTGGGGTTGATCTGCATTCATGTAACAGATTTGAAGATCTTACAGTGGCTTGAGATGCTATAACCAACATAAGTGGTCAGAGACAACTTTGTAGATGCCCCAGAAGCTGCAGATGAGATTCTGGCTGAATCCAGTTTACCAGGATTTCTCGCTTCTGAATCTTTCTCCTCCTTTAGGCCAGTTCTGGGAGCTGTGGGCACCTATGAGCTCCCATTCCTCCACCTCTCTCAGGTGGCTGGAGTACGGTATAGCTCCAAATGGGGAGCAGCAGCGCGTTCCTCTGGTGCTCCAGGGCATTTCCCAGTGTCAGTACCTCTCTGTCCCCTTGTCACCCTTCCCCTCACCACTTCAGCGATATGAGTGAGCAGTGAAAGTAGTACAAGCAGCAAATAAAATACGGTATGGCAATTAACAGGGCACTTTCTGGCACTTTGCTTAGCACATGCTTCAGGTTGGACAGATACACTTTCTCTTAGTGGCCCGAGCAGCTCCAGAGCCTGGGCTCTGCTGACCCCCCGTTTTTGAACAGCAAAGCCCCCTCCCCTGCACGCCAAGGGTTGCGAAGGGGTGACGAGCTCCCCGGCCCTGTCAGCCTTTTGCAGTTGTTGCTATAATCAGTTCATGTCACCTTCCTCCCTTTTTTCAAGGCTTTGATAACAAGCACCTAGGACAGCCAGGTGACCTTTGGCTGAGCTTCCTCTTTAAATTCTCGTGGCTTTGGCTTCATTTTCTAGTTGTTAGCAGCAGTAAAGATCTGATCCGATAGCAGCAGAGCCTGCTCTCCTCCCCTTTCCCCTCTTACTCACACAAGATCAAAGCTCTCTGAACCTGCTTGAACAAATTTGCATTTAGGTCAGGGAGAGATTTACTTGAGGAAAAGGTTTTTTTCCCCCATTTTTTCTCTTAACTCCATAAGAAAATAAAATAAGCACAAAGGCAGGTGGGAGTAAAAAACATGTGGGTTATAAATAAATAGATGCTAGGACGAAGTCATTAGTTAAGGAGAAAATCCCTGATGTGGCAGCAAGCTGCACTTTCAGCCGATATAATGCAGCTGAAGCAGTGGGATCTTGCCACTGTCATCAGCTGAGCTCCTTGGTGGAGCTGCTGCCATCTGCAGTGCCTAAACTGTCTGCAGCTGCCTCCTTCCACAGCAGCAACCAGGGAAGTATGGGCAGCAAGTCCCTGGATGACATTGATCTTCACCTGCGATTTTTGGCTCCTTGTAGCTGTCTGCTCAGGCTGCCCAAATCCCTGCTGTGCTCTCTGGATGCCAAGTGGCACTAACAGGGTGGCTGTTCCACACCAGCCAGCTGGGTTGACACATGCCAAAGCATTGCAGGGGAGTATTGGGATGGGACACAAAACAGCTGTGGCAGACCCATGCTGAGATCATGGTGGTCATGGAGGCAGGATGACCTTGTTCTGGGAATCTGCTAGTGACTGGGAGACCTGGGTGCAGTTGCTGGTTCCATCTTAGCTTGCATGCATTGCCTTGACCAACTCTACTGCTTTTGGTGCTTCTTCAGTAGATGGTAAATACTTCTCCCCACCACTGGTCTTTGTTGAGAACCTTGGCTTTTCAAGGAGAACAATCTCAGTGGCTTTCTGAAGCCTAGCACACTGTCCCCTAGTTGGCATAATCTTACTGCAGGAGTATGTATAGAAACTGGTGTGCTCAGCAGTTTAAATATTAATGAGACACTGGGGTTTGCAATGCAGAAGTGGTGAACATTCAGTTTAGTTGCTCAGCTTAGACCAACTCACTCTAGTGAGAAGTTCAGAGCTTTCTG
Organism: Baryphthengus martii; assembly: GCA_013396935.1. Classification (NCBI taxonomy): domain Eukaryota; kingdom Metazoa; phylum Chordata; class Aves; order Coraciiformes; family Momotidae; genus Baryphthengus; species Baryphthengus martii. Next base: position 276,207 of record VWZK01012370.1, read on the forward strand.
GACTGGTCCTGAAGTCAAAGATTAGCTGTAATTTCATGCAAGAATGACCCACCTGAATCCGGTGTAGGTCTGATGCTGTGCGAGGGCTTTGCTGCCCAAGGTGGCCATGCGCTACCTCACAGTGTGCAGGGACCGCAGCCCAGTGCAAGGCTCTGCCCTTGTGACAAAGGTGGCAGATCCTGGGCCTTCTGGTCTCTCCCTGGTTCATGGTCACACAAATAACCCCAGGAAAGGGCTTGCTGAGAATTACCATGTAATGTCTAGGTTGCAGGCTGGGAAGTGGTATTGGAAAGAGGCTGATTCAACACATTTTTCACCCAGAATTATGGCACTCAGCAAAGAAGCCGGCAAATTTGGCACAGTTCATCTTTCACAGAATCCTGTTGCATTTTATCCTATTTTCCTGCTTATTTCTGTATCTTTAGGAAACTGAAGGCTGGTAGAGGGCTCAGTCTGCCCTCAGGTGGTCATCTGAAGAAAAGCCTAGTAGTATCTCCAGCCGGTGGTGACAACTGGGTGCTGCCTGTGGTGGTGTGACAGCACATGGACACTGAAGTCCTTCTCACTGGCTGGGGTGTTGGGAGGGAGCTGGCTCGCAGGGCCACAGTTTCTGAGGGGTGGGGAAATCTCACCCTGCCCAAACCCAGGGCAGATAAAGCCACAGAGACATTCAGGTTCAGATGCTGGGACAGAGCCTGGCCACCGCTCGCCCAGCTGCACTGGGCTATCTGGAGAGCCTGTCATCACCACCACAGGACCTAATGTGTGCCCATTGTTCCTGCAGGCCTTTTTTTCCAAAGACCTTGGTGTGAATATTCTTTAATTCTTTTTTCTTTTGACAGTTGTTCTGGACTCCTACAGGTGTGAATGTCTCACCAGTGGGCTGCTACTTCCTCTGGCTGTTGGTGTTATGTAGTGGTACCTCAGGACTGAGGACTCGGTGAGGTAGCCATCCACGGCTACCATAGATGCTGCTACTGGATGATCTAGAGGGTGGGATGGCATTTTTTTGGGGTGGTGGAGTCCTTCAGTAACAGCAAAATGTTCCCATTTCCTGCTTTTATAAATGAGAGTGCAACCACAACATGTTTTTGACTTCTTATTTCTCTAAAATGCATTGCACAATGCTACTTTGGTGCCTCAGGCATATTCAGTATCTTCTCTGTGTTCTGGCTTATTTCTGTGCAGAGAAAGGAAAGCTAATAGTCAAATGCCAAACAATTTCATGAGGAACAGATCAGATGATGCTGGAAACTGCTTCAGATCTGTAGATCCAAGATCCGATGCTGGAAACTGCTTCAGGTCTGTAGATCCAAGATCCATAGCTATATGGGCAGAAAGGCCTTGTCTGAGAGAAGAATGTATCTGTTTAGGCCCAGTAACTCAAAGGGCCTCAGTTCCCCGTGTGTTGGATAAATCTGTCAGTTCCTTCATAACTGGAGAAAAATCCATTTCGTCTTTAACCAAATTTCACATAGTAGAATGAGCTCCCTCCAAAATACCCAAGCTTTTAAGTCACGGGGCCTCCAAACAAGTAAGCGCTCTGCATTTATGAGCAAAGCGGGAGCAATTCAAGTAAAGTGAACTGGAACATCTCTTGCCCAGAGGATGAAGGGAGAGGAGTGCAATGTCTGACAAGGAACCTGCAAAATATAGGCAGGAGAATTACTTGGAGTTGTGTTGTTTTTGGACAAAATTAGGAAGCATGTCTCCTGCTGCTGTGGTAAGAGCCATGTTGGGGAGAGGTCTAATGGCATGACAAAAGCCGTCTTGACAGTGGCACAGGCAACATGCTACGTTATGAAAATTTGTGTTTCAGACTGGGGTGGTTTAGTCTGAAGAAAAGGAGGCTCAGGGGAGGCCTTATTGCTCTCTACAACTGCCTGAAAGGAGATTGTAGAGAGGTCAGTGCTGGTCTCTTCTCACAAGTAACAAGAGATAGGACGAGAGGAAATGGCCTCAGTTGCACCAGGGGAGGTTTAGGTTGGATATCGGAGAAAAAAATGTCTTTACTGAAAGGATTGTCAAGCACTGGAACAGGCTGCCTGGGGAAGTGGTTGAATCACTGTCCCTGGAGGTATTTAGAAGTCGTGGTTTAGCTAGCAGTGGACTCGGTAGAGTTAGGTTAATGGTTGGACTCGATGATCTTAAAGGTCTTTTCCAACCTAGAGCGAATCTATGATTTGCAACAGGCCTGTGCTGACCGAGGAGAGAGGCCAGGATGCAAAGTTTAGAATTACAAGCGTAAATGGTTACTCGTGCACATGAGGTGCCCCAGCCAAATCAAGGCACCCCAAATGTGGTTTTACACCTTTCAAGCATTCAGGTACAACACGATTTGACTAATCACTCAATCGTAGGAAATCTTTGCAAAGCAACTCTATTTCTGCACCATTCTTGCTGCTTCTCTATTCCAGAGTCAGTCTTGCTGGAGTTACTCGTGTATGATTCTAGGAGGGTTTCAAAGCTGTGTCAGAGGGGCTTTGGATGGGGGTGTTATCTCGGTTGTCCAAGGGTGTCCTTTATCCCTCATGAACAGCTCTGAGCTTCCACACAGCACCGGCCTTATGCTCAGGGCCAGGCCGCCCTTTAGTTTGTTTTACTTAACTATGAACAATACCAGAGTCTCCGATAAAATTTTACCACCTCCTTACACTGTATAGTGTGAACTAATAAATATTCACAACGCTAATATGCTTTCATCCTTTAAAGACTGACTGAAGCATATACAACCGAACTGGTCTGAAACCAAGCTAACAAGAATGGAGGGCCCTTAACACTAGGGGATGAAATGAACTCAAAGGTTAAAATAAACAGAAAAAAGACACAGGAGTTAAGGGCAGTTTCTAAAGACAGGAAAATTCTGTCAACCTTTCTGGCTAATGCCTCATTATGGCTTCTTTACATAAACTAGAGGCAGATTTGGACAAAGATCTAAATATGAGGTGCCTTTGACATAACTGGCTGCTTTAATACTAAGAACCACACCTCTAAGAGGAGAACTTAAATGTAAAAGTAGGACCACCTTAGTATAATGAATTAAGTGATTGATGGGGCATGTGTATAGAGATTTATTTGATGTAAAATCACATAACCAACCATGTATGGTTGGGGTTTTTTTTTGTTATGGCTACTGCTGCTGTGTGAGCTATCAGGGGCTGGATTTGCAATTCATTGCCTAAGCAGAATGGAAATAAAGCAAATATCTCGGTTCCGTCTGTGGCCCGACTTTGCACATGGGGGAAAGGACCCCTGTTTTTGGGAATCTACTTTCAACCGGGCTTGCTCTGCAGCCTGACTGGCAGGAGGGCTCACGTCCGGCACCAGCGGCCCCTCCTCCCGCTGCCCGGCCTGTCATGGCGCCTCCTCTCAGCGAGCGCTCCCCGCCCACCCCGTTGCCGGAAGTTCCCCCGCCCGCCCCTTCCGGCCCGGCGCGGCGGCCTCTTTAAGGGCGGAACCGTTGCTACGGGACGCGGGAGCCGTCATGGCTGCCGGCTGCCTGGTCAGCGGGGTCCGGGCCGCTGTTTGCTGCGGCTGGAGGGGCTGGGCCGAGGGGGGCAGAGCCGAGGGGAGGTCGGGCCGGGGTCTGCTGCGGACGGCGATTTAGCCCCGCTGAGAGGGGGAGGCTTGTAGGCGGCCGCTGGGGCCGTGTCGGGGGTAGCCCGGGCCTCTGAGAGGGGGGGGGAGAGGGAGCTGCGGTCTCTGGGACCGAGTAGAGTGTTGGGGGGCTCTGGCTCTGGGTTGGGCGTGGTGTCTGGGGTCCCTGGGCTCGCGGTTTGATGGAGGGTGGCTCTTATGACTATGCTGAGGGGCAGCACGGTGCAAAGATGGGGAAGGAGGAGGCCCTGGTGCTTTGGGTGAGGAGGGAAGGTGGGCCTGGTGCCGGGACTGGTGTGTGCGTGTCTGGGGCTGGGCTGTACAAGAGAAGGCTTTGGGAGCTCTGCAGATGGGGTGGTGGTGGCAGGCAGCTCTGGGTTTAGGAAAGGCTTAGTGCTGCTGGACTTGAGCTGTGCAGCAGTGGCTTACCTGGGCTTGGGCTGTGGGATGGCACTGTGCAGCTGGGGCTGGAAGAAGCTGGGGACAGTGTTGAACTTGAGAGAGGTTAGTACTGCTGGTGCTTAGGGAGGTAGGGGGAAGCCCTGGGTTTTAGGGTGCTGTTGCTGCTGGGATTCTGTGTCTGTGGGCACCTCTTGTTTGGTGGGAGGGTGCTAGCGCAGGATGGGAGAGCTCTGGATCTGGGGAGGGTTCTGAGTGTTGTGGTGAAAAGTCAGCCCCATTCTTTTGGGGCTAGATGCTTATTTTAGCAAACTGGGGCTACAGTCAAGTCCTGTTGGGAGAGTAGGCTGTGGTGGGGCTTGCCAGGGAGGCAGAGGCTGTGTATATGAGAGCGGGGATTGAATTCTGAAGTCTGGACAGTTTTCAAGTATTGTAATGGTTCTTTCAGTAGTTTGGGTTTATTTTGTTGTTGGTTTATTTTCTTTCCTCTGACCTGGGGCTTTGTTTGGCCTTTGCAGCAAGATGCTGTGTGGGCACTGCTGTGTTCCCTGGGTGTAGGGGAAGGGTAGTGTGTCTGTTTTGCTGCAGTTCTAATTCTACCTGGCTGCTTTGACAGGTGTGTTGAGCCTTGCAAACTTGCCCCTTCTGTGCAAACAGTGGCCTTTTGGCTACACCTGGCTGAAATGAGCAGTTGTCAGAGCAAAGTTGAGCTTGACTGGCTCCTCAGGTGGTCACTGACATGGCTGATCTGTTCCAAAGTTAGCTTGGTTTCTCTACCAGCAGCATGTTGTAAAAACATGTCAGTGATTTGTATGTCATCTAAGATTCAGGGAAGTTATCAGCTTGGATAATTTACCTCTTGTGAAATTCAGGTTTTGTGTTGCACGATGTTCTTACCTCTACCTGGCTTTTGTGTGATGAGCGTGTTGCTTGATTTGCTGCTTCTTGTAAAAATAAAATGTGCAAAGATGGTTCTTAATCTCTACTGTCTGAACATTGTTGTCTTCTAGGAAGATCCATCCCTGGAGAGACACTTTAAAGGCCACAGAGATGCTGTCACTAGTGTGGACTTCAGTCTCAATAAGAAACAATTGGGTAAATGTTCTCTCAGTGTTTTGATAGCCAGATGATAAAGAAAGAGCTTCTCTGCGTCAGTTAAATGAAGGCAGCAGTGGAGGTACTGAGCTCTACAAGGGCAAAGAACATGTTTCTGTGATGATGAGAATTTCAGGATGAACATTTCTGTGTGCCTTGAAAAAAAACATAAATATCCTGTTGTTGAACCATAGTGGTGGCAGGTTGTGTGCATCCTGCTGCCTCTTTAGGGACATTGCTCTCACTTGTTTCACATGCCTGGCCTTACCATACAGCTGGCTTCAGGTAAAACCTTACTTTGTCTTCTCCATCTTCCAGTTCTCCCCTTTAGGCAGCTGGCTGTGGTTATGCCGAGGCTTGTGTCTTGGTTGCTATTCAGTCACCCACTGCCTGTGCAGTGAGTAGGAGTCAGGAGGGTGTTTGGCTCTTCGTGAGGTGGCTGTTCAGTCTGTGTGACACAGTGGACGCTGCTTTGGCTTGCAGAGAAAAGGTGAAAGGGGCAGTTGGAGGCAATGCAGCCGGTAGGCAGTGGGCCCAGGAGGCATTTTGCAACTTGTGTGGCTTTTGCCACTGCAGCTGTTGCATGAGCTGGGTCTTGGAAGTAAATTGTGAGTCCAAGTCAGGGTGTGACTGGCTTGGTTTGAATTGCTAATGAAGTACACAGTATGAAACGCGTTGATGGAGCTTCAAGGACGGTATACTTGAGATTGTTGGAAGCTGTGGTGGTAAACTAAGCATGAGATGTAGTTTCAATGTAATTGGAGAGCTAATGCAAATTTGGTTTTGTTGTTCATTTTTATTTCAGCAAGTGGCTCGATGGATTCGTGCCTGATGATCTGGAGCATGAAACCTCAGATGAGAGCCTATCGCTTCGTGGGCCACAAAGATGCAGTGATGTGTGTTCAGTTTTCACCTTCTGGTCACCTGGTGGCTTCAGGCTCTAGAGACAAAACAGTCCGTTTGTGGATTCCCAGTGTGTAAGTGTATATTCCTTTCTCTCTTTAACTATGGTAGGGATTTCTTCTTGCTTCTTGACTGTAGGTCTCCAACTATGAGACTGGGATCTATTTGAGGGAAAGAAGAACCGTTTTCTGTGCAGTTCTAAGAGAGGAGGGGTAATTTGGACTTGAAATTGCTTTGGAAACAAAACCAAAATCCTTTGCAAAGCTTAGTCAACATCACCTTCCTATACTAATACAACAGATCAGTAATGCAACTTCTTAGTGGTGAGCTGTTGGATTTTTCTTCCCCTTTCTCCCCCAGTCTGTCTGTCTTCAGAGTGAATTGATCCTTTGCTTCTCTGCCAGTGTTAAACAAGATGCTGAAACAGGAGCTGAGGGTCAGTGATGGAGTTGGCTGTTCTGTGAGCAGGGTGGAGGTTGCTACCTTGTGTGCTTGCTGTAATCCGGAGTGGTTAGGTGTCTGTAACCTTCATGCCTTGGTCTAACACTAGTGAGCCTGTGCTTCACTGATAGTAAATGATCTGTGGATCATTGTTTCCTCAGGTCTCTGTTTCCTACACTAAACAGTGGGAGTGTTTTTCAGACTGGCCAGGTGTATAGAAAGGTACTGGAGGTTCCTCTGCTTGTGCACTTATAAATGGCTGCTATCAGAGACTAAAGAATTGTGTCCAGGAGCAGACCTGAGGATTGTGGTGCCAAATAAAAGGAGATTTAAAACAAACCAACAAAACTGCACAAAAAAACCATGCTCCAACTTCAAAGTAAACATGTTGCTCCAGGAAACAGGGAAAGCATTTCTAGTTGTTTATTTTTGGAGAGTTGTTATGGTTGTAATTACCCATTGGAAGCTTTAATTAATGATTTATTAAACCATAAGTAATCTATGCTGTGGAATTGATAGATTCTGAAAGTGACTCTTTAAAATTTGTGATAAAGGTGCTTTTAACTATCTTAATTTATAGTGAAATAGAACTAAAATATGCAGATTGAAATAATTATAATTGAAATTACAGTTTAGTCTAACTTTTGTGGAAGGAATGATCATGATTACATGTTAATCTACTTATACCTTAATAATATGTGCTATGATTAAAAACTTCCTGCTCATCAATCTATAAAGAGACTGACAGTGTTAACTTGCTATCTCCAGACCTCTGCTGTTAACACAATGTTAAAAATAAATTACGGTGCAAACCTGTTGGATTTCTCAGAAGCTAACACTTACATTTTGAGAAAGGACTGGGATGTGATGAGAACTGGATTTTGTGTTGGGTAATTCTGTCTCGGTTGCTCAGGTGTGTAAGGACTGTGGTTTAAACTGTACCTATGGCTGGCACGTCAGAAGAGTGCTGGTGTGGCAAGGGAATTGTTACTGTTATGCTGATTGTGAAACCCCTGATGCATGGCACCTTTAGTCTGTGTTTGTTTAGTGTTCTTTGTCAATTTACTTTTGCTAAATAGAACCAAAACAAAAAGTGATGTTGAATCAGGTTTGAGACCTCCAGCTTGCCAGTTTTGCACTGTCATTAAAAGGAGAGGGAGAAGCTCTGAAATCTTGCAGTCCCTTTCAAGGGTAGTATGTTACTGAAGGGGTTACTGCTACCCTGCTATGTGGATTTCTGGTTTTGGGAGTCGCTTTTTATAAGGCATGCTGACAAAATTTTTGTGATTTTTGTGTTTCTGCGTGACTTTTCATCGGGTGTGGGCATGTTCTGTGGCTTTGCACAAAAAGAAAACTTTCTTGAGCAGTAACCTTTACTGTTCCTTGCCTTCTGGCAGATAAAGGATTAAATAAAAGTAGACAGCTCTGGCCTTTTCTGGGGAGGGAGGGAATATTGCTGTAAGGTAGGTAGTATTTTGATTTTTTTTGTTTTGGCCTTTACAGTTTTAGTAGTCCTCAGCCTCAGTATAAAGCCTGTTACATCCTAATGGAGAAGGGAGCAAACCACTGTGTCTTTCTTTTGTGCTCCTCTGTCTGTGACTATGATGCTCCTGGTAGCACAGTGCATGCTGGAGGTGTATTTTTGGACCAAGAATCCTATATACCTCTTGAATCTCTAAGTTGTTCTTTGGATCTGTGTGTGTTTGCCAGAAGAATGCTTCTTGCGTTTATTTGGAAGTGATGGGTAAAGCAGAATAACACCTTGTCTTCTGTCTTGCCTGGCTGTATTGATGGTAGCTTGCTCAAAGCTGTAAACCATCAGGCATGCTGAATTCGGTTGTTGTTTCTTGTGCAACGCTGCGTCGGAAGCGTCCAACTGGAGTCCGGGTCCGTCTGGGAACAGTTGTGAGGTTGTTGCCAGCTTGGCTCTGTGTAGATGAACACCTGCCTTGCAGCAAAGGACCTGGTAACACTGCAGGATCTCAGCAGCTTTTATATTGATGTTTTCATAAATGTTGTTTTAAATGGTTGCACAAATTAACAGCAGCGTTTTTGCCCCTTTATATGGGAAACATGGTTTGTTTTCTGTTGGATTGGGCTCCAGTATTGAATGAGCATAACTGGCTTTAGCTGTGCATTCTGTCTAGCTCATGAAGCATGAGTTTGATCAACATTCTCTTTTTAATGTAAGTACATGCAGGTCCCGTAGAAGTGGTGGTTAATAACACTGCTCAGTGTGCACAGGTTTTGTCTTTTCAAGTTCCCAGTGTGTTGTGCAGTTTTAAAGTGCTCTTTCTTTCTCTACAGCAAAGGAGAATCTACTGTGTTCAAGGCTCATACAGCAACTGTAAGAAGCGTTCATTTCTCCAGCGATGGGCAGTCCTTAGTTACAGCTTCTGATGACAAAACAGTCAAAGTGTGGACGGTTCACAGGCAGAAGTTTCTGTTCTCACTTAGCCAACACATAAACTGGGTTCGCTGTGCCAGGTACGTACGGCTTTCTGACAAGCAGAGGTGGGGATTTATCCCTCAAAGCAGAGACAGAAGCAAAATGAGAGGTTTATATCATTATTTCAGCTTAGTTACTTTCAGACTTGTCATGCCTCTAGTTCAAAATGATCACCCATGCTCCTTTCAAAGTGCTGCAAGTGCTGCCGTAATAAATGTGATTTCCTGATAACTGTCTCGGATTTGGTTAACAGTTCTTCTGAGGAGTTTTTATGTATATGTGCATCTAGGATAAAGCCACAGTTTCTCTGTAGGTGAAAAGTTCATTACAGTTCTTGAATATGGTGGTGGCAGTGGCTGGTGGTACTATAGATATCCAGAGTAAAGCAGAAAGACTGTTTTTCCAGTATATATGGTGATGGTGTTCTCTAGTTAGGGACTCTAGTCCAGATCCTGTAAAATGTATACCTCTGAAGAGAGACAGTGATCTGTCTTGTATATGAAATTTTGAGATGGAAGCTTAAAACGTTCTTCTAAGGCACTTGAATGATGAAGCTTCTCCTGGTGCAGCTATTACCTTGGGAGTAATTGTATTGCTCTGAATGCTTGTTGCAAAGTTGAGATTTGTTTTGAATCAGGGCAGAGAAACAACTTGAGGTACATTTAAACCGAAGCAAGTAGGACAGGAGCTTTTATGTCAGACTCCAGACTTTCTGAGGGATTATTTTATGTGCTTGTGAAATAACGGATAGTTTGAGGATTTAAGACTTGCCTGTCTTCCCTTCAACATATGATTGGATTTTTAGTCTGATGCTACTGTGACCTCTTAAAGTGAGGTGTGTTTACCAACATACCTTGACAACTGGCCAAATCCAACTGACTCTTTACACCTTTTGTTTGAAGGCATTTTTTAATTGCTATAACTTTTATCCTAGATTCTCTCCTGATGGACGGCTGATAGTGTCAGCCAGCGATGATAAAACCGTCAAACTGTGGGATAAAACCAGCAGAGAATGTATACACTCCTTCTGTGAGCACGGCGGGTAAGTGCTTGGTGGTGCATGAGGACTGGCTTTCTTGTGAGTTCTGAAATGGGAGTACCTGGTAAATGTACACCTGGTTTTGTGACTGCAGTCAGAGGTCCTTGTCCTGGCAATGGTTTCTACCACTCAAAAATCATTAGCACCTATTACAAGATCAGGACAAGATGCAAAAAGAGCTTCCAGAATTGCTTTGACGTTTTTCTGACTTCCAGACTGGAATCTTGAGGGTTGTATTTTGAATACTGTCCAACCTGTCGAGTCTTAGTTTCTTTATGCTTATTTGGTTTTGGAGATGCTTAAATTCTTTATTTCTTCTTCTCGCAGCATTATGCTTTCTTTGTTTTGCTCTGAGTTGAAGTAAATTAAAAGAGCAGAAGTGAACTGGAAGATTGGTACTTGCATACTTGGTTTCATTCTCAAATTTTTGAATAACAAGGTGGTTCCAAAAAACCACTTAGTATTTAGAAAGATAGCTGTTCAATGGGGATAATGGATAATACTGAGCCACAGCAAAAGTTAAGGTGTCCAGAAACACAAAGCAAGTCCTTGAAGATCTGAGACCGAAATCTTCCAAATTTCTTTCAGTATTTGATTTTAAGTACTAAGTTGTGTTCCTTCAAGGTGGTTTACAATGGCATTAGGACAAATTCAAACAGCACTTTTCCAATGTTCTTAAGAATATAGCTTGTCCAAACAATCTATTGAAATATCTCAACTTCTTCAGCATTTGTTACAAGAACACTCAAAGGATAACTAATTTTATCCAATTTATTGTATGGATTGGATGAAGAGTTACAAGATGCTCTTCACTGAAGGTTCTGAAGGTTTTACTGTATTTGTATGTTCAAATAAAAATTCATTGCATATAGGTCCAGAAAGGAATTTGGTCTCAGCCTCACTGCCTTCCAAGAGGCAACATATGATGTTAGGTGCAAATTCATTAAATTCCATCTTAAAATTAGTGAAATGTAATAGAAGAAAGATCTGTAGTGTCCTCTACACCTCCCTCTAGAAATCCTGTTAATTTAATAGAAGACTTATATTATGCAAACATTAAATGAACACTTGAAAATGTTGAGAGAGTCAGATCCATCAGATTTTAGGAGGTTTGTATCTACATCTTGTACACCTGAATTGCAAGACATTGAACATGGTGTACTTAGATATAATCCTCCAGTCTACTTGGTGTTGTAAGCAAGGTCTTAACCTGAAAATTTGTGTTGCTAAATTTCTCTTATCTCCTCCTTTCTGTAATGTTCAGTGCATCATGATACAGTTTCCCTTCTTGAAAAGACCTTTTTGATCTCTAGCAAGAGTTGAATGTAAACAGTTGGGTTTAACTGCAATTTACAGGTTTGTGAATCACGTGGATTTTCATCCCAGTGGTACGTGCATTGCTGCGGCCGGGACAGATAACACAGTGAAGGTGTGGGACGTTAGGATGAATAGACTTCTTCAACATTATCAAGGCAAGTTAAGATTTTAGCCAAGTTGGACCTTTCCATGCATTGATGTGAATTGCTCTGAAGTCCAAGGACTGTTTATCCATCCTTTGCTGCTTTCCCAGAAAGGCACTGGGTTGGGCCTGCCCGTGGAAGCCTTTTTTTCACCAAACATCATGCTTTGCTTCAGAGCTGGGATCCCTTATTGGTGAGGAACACCTCTGTTCTGATTTCTCCTCCTCTGCCCACCATCAAAAAGCAAAAAAAAAACAACCAACCCTGTGCTGAAACTGTCCCATGTTGCAGGTGTGCAGAGGTGTTACCTGTGATGCCACTTGGCTCGTGTTGACTCATCTTGAGGAGATGGTGTGCAGTAAAAAGGATGTGGCCATTGCCTCTGAATAAGCATGTAGGAGTCAGATGCCTTCCAGTGAAGCAGAAGGTTAAGTTCTTCATGAAAAAATTAGGAAAAGTTATCAATGGAGGAAAACCAAAATCAAGCAATTGCAATTCTAGACCATGATCTGTGTTTACAATTTGTTCTCAACTATCTGTTTAGTTTTCAGCTTCCAGAATTAGCTTTGACCTCGTTATGACTCGTGCAGGTTGCTTGTCTTTGGAGTAGCTGGTTTTTATATTTAAGAATCGTAACATTTTCTTCTTACCTTCCAACTCTCATCTTCTCCCATTACCTGTTGTTGTCAAACTGATTAGTGCTGCCATCTGGTAGCACTGGCTAGAAAAAGGATACTTGCCCATCCCTGCAAGCTTCTTTGAGTTTGATCATCCTGTTTTGTACATGTGAGTTTCTTGAGCGTAGCCACGGATTTTCTTTCCTTTCATATTAGCGTATTTTAGAGCTGCTGTAGTACTTTGTAAATCCATACATTCTCAAACTGTTTCCAGTACAGATAGCTTATTAAACTCAATTTTGGTAGCTTTTCATGAAGACTGCTCTGGCATGCTAGTGAAGCAGAGCAGAGATACAGGGCTGGAGCTTGATTCTTTCTGCCCTCCGCATCAGACGCTCTCAGTTCCTTCTGTGACAGCCTCACACCTAAATGCCAGGCAGAAGAGAGAGGGTAGTAAAATTGCTTGCTGTTGATTCCTGCTCACTTTGCAAGTTAAGAGACAAAAAATGAATTCTAAACTAAAACTTGGTCCTCTTGGCTTTATGTAACTAGAATTGTTTTTTAAAGTGCTTCTGACTGTGTATGCCTTTACTTACAAGGCCATGAAAGAATTTGCAGGCTCTCAATATAAATTCTTTACTTTTCCTTGATATAGAAAGGCAATGTTCTTCAGTTTGTCTTCCTTCACAGCAACCTGTAAAAGACTAGACATCATCTAGTAGGTAAGAGCAATGGGAGTTAATCATCTCAAAGCAAATGCAGATTGTCTGCAGAGAAGCTATTAAGATTATGAAAGTCCTTCGGTTCCATAAAGGAAATAAAAACTCCCCCAAAGAGGTTACTGAAGAGTAGCACCAGTCTGCAAGCTTTGGAATGGTTTTATAGTTCCACTGTATATAGTGGGCTGTTCTTTTGCTCTTTTTAGATAGATAGAAGCACTGTTATGATCGTCTGATCTGACCATTAAACACTAATGGTGACACCACTATCATCTGAACAGTTTTTGTTTTGATTTTTTTCCTTGGGTAAGAAAAAAAACCCTCTTTCTTATTTTAGCATCAGTTTTCTGTTCCTATGCTATTTTTTTATTGCTGGCTTGTGGGGTGGTCCTCTTGACTGTATTCTCCCTTGGTAGTCAGACTGAGTACTTTGAACTCTTCCGACTGTAAGCCTGCCTGAGCAATTTGAACTCTCATGTAATGTGATTTTATTTTATTTTTTTTATTCAGTTATTCTTATGGACTCACAATCACTCGCAATTCTCTAACAGTTAACAAAATCTAATGGAAGTCAACCTTTTGATGACTGTTGTTCCAAATCATTGCTCTTGAGCTGGTAGAATTACAACGATGAATTCTAAAGTGTGATTCTTTGTGTAATGAATATTGTTAACTCATGACCCGTATCAGAACTTGGAAACGTCTTTCTGTAGACTTGTTGCTAAAATAAGTAGCGTATTTAAGTCCTTAGTATATCTTGGCTCAAAAATCACCTCTTCCTACTTTCCACTTACAGCTATTAAATTGTCCAAGTCTAATGTGATTTAGGTTTGTCTGCCAGGTTTATTACTTTTTTTTTCTTGGAATTATATATTTCCCCTGTACCCCACCTTTACTGAATGGCATTTTAGTCTGACGCCCTTGCTATTGAAGCAGTCTTTTCCTGTTACAAGTGTTATTTTTAACAGCTCCTGTGTAAATCCTAATGGTGCGTGAAACATTGAACTAGAAATAGCCATAAAAGCCAGAGAAACCTAAAATGGCAGTTGCAGCTCTACGCAGTCACTTCATGCACCTGTGGCCGCAAACATGCGTTTGTAACGTGTTCTGGAGGTGTGTTTATGCGTCCCTCTCTTCTGAGGGTTTGTGCACGTGGTTTTGGCCGAATGGGATTTGGTTTTGTGGCTCTCCCAGGCAAAGCAGCCGTTGCAGTCCCGCTAGATGGCAGCTCTCCCTTCGGTACCTGCTTATGCTGCTGGATTTCATGGGAGCCCATTTAAAAGATTTGAGTTGCATCGAGGAGTTCATAGATAAGTAGACCTGCCGCAGACTCTTGAGTGTTAAAGTCGCGTTGTTTTCCAAAACTGATTAGTCTTTTAGCAGTGTGGCTCTTGTTGCCAGGAGTTGTTCCAACTGTGACATTCGTAAATGGAAGTTGGAAGTAGAGAGCAAACTGTACAACCTTTTGTATCGTGTCGGGCGTTGTTAGCAAAATGAAGTATGCTCTGGTCATGTTTACTGCACAGGACAGCAGCCAGAAGCTTTATTCAATCTCTTACTTGGCGCTGTCTCTGGGACAGCAGATTATCCTCCTACAGAAAGGGCCAATATTTATTACCTGACATTTTTTTCCCTGTGCAAAGTTGTGTGTGGAGCACATCTGTTGAAACAGCTCTAACTTTTTTAATTGCTATGTGAAAAGAACAATTGGTGCTTTTCTACATCAAGTTCAGGTGGGGCTAAGTGGTGTTTATCTGTTTGCTAGGGACCGGGACTGTCAAGTCAATCCTAATTTATCTTCTCACTGGTGGTTACTAAGCTGTTGCATTCATTAATTACATAAAAATGCTGTCAGGCTTGGAACAGTTACGTTCAGTCACTGTATAGACTGGCATGACCCAGTTTTAGCCATTAACCCACCAGTGTAAGTCCCTTAACTGGTAGATATTTTTCTGGGGCTTGACTGAAAGAAAGGTAGGCTTTTAGCTACACGTCACTGGGATTTGCCACCTCATCCTGCACCAGATTTAATGTTTACAACATGAAATCCAGTGAGGTTGCAGGATGTGTTGGCAATATTTTTTGAGAGATGTTGCGAATAGCCTTGTGAAAGGTATGAGCTGGTTTGGCATAAGAAAGGTGATGTTTTCTGAGTTTAATGACAGCTAAGAACTCCTTGGGCACATAAGCTGCAACTGCTTACATGGCCACAGGCTGTATGTTTTCCTTCTATTATGAAAAGGTTTTTTGGTGAAGTGGGAAATGCTTTAGTCACTATCTGGAACCTGAAGGATATATAACCAACTTTGTCTGTCTGTTTCTGGTGTGACTCCTTTCAGGACTTGCCTTAGTTGACAAAATATGTTTGCCTTCATCTGAATATAGACACTAAGGGAGTGAGGAATATTACCTATCACTTGCAATAACATTTTCAAAGGAGAAATAATATATTTAGCACTCTTTCAGGAGAGAAAACTCCACATAGACTTTCTGCTTTAATATGTGGTGTAATACAGGGCTGGGAGGGTAGAGGAAGATCCAGCTGTGTGACTGAGGCAGTATCCACTAACAAGAATAACTCTTCAGAAGTCATTTGTGTTAAGGTTTTCTTCTGTCTTTTAACAGTCTTAGGTCAAGAGGAGTTGTGTTTGCAGAACTTAAGCTGAAGTATCTAATGTTCCTGAGCATTTCAGAAGTAGATGTGTTCTGTTTTAGTTGAACAAGGTTATTTCAGATTTCTGTTTTAAATGCCCATCTGCAAAAAAAAGAGTATTTGCTTCTAATGTTTTTAAAGTAGATTTTTTTTGTCATGCAGTTTGCATTTGAAATGCACAGTATATTTATAAGGGACTATAAATTATCAAGGGAGTATAAATTTTGTTGGGAGGATGTATTAGTAGTAGTAGATGCCAGAACAGTTGGAGAGCACATAGTATAATTAAGAGTAGTTGTATGGTTAGAACCATCTTTGAGCATAGTCTTAAATATTCTGTAATGTCACATATGCTCAGAAAGCTGTGCATATGTAAAGTACTGCATGTTCTCATAAATAAATATGTTCAATAGCCTGTTTTGTAAAAGTTAGGGGAGGGAAAAAGCCCTACATTAGATAGATGTCCTCGCAGAGCATTTTCTTTAGCTCTTCTCAAAATAACTTGTAGGCTTCATGTTCATGCAGGAAGAGTTGCTTTATTGGAAGCTCACAAGCTTGATAATTTGTCTGTTTGTATTTGATTTAAACTCTTGGTGAGACTGATTGGATGACTAAAGAAATAATGCTTAACCTGGACCACTTTCAAGTTGCTGGCTCTTCTTTTCTGGTTTCTCTTAAGCCCAGTCTTGGTTAGGGTTGGGTAGTAAAGCAACAGAACCTGTGCAGTGGTAACTTTGAAGATTGCCTTGCATTGTAATTTCAGTCGTCTTCTTAATGTGCCAGCATATAGATTTTTATTTTACAGTGATTTGGCAGCAAGAACAGCAGCTCTAAGATAGTGAAATATGTCAATGTCCAGTTCTCTCACAGAATCATGTAGCTCGCTTGTGCATACAGTTACATTTTGGAGCCTTAAATCTCCCGGCGTAATTGGCAAAACTTCCCTTTTCCATAAAGTGTAGTGCCTATTTTTGCAAGAATTCAGTACTGCCCTTCTCCAGTGCTTTGAAGAATTTTTGTGGAATGTTTCCCCCATGATAATTTCCCTGTTAAACTTTATAACAGAAAATTGGAATGTGCTTGTATTTTATGCTTGTGTAAACTGGTCTTGATGACTGTTATATATGATTTTTCCATCCTTAGTGCACAGTGCTGTGGTAAACAGTCTTTCCTTTCACCCTTCTGGAAACTATCTGGTTACTGCTTCCAATGATTCAACTCTTAAAATTTTGGACTTGCTAGAAGGAAGACTTCTGTATACTCTTCATGGTCACCAGGTGAGGTAAAGCCATTTATACAGTGATGAGTAAACTCATAATAAACTGTGCAAGTTTGTGCTTGAGCCTTTCATTCTGCATGGCCAAAAATCTTTTGAAAGCTTCTTTGCATAAAGCTTCCTTGCATAAAATTACGGTGATAGTAATAATAATAATCTTAGAGATCACCACTTTTTTGAAGGGAGGGCCTATGGGGAGGTGAGAAGGTGAGACAGGAATGGAGAGGATGAGAAAGCAAGACACAGAGGGATCCGGTATTGAGGATGCAAGTCTGAGACTGAAGGGGCACAGTCAGAGCTGCACCCTAAACTCTACTCCTGGGTGTGTTGTGCACTCTGTACCATAGCTCTGACACTTTCCCTCAAGAGAGTGGTACAAATAACCCTTGTCCCCCTGCCAGAGGTGTTGTGAAGGTAAATGCTCTTCACCTGGCAGGAGGCTTAAAGAAAGTAGTGGTAAAATGGAGGAAATATATTTTTGGGATGTGATTTGGGAACGTGTTTCCATTTTGTTGACAAGCTGAATTAAATAATTGAAAGTGATAAATGCTGCTGATTTGATTAAGTTTAACTGATCGGCCTATTAGTATTATGCTGCTGGATATGTCGCTTGTAAGGTTAATTATATGAATGCTCGGGGCTCTTTTTTTTTTAAATGCTAAATGAAAATAAATAGACTAATTTCATTGTCCGTCCTGAATCGGGCTCAGGGGCATGAAAAAGCAGACCTGCTTTAAAGGTTCCCTTTTCAAAGGGACAAAGAACAGAAATCCGTAACTTGCTTGTGTGTCTGTTAAAATGGGAGCTGAGTCTTAAGGTATCAAAACTAGCTGGGGAAAATGATAGCCTGAAGCTGTTGGGGGTGGTTCTGGACAATAATGATAGCTGTGTAAGCTGCAAAACTGATAATTCTGGCTTCTTGTGGCTTTGTTTAGTGACTGCCTTGTCTGATGTCTGAAAAGGTCACATTTGTTCTGTAACTTCTTTTGCTGTGTTATAAACTTTTCTCCTTTTTTGTAATATTAATGGAAAACCAGCACAACCTCATACTTAATCAGATCCTTCCATGCACTAGAGTTTTAAAACTGACCAAAGATTTTGAATACTGAGAAGAATGGGGTCAAGATAACAAATGCTGGTTATCCTAACATGTAAATGGTGACTGCATACCACTTTCTTACTTAGGAGTATCCACTTAGTCCAGTTTTCAATCAGACAGGGGCTGCAAAGCTTCTGACTGTTGTCTTCATCTTGTTTTCATATTTTGTGTTCATTTGCCAAATGAGGTCTTGGCAAGTAGCCTTGTGGAAAAGGGTGAGTGTAGAGCGACAGTGGATCTTTACACCTTTCATCCTACCCTGGGTCAGGGATGTGCCTTGTTGCTGTTCAGCAGGAGGCTGAAACTGCTTTTCATTTTTCTCCCATCTGAATTGTAGGCTGCTCATCGCAGAGTGCTGTGGCACAAAAAAAACCCCTTAGCTTTGAGTGAGAGTTCAAAACTGATGATGGTGATGGAGGTCTTTGGAATTAGAGAATAGAAAGTCCCTTTAGGCTGGTGCTGTACCTAACTCAGGGCTTCTGCAAAATGGTTGGTTTGTGAATCATCTGTTCAGAAGCAGAGTTAAAGCTCCACATTTGTTTCCCTACTGTTTCAGATCAAGAAGAACACCATCTACCATTCTCTCCTAGGCATCTAACTGGCACTGGAAATGCTTTGACACTGGCACAGTTGAAGGGTAGTTGCTGTTGTGGGATTACAGTTTGGAAGCAAGTAGAAGTGTAAAAGTGGCTGGTAGCACTTTCTGGTCATCTTTAAAGGTGTTGCACTGAGGTGGCAATGGAACCAGTCCTAGCACAGCCCTGGCTGCCATTCCCTCTGCTGGCATGTGCTGTGCTCTAGCAGGTTGGTTCTTTTAATGCCTGATTTAACATATTTCTCCACTAGAAGGGTAGGATAATCTGTGCTTCATTCACAGTAAGCAACTGGCAGTGGCAACAGGCCCTGCTTTCATCAGAAGCTGCTGGGGTGGATTTCCTGTCCTGGCTCCTTCTCCAGCCTGCTCTGCTCGTAGATAAACCCAGGCTACTTAATACCGAGGGTGCTTCTTTCTTCCATTCTCACTGTGGTTTCTGCCAGTATCTCCAAGTGGCTAAAAATGAAGTGGGTGTGGATTTTTTTGGTCATTAAGTAGATTTCCCTTTTTAAGTGAGGGCTGTAGGTTAGTCACCAAATGAACAGCCTGTTCTGAAGACATTCTTGAGTTGTGACTTTGTGTGGGTGAATATGCTGGTTGAGACTTTGTTCCTACTCTGACAGCTGACTGCTGTTATGTTGTTCTGGGAAGGCTGCATGCGAGTGGACACTTGAAGGGGAAGAAAAAGACTTAAGGTCCTTTAGACATACTTTGACGCAACTGCTGGAGTGCCAGGAATTTGTTAGCAGCTGATTAGCCGTAGTTTACGTAGGGAGGCTTGCCAAGTTTACATTGCTGTCTTTAATTGTAATGTATCTGGCCGCTGTGTAGCAGAAGGATTGTTAGAGACAGGAGCTTGGAGCTGACATCTTGCAGCTGCAAAATATCATTCTTTGTTGGGCTGCATGTTTTAATTCTGGAGTGCTTCAAGCTGTGAAGTATTCTTGCCTAATTCTGTACAGATGAGACACTGGGTTGGTATGTAGGTCCACCTCTGGTACTGAATCATTGTTGAGGGCCAGAATGCTTTGGGGCCCATAAGTCACCTCTGGAGAGTTGCTAGAGGAGATCAGGTATGTATACAGTGCTCGTCTGCCCTTTTGGGGCAGCTAGATTAGAGCATCGCCAGACTGGCTTCCTTAGTGGAATGGAAGTTCTCAGTAAATATTTGGAAAACATCTACATGATTGTGTTTATAAACAGGAAGACAGAAAATGCAAAGTTACAATTCTCCAAGCAACCTTGACTTGAACCATAGAGTAGCTGCATTCTACCTACCTGGGTGGCATCAGTGCTCTCTACTTTGCTGGCTGGCTAAAGAGCAAGATCTTCTGACCAGGTGCACAGGAAACAAATGTGCTCTTTTACTGTCTGCTGCTCGCTCTGCCTAGGTGCCATTAAACATCTGTGCAGGCTTTGTCATCTTTGAAGGATATGAGGACATCTCAGGGCTGCACAGAACTGGACCAGTAAAGAAAGAGAAGGGTGTGTTGGAAACAGCAAGCAATTAACTTTATATTAGCATTCCTGGGTATTAAAAGGAAATGTGTGTGCTCTGTTCTTCCCTCACTTGTCCAAGTGTGACGTGCCTTCTTCTGTGCCATGAAACAGTTGAAAGCACCGTGAAAAGTGGTAATGCTGGCTCTGTTTGTTTCAGTTCATATGCCTTGAACTGATCGTCTCGTGCCTGGGATCCCAGTGTGCTGGTTGCTGCTGGATTTGTTTTTTCAGACCATGTCTCCACTCATATCTCCTTTTTCTCCTTGCACCAGTTAATCTATTCCATGAGAGTTTGACTGAATGTTCTGGCTCGTATCTTCCCACTTTAATATCTCATTTTGTAGGCAGTGGAAGAAGCTCTCCTTTAATGCAACTATTTGCATCCTCTAGATATGCATTGTTCTGGCTTTTGGCACCTCCCTTACTCTCTTATCTGTCGCTTCTCTGGTGTGTATTCGTTTCTCCCAGGATTTAAAAAAGTAAAAAAAACTACTGTCATCCTTGACCCCACTTGTCTCTGTAGCCACCTTCGTCTCTGCCTCTCCTTTCACAGTGCAGACTGTGCATCGTTCTCTTCTCTGATTTATTCCTGGACCTTCTCCAGCCTGGCTCTTGTTTCTTCTGTTATGCTGAAGCCAAAATGTTAGCTCTGTTCCTAAATGAAGCTTGCAAGTCTGGCCTCTCTTGACTTAAATTGACTGTTGGTGTTGGCCTTGCTGTTCTCGAAGTCGTGTACCGCCTTCTGTCCTCCAGCAGTTCTCAGGGGGAGGAAATGGTGTTCAAGGTGGCCTTCTCTGTGACTGTCCACTTATTATTTATAGATGGTGCACATTCATCTGCTGTCTGCGTGCCAGTATGACTGTTTGCTCCAGGCGTATTTCCATTTCTCCAAACTAAACTCTTGGCCTTTCTCTTAAGTATTTATTTCTGGGCGATCTATTTTTTGCTCCACCTCTTGAAAGCTTTGTGTTCAGGGATGCTATTCCTGTTGTCTCATCCCTGTGTCAATGGTTCCTGATGCCGTTAGCATCCTGCCAGTCACTTGTGCAGTGGTGTAATCTATGCCCTTGCACCATCTCTGGGTTCTGAATGCACTAAGCCATTCAGAATAGCTCTGAGCATTTTTTTTTCTTTTAAGGCCATGCTTAATGTTTTGTGTAATTTGATCAACCTGTGACTTGATGGGGCAATAAAGACCTTGTAATCACTAGCCTCTTTCTGTAGGAAGTGGTAGAAAAGGTATAATCTCTATCTCTGGGGTTAGTCTTCACATAAATTAGATTGTGTAACATGCTGTGCCTCACCCTACTTACCTATGTATGTGGCTAGAAGTGGGATGTCACTTGGTGTTTCAGCTACTGTGGCGTGGCTACCTGACCTTGGCCAAATCTTGGTCATTGGGAAACTGCTGCAAAGGACTAGGTTTGCTCCTGTTATCATTCCTTTTGTATGGCGCTTTTTTTGTCTGCGTTTCCAGTTTCTCTGCTGCATCCAGAGTGTGAGCAATTTGTCCTTTTCAGAGCTCCCTGGGGCTTATCTCTGCCCTGTCTGGTACTCCTCTTTTACTAGAGGAGATGAGTTGAATATTGATTAGTGGCAATGTTCTTCCTGCTCAACATTTTCAGTGGATGACTTTTTGTTCACTTCCCTCAAGCTTTCTGCAACTCTCTCCAAGTATCACCAAAATTGTTACGATTTCAAACTCTATTTGACATGCACAGAAAGCTCCACAGTCCTCATGTTGTTAGCCTGCTGAGGACTAAATAAAAATATTCCTTACTGTTGACTTGGTGTATCACATTATCCAATTCCTTCTTTCTGCAGCTTGCTGTTTAAGGCAAAAAGCTGTAGGAATTTGGGCACTGGTGCTAGCAGCTTGTGTGCAGTGCCTAGCACAGAGGGGATGTAGAACTGGAAGTTCTGAATCCCCAGGGAATACTAGTAGAAGGGCATTTGTGTCCTGCTGCATCTTTTAGAAGATCTTTTAGAAGTCTGCTGCGTCTCCCCTGTTCTAGTGACATGTGAAACAATCTTAAAAGAAGCAATCTTGACAATTTCCCTACAACTTATATGGGAGAATGTACAACTGCTGCTTTTTGACACTTTTAATGCAATCAGTAAGCTTTAAGGTGGGCAGGAATCTGAAGAAAGATTTGAATTCTTCAGTCTCCAGCCATGTACCTTTTGTCCAGGACTGCATCAGAAATCTGTTGGATCTCTGCCATGCTTGCCTGGAACAAATGGGAGCTAGGCTGTGTCTAATCACTGGCAAGTGTAGCTTTTTAATTTTGGTTTGTGTGTTTATATTAAATTGGGAGAGTATTTGGCAAACTATTATTTGTATGTTGCTATAGCAAACCTGTTATATCTGGGAAGAGTGCTGTAAGTGTATGTAGCAAAAATAGTTTTCACTTAATTTATGTCAACAAATCTGTAGAGGATGTTGTGTCTATAGACTTGTTTGTTCCCTTTCTTTCAATTTATAAAGGCACATTCAGTCTTTGATATCATTTTCTATTTTGGGAGGAATATGTTTTGTTGAGCTTGGGTTTTTTTGCTTCAGAATTCCATGACTTTGGAGTCAGTTCATTGCTTGTTCTGATGTGATATGTATTGTTCTAAACTTTGTGTAAATACACTGAAATATTTACACTGATAAAAATAATGTTGTGAAACATTGCTCTTCTCCAGTATTCCTCACTTGTACTTACTTCTGAACACTTTGTCTTAGTGTCTTCAGAGTTGTGTTTTTTTCTCACCCTCCTGACTCTGTTTTATTACAGACAGAGCACAGCTTCTGTATCCCCAGCTCTTTGAGCAGTATTCAGTACTGTGCAGTCTTCTACTGATGTACTTGTTTCTTCTACAATTTCTTACTACTTGTCTAACTTCTGCATTTTTTTTGAGTCTCTGTTCCTGACAGTGTGGTCAGAGCTGAACTGCTAGGGGAGGTGGGTGGGATTAGAAGGCAGAAGCACGCTCTACCTCAGCTGATTGATGGCAATGTCTCTAGTTTGAAGTATCTGCACTATTTACTGCTGTGTTGGTTGAACAAGCTTAGTTACACCAATGACTGCACATGCGCTTGGTAATTGCTGCTACTGGATCATTTCTGGCAAGATCTCTTGAGTGAGATGTTACTATTAGGCCTCAAAACCTTCTGAAATCTCTGCAGGTGAAATGATAATATGGAAATACCTGAATGTGTGTTTTATTAAAACTAAAACTCTTCCCATTGGGAGTGACCACATCAGGACTACCCACTTACCTGCTAGATAAGAGCTTTTTAAATTTTGCCTTTAGATTACTGGTGTCAAAGGAGAAATACCTTGTAAAGCTGTAATGAATGGAGCTTTGTAACTCTTGATTTTTCTTTCACATTTTTTTTAAACCTATCTTTTAAATCTCTTTGCAGGGGCCAGCTACCTGTGTAGCATTTTCAAGAGCTGGAGACTTATTTGCCTCTGGAGGTTCTGATGAACAGGTATCGGACTAGTTTAATCTGGTTTGTGCCTTACTGTTTGTTTTTTTGTGTTGGTTTTTTTTTACATCTTACTGCTTTCAAAGAGAAAAATATTAAAAATAATGAGAGATGTTAAGCATAGACTTTTCTTACTGAGAAAGCCCTGGGTTGTCTAGGAGTGGGTATGTACAACAGAGGAAACATCACCCTATATACAGGCCTTGTCATACACCTTTTGAGGCACCTGCTGCTAGAGAATAAGATAGATGGGTGTGCCCATGGCTGTGTTGAGATACCTTGAGCATGATGGTCTATGCTGATGGATCATCTCCTGATATGCCATCAGCTAGTTCTGGAACACAAGCATAAGGACAAGGCAAGCAGGCAGGAATGCTTCCCCTGAATATTCTTCCAGGCTCTACTGCTCTATGGTGCTGTGTATTTTATAGCCCTTAATGCTCTCTTCCTCCTGCAGATCTCAGTCTGATTTGAGATGCTGTGGCTAAGCCATCTCCAGCAACTGAAACCAGATGGTTTTGAGTCTCACTGGATGTGAATATAGGCTGCAGACCTCTTACTAATGGGAGCCTGGTGCAAAGCTGTGCTCACACTGCAGCTGCACAGCTCTTTCTGTCAGAGTTAGACTTTTATCTCCTGACCTGGATGTGCCCACTGGGATTGAGAGCCTGGGTGCCTCAAACTGCTGGTAAAAGGTTTTAATGGATGGAGTGGTTGGGGCAGGAGGGGAGATATCTTCTTTTTACTTCTGATTCTGAGTTAGAGATTCACATTTCTTTAAAAGCTGCTGGGTTTTCTGTTAGTGACGGAAAGCAAAAATGTACCCAGTGTATCTGGACCACATTGAAATGTCTCACTGGATTCTCTACACAACATACATTTTCACTTGTATACTATCGAGGAGAAACCAACCCTAGGGTTGTAGTTTGTCAGTTTCGTGAGGTGCAGTGCTTCCTCTTGTGTGTGGAGAAAGAACTTTAATATATGTATGTACTAAAACCAGCATTAGTCTTAAAATGCCTGTTGTGTGTATACAAGAAGCCTTTTCAGCAGAATGGACCTTGCTGAAGATGAGCCTTCTGAAACCAAGAGAAATATGAGAAATAGCAATGAAGAATATATCTACAAGTCAAAGTTTTGTTTTGGTGGTGTTTTTATTTTCTGATAATTTAGGCATGTAACCCATTTAGGAAAAAAACCAAACAAAACATAAACCAAAAAAACCTGAACAAAAAATCCCCAAACAAACCATACTTAATTACTGAACTGCAAACAGGCCTGTTGTATGAGCCTGCTGGAATCAGGAGGTACCATTTGCACCCTGTGCTGCAAATATGTGCTGGTTTTAATCTGATTAGTGTGAGTTGCCCCGCTGAAGATATGGACAGGTTTTGACTCAAAGTAGTGATCTGAGTAAGTGTCCATTTTTGTCATCAGTCTTCACTGAGCTGTGTGGCATTGCTCTTAATCCCCAGGTTAGACTAGATGACAATGCTTATCTTTGTTGTGATAGCACCTTGGCCAACTACGAAGAGACATTCTACAATAAAAGATTGTCACTTTTTTTCCTGGTGCACAGTGGGATGGCCCCATTGGTTAACTATGGAACTACAAAAGAAAAATGCTTTTATTTCACATGAAGCAGGGATGAAAAACTTGCAAGTGAAGAATAAACACTTTCTGATAACCAAGATGAGCTGCCTGGGTTCATAGGTGTCTTTCAGTCTTCTGAAATGATTGATTGATTGATTGCTCTTAAACTTTTTTTAGACTTTGAGACACTGCCAAGGATTTTATCCTGTAGATTTGCTCTTTATATGTTGAAGTGGTTTTTGAGTTAGAGGCGCCTCTTCTCTTCTGACATAAATATGCATTATGGAGAGGAGATGCCTGTAAGTGGGATTTAAGTTTGGTTATTCAGCTGACAAACTAGCTGAAGATCTCTAGTGCTAGTCTTCAAGTACTAACTCTCCTTTTCCTGTAAATTGAATCTCATGATAAACCAGTGACTAGTTGTTTGGGGTGTGGCTGATAAGTGCTATAATGCTAAGCATGGTATTTTGATATGTTTGTGGTTTTGATGATGTGTTCTGCATGTTGCTTTGAAGTTCTCTAGGTACCTCTAGTTTCATGATGTTTCTGACCCAAAGAATGTTGGAAGAGGTCAATTACTCATTATTAATTCAGTTATGCTATGTCTCTGTTCCGTAGCATATTTACAAATAACATTCTTAATTTAATCAGTGGCAAAGCTTTCTTAGGTCAACTTTGTGTGCATCTGCTGACTCTTCTCTGATGTGTTGACAAAATTGACCTTTAAGTAGACGTAGATGGAAAATTTTAATAGAGATAACTTTCTTCTGCAGGTGATGGTGTGGAAGACTAACTTTGATGCAGCAGATGATGGTGAGGTACTGAAAACACAGAAGTCTGGCACTAGTGTGGATGGGACTCATCACACTCTGGTAGGTCAGCATACAGAAATCGTGTAGAGTTCCTTGTGGGTACACTTCCTGCAGCTTGAAAGCACGTGATTCTTTCAGGCAGTTAACTGCAGAGCCATCTTTCCTCGGTATTTGAGCTGCAAGATGTCTGCTTTTAACTGATCTTGTATTGTTTGGTTTTGTTTAACTGTACTTGCTTTATAGCTTTATGGGGAAAAGATATATAATGATTTTTACAAGGGAAATATATCTAGTACATACATGTGCATTTTTTATTAACAGCCTGTGTTTAAGAATGTGTAATGGGCTTGGATAACTGTCCACAGAAAAACAACACGGACATGAGTAACAGCTGAGGTCAGTTTTGTTAGCTGATATCCTTCAGACAGGTGTCGACCCTGAAAACATTGTTCACAATATCTTCTTACTCACAGTCAGCAAAAGCAAAAGAAATCTCTGCATAGTCTTCACACATGAGATTTCACACATGAGAAATAGGTGATGTGTTGTACTGGAGCTTCTTTCCCAAATACTTGGAGGTATTAGTTCATATCTGTTCCCTGAACCATGTGTTAGGAGACATCTGAGTTCTGACTGTATCTAATAGGTGAATCCACCAAGTAATTTGGTTTGGTGCACTGGGCTCGATGTAGCACTGATGTTGGATGTCATGGCTATTATGAGTGTAACCTTTTAAAGTCACTGCCCATATGAGTTATAATTTTTGCACATGGCGATGTTTCACTTCCCTATTTTGTCTTTATCTTTGGATATTTTTGATATATTTGAGTATATCTGCAGCATTCTGAAATGTTATTACTGCAGGTGTGTTTTTGTTACGTCTTGCTCAACAGGAGCTGTAAGGTAAAAGGCAGTTTGTGAATCAGGGCCATGCCTCTGCATGCAAATGCACATATGCCTGCAGATGTGGCATTGCCTCAGTTGAAAGGCAAACTTCTAGCCAGCATCTGCTGCTCTGTGGCAGTGTCTTTAATCTTATCAACGTAGGTTGTCTTTACTGAGCTACCAAACTTATATTCTCTTTTACATAGTAGCTGTCTTATTTAATATGATTTCGGTCGATTGCTGGAGGTGTTGGAAAAGCCGTGGTGTTTTGTGATGTACAAATTGGAGCCTGCAGCTCTAAACGTGATGCTTTACTTTGTGGGGTGCTCTGTAAAGAAAGCAAAACCGGAGGATGTTAGCGCTAGGTGAGTGGGAGAGGGTGGTAGGAAACAACTACAGAAGGAGGGAGGAGGTGAAAGTGTTTATTGATCCTTGGCTGGTTTTGGCTGAAACGGAATTCTTCCTTCTCTTCTGTGTCCTAAACTCCAAAGTTATGCAGGCTATGAAATTAGCAGTCCAGTGACCTCTGTGTTTATTACTCTGTTGAACTGGACTAACTTTGAACTCTTATCTGCTTTAATTGAAGATATTGTGTAGTATAGTTCTGAGCTGAAATACAGCGCAGAGAGTGAAAGCCTTCATGGGAAGAAATAGCATTTCCAGTTTGTAACATTCTAAGGAATGGCTTCAAAGAATCTCTGCTAATGGGAGATTCTGGTAAGCTTACTCCCACCTGTACTGCTGTTATTACCAGAGCATATTATTGAGTAGTAGTATAAGGAAGGAAGTGTCTGAGCTCTTTTAAAACTTACTCCTTTTGTTATAAAACCTCAAAAGATGTGCATTGATGGCAGCTGCTGAAGAAAAGCCTGGAATGATGACTAACCACCCTGAACATCTGTCCCTCTGACAAAACTTCCCCTGTGGGAAAGGGTTTACCTGGCAAAACCTCTAATGGATGCTGCTGGGACCAACTGTTTGTGTGCTGCCGAGGCAAAGCCGTGTCATGTGGTGCCAGTTGATGAGTAGCTGCTTTGCTCCTGCTCTGAGCTTATGGGAAATGGGGCGCTGCAAGTTCTTTGAGGTTTGGGCCAGGTGCTGTGTTTTATACAGAGGGCAAAGTGAATCTCTGGTGAGTCACACAGAAGAGAGATATTTTGGTTTGGGGACCTAAATTACCTCAAAGGGGTGAGTAATTTTAACTGCCACCCAAGTGCAACCTCTGGCTTGGGCGTGCGCTGTGGGAGCTGCTGATCCCAGCAGTATTCCCTGGGTATAAAAAGCTCTTGGAAAGTTACTGTGTTATGCGCAACTTACAGAAGATTTACCTGAGTGATAGTCAGTGGGATTCTTCCTTCCCGCTCACTCCTTGGCCAAATGCAGCATTATCTTTTGGTTTGAATAGCACAAGTGATCCTTTGACTAGATCTGCCAAATGAGCCGGGGGCACAAAGGCGAGACTTCGAAGTTTCTAGTCCTGATCTCCCACCCTCTTTTGGCCTTTGACTCCTGTTTGTTCTTTGCTTCTTTTCCCACTCCTTTTTGGTTTCCACTGAGGCAATAAAGGGAACCTTGTGGTTGGTGTCTACTACAGGCCACCCAATCAAGGGGAGCCTATTGATTGAAGGTTCCTCACTCCAGCTACAGGAAGCTTCATGCTCCCAGGCTCTTGTCCTGCTGGGGGACTTCAATCACCCTGACATCTGCTGGAAAAGTAGCACAGGGAGCAGTAGGCAATCCAGGAGACTCCAGGAGTCTGTGGAGGATAACTTCCTAAGCCAGGTAATAACCCTGCCAGAGAAGATGCGATATCAGATCAGATGATTACTGGTTTAAGTGAGCTAATTGTGACTTCAAGATTAGAGGCAGCCTGGGCTGCAGTGATTGCACACTGGTGGAGCTCACAGTCCTGCTTCCAGGGATGCCCCATCCCTGGAATCATTCAGGTTCGGGTTGACTGGGGCTCTGAGCAAACTGATCTTGTTGATGTTCCTGCTCACTGCAGAGGTTTGGACTAGATGACCTTTAAAGGCCCCTTCCAAACCATTCTATGATTCCATGTGTATTAGGTTATTAAGAATTCAGTGCTTTAACATTAAGACTGTTATTGCTAAAGTTAAAAGAGGAAGAATATACAATATAGTTTGAGAGCTTGTTTTTAATACTATTAAATTTAAATTTAGAATTGATATGAGGTGTTCTTTACTGTTAAAAAGAAGCCGATATCTTTGATATTTAAATGTAGCTTGAGCATGGATACTTGGCTCCATAATGTGTCCATTCATGGCAGTCTACTCCTTTGTCTTATCTTTTAGAATTATATTATGCTGGGATCTGAGTACTGTCTCTGCTGCAACTTACTGCAAGACTTAAATTTCGCTATATATTCAATTCCTTCTTGTTTTGAGCAAAATGTTTGCTTTTTAGTAATGGAGTACTTATTTTGGTGGATTTTGTGTAGTTGAAAGCAGTGATTATTTTTTCACATCAGAATCAGACTTGAAAATGCCACCTGTGGCTTTTGATTTCATGCCAAGGTTAACTTCTCCTTCAGTGAAAAACAAAGCTGCTTCATCTTTCTCTACTGCTGTGTTAGTGTGTCAGGATTCCGCTTCTGAATAATACTGAGACATTTTGGGTTGTAATTATTTTTTCAAACAGGCTTATAAGTTGTTATTTGGTTTTGGTACCCTTAAAATGCATGAAACACTTGAATCATCTGTTTTCACATTTTACTTAAGTCAGTGAGAATATTCTTCCAAGGAGAGCTTATGGTCTCATGTGTAGCTGTATAACTTTTTTATTGTTGTGAAAGTGTAAATACTGATCAAAACAGTGACTGTGTAAAAACACTCAGTTTAGTATCTGGTTTCTTGTGGGGAGAGTCAGGCTAACATGCGAGTGCTGAGAAACAATAATGGAACACAGACATCAAAACTAGTTTGTTGCCAAGGTGCATAGGAAGAAGAAAAGTCCTAAATGACCTGTGGAATAAAAAAAGATGTGACACATTGTCAAGGTTGATGAGCTTAAAATCAAACTTGCTTTAAAACAATTTCACTTCCATAGGCAGGAAGAGACTAGAGCCTTTAGTAGATGCTGGTTTCTCAGGCAGTTGATTAAGTTCATTATGAGTCAGGATATTGGGCTTGTTTTGCAAAAAAGCATGAACTTCAAAGTTCTCTGCCCACCTGCTTGTGTTTTCTTTAAATGTGAGGCTTGGGAGATGCAGCTGGCTTTGTTCCTGCAAGGACTAATGCAGAGAAGCTCATGATGAGCAGGAGTTGCAGTCATGACTTAACTGTAAAAGCATAGGCATGGAAGAGTGATTAGAAAAACCAACAAAAACCCTAAAGCTGTCAGAAGCAAATTATAAATATCTGTTAGCATAGACTTTAGTTCAGAATTGCAGTGTCTCTGAATGAAATAGTTACTCTTAAATTATAAGCTAAGGCTTGTTGTTGTTAACTCTTGCGTAACTGCCTTGCAAACTGAGGTTAAGGGCAAGCACTTGAGGTGCATGTAGTATGAAGCATGTGATTTCTTAAAGATGGGCTCTTATGCTTGTCCTGGGGTCAGTAACTGTAAGGATCTATCTGTATGAGGAGTTATATAGATCAGATCAAAGGACGTGTTCGCAGATCTGCTATGTTGTGAAAACGTTTGTTATACAAGTTGTTCTTTCCAGAGAGGGCGGATAATGTGGTTTATTGGGAGGTTTGGTGGTAGTTTTTTTTCCAAATACAAGGAAAGCTTCGTACATGCGGTTACAGCTGACGTGAGTGTATGAGAACACTTGTTGCATTATGTGATAGATTTGCTGCTATTGTTGACCAATTCCAAGAAGACTATGTATGGTCAAGTGTTATGAGAAAATGCTGAACAGTTTGTCACATGGACAGTTAGTGCTTGGGTGTTTAGATAAACTTGTACCCTGAAAATTACAAATGAAAACATTGTAATATAAGCTAAATTGGTAAACAATTTTTCGTGCCTTGTTACAGAAAGTAGGAAATGTACATTGATGCAGAGATTCTTTACTCACATTGAAACTTAAAGCTTCTTTTGTCAGCTTGTAACTGTGCAAAATACTACTTTTCGGAGGAGAAGGAGGAGAAAGCTGATGAAACTTTAGTCTAAGCCTCTGCATACAGCTTCTAAAGAAAAGTACTTGAACACTTGTGTTGCAGTACCTCAGAGGCAAAGCTGTCTTGAAAGAGGAGTGGGAGCTTTAGATGTCCGAAAGGCAGAGATGCACAGTCTGCAAAGGTTGCATGGAGTCTGTTTATCTCAAACCAAGGTGAGAGAAACCTGGTGAGAAAGGTAATTGGTATAGCAGAACATAAGCTTACAGGTGATGGGGACGTGTTTCTCTTGCCTTTTCAGTTGTGAATTCTGCAACCATACTACTTAAATACATGCACCTTGGTTTTCAGCTCCTGGTAGCACTCTGAGAGACCTGCTTGTGTGAGTGCATGCCCAGAGAGACTAAGAAGCAGGTAACCCCTTAGTAGGGTGATTTGGGGGCATAGGCAGAGGTGTCCTCTGTCTCTCTCTTACCAAGAAGACTTTCTGCTTTTTTTTTGAAATCCAAGAGCACAGATCTTTTAAGCATCTTTAGCTCCTTAGAAGGTAAATGGTACTCAGTTGTGGAGCTGCCAAATTTGAAAGCTAGTGACATAGCAAACGTCACAAAGTGACGCTCAGGAAGAGGAGTGCTTCAGCAGAAAGGACTTTTAAACAAGAAAGTAGCCTGTGACTCTCTAAATGCATCTTTCAGTTAAGACAGGCAGACTTCTCTGTGCTTCTAGGTTTAAAATTTTCTCCAGGTGTTGCACTATGCATGTTTCTTCAATGGCAGTTTTGCCAAAATAGTTCTGTTGAACAGAATTGGAGATTAATTCCAAAAAAACTGGTCAGAGTTGTATGAGGCTTATAACAGTGTCCAAAGCTAACTCCACCTCTCTCCTTTGCTGGTTCTGTTTTGGGTTTGGTGACCTTGGGTACCTTTTGTGCTCAGCCCGTGGTCTCTGTGCTGACTGCAGCAGTTCATTCTGTCAGACACTCGTTCCTTGTGTAAATAAATTCCTCCTGAGTTACTCACAGGCCAGATGTGCCTTTTTTGACCTTTTGGCTTACAAATTGGGGACTATCTAATTTTGGCATCCGTTAATATTTAATAAATACTTTTGTACTTTTTTTAATTGCTGTGAGATCTCCTCCTGGGACACAGTTCCCTTGCACAGAGCTGCAGCTCTTTGCAATTGGATGTGAATGTGTGTTGTCGTTTGCACCTCCTCCACCCACTTCTATTTATTTATTTTTAAGCATTGTAAGGGAGGAATCCTGTATTCAGCAGCAGGGAATCCAACCTTCAGCCTTCAGGATAAATGTGGTCTGCAAAATGATTATTTTTCTTAACCTGCTTGTCACCTTTTTTATCTGAGGATGCTTTCCCACACCGGGAGGCTGTAATCCGGTACATGGTTGTCTTCCTCTTGGAGTAGGTAGGTAGAACAACAGTGTGATGAGCCCTCAAGATGTTTTCTCTGCTCTCTACCCTTCTTGGCTGTACAGGCAGAGTCTTCACAGGGATGGACAAGAGTCTTACTATGACTGATAATAGGATGCTGGGAGCTCTTCCTCACATCCTTCTCAAGCAGGGCAGTTGCAGGTAGTTGCTGCCTAACCTTTGCTGAAGGAAACCCACTCATGTAAGCCTGTTGCAATATGTGACCTTGTCATTTTTTGAAGGAAGCAGAGGTGCAATAGGAACAGAGCAAAAGGCTTCTCCTTTCCTCTCTTGTTTGTGGTATGGACAAAACTGGGTCTTTACTTTGGCCTATGCCTGAAAAGGCTGCACTTGTAAACCTGGTGAGAGGCAGAAGGATGTTGTGTTCTATCACTGCCTTTGTCTGTCTTTTAACAAGAGCAGCTGGTAGTTCTTTCTGTGCAAGAAGTGTGCTCCCTTGCTGTCTTCCACTCATCTTGCTGGAAACCAGATTTAGAGTGGGATGAACTCTAACCCCCAAGAGGTCCCAAACACTTAGTTGACTAAGGGAGCTGTCATGGAGACTAGTTGAGAAACTTTGCTTGATCTCTTCCTGCCTCATTCAGCATCCTCAATCTCTGGGAAGATAATTCTTCCTGTTGTCCTAGTATGGTTAGTAGGAGCTATGGCTAACGTGGGCCAGAGAGCAGGCTGCCCATGCACATAGACATGTTCTTGTTAACACAAGACATAGAAACCTGGTCTTATGCTGTGTGTTTACAGGTCTATCTGAACTCCTCCACGCTGGTAAAGATAACCTGATTCCAAGGGGTAACCCCTTGGTTTCATCATTGAAAAGTCTGGATCCAGCTGAGTTCTAGAGTCCAGCTCTAATGCACAGGAGAATAAAGACTAGCAACAGTACCTGCTTTATTCATATCAGGAAGCCTGAGTTTATCTGAGCAGAACTGTATCAGTTGACTGTGCTCTATGTCGAGCCTCACTGCGGATCTCAGTGATATTCTGCATCATAATTTAATTGTGAGGCTGCATCAGAGCAAAATAAATGATTTTCTGTCACTTGACTAAATGAGTGGCTACCTTGCAAGTGGCTGACAGAGGAGCTTCTTCCTGGATGATATTCCAGCAAGCCTCTGTTAATGGCCAACCCTCTAATACTCTTTCAGCTTTTTTTTCTGTTTTGTTGTCGCTGTGTGAAGCTGAATTTTTCACAAGCTAATGAATTTTGGCCCTACATTGTTGCTCTTTCCCCAGAAAGCTTTGGGTTTGCTTTTTCTCTTGCTCTGATAAATGTGAGGAGAGAAGGGTTGTGCTCAGCAAACAAACAAAAGTTTGTCTTCTCTGATTTTGTGAGTTAACATTTTTTTACATGTTGCTGCAGACTGCTTATCATGGTTTTCTGATCTTGATAAAGGATCTGAGAGGAAGAAGCGAAGTATACACACCCTCAGCTTGGCTTTCAGAGGCTCTGCAACAACCCACAAGGTCTTTCCCCACTAGTGGATGGGAGCAGCTGTGCTGCCACAGATGGTTTCCCTTGTGTTCTGGTTTGACATGATTTTTTTTGCAGAAATAAGAGGATCAACTTTTAATTTCTGTCACCTTACAGTGAATAGATTTGTTCTTTAAGGCTCTGGAACAATGCAGCAAATCCTGACAAGTCATTCTTGGTCAGAATAAAAATTATCTTTTAAGTTCAGCATCTCAGGCTAATTAATATAAATTCACCCACTTAGATTGCTACTGTATGTGACTTGTTTTAATGTTTGAGTCATAATTTGAAGAGAAGAAAGGGAGGCAAGATTTATATTTCTTTCCAAGCTGCTATTTTGTGTCAGCTTTGCGATGGATGAAGATACCTCAAGCTTTAAGTTTTTAAGATCTCAAACCTTCCTGCTAAAATCCAGAGTTCGAGCCAGAGTAGTTACAAATCGGCATGTTAATATGTGTGTCTGTGTATGTTTACATATGTGTGTATATATACATAACATGCATTATTTATACACAAGTA
The DNA here is from genome assembly GCA_013396935.1 of Baryphthengus martii. Taxonomy (NCBI): domain Eukaryota; kingdom Metazoa; phylum Chordata; class Aves; order Coraciiformes; family Momotidae; genus Baryphthengus; species Baryphthengus martii. Next base: position 310,343 of record VWZK01012370.1, read on the forward strand.
ATGTACACAGGCATACACACACAGGATATATGTACCTGTTTCATTAGAAAGGGGCAAATGATTCTGATGAAGAAAATGAGCTGGAAGCTGTTGCTCACATTTCAGGATAATCAGAGCTTATTTTTACTACTTGCCTTGGAGACTGTTGCTTTTGGTGTAAAAGAGCCTGTAGCTGGATAACCCGAGGTTGAGGGTAAACACTTTGTTTCAGTGTTGGGCCACTTGTGCTTTTGAAGTGTAATATGTGCAAAACTTCCTCTTTGTTTGTGTTTAGCTATTTAAAATGTAACTCTGGTTGGAAAGGAGCTGACTGTTGAAGATTACGTCTTTTTTGTTTTCTTAGTAAGACCGTGAATGAATGTAATATTGCATTAATTACTAGTGATTTGGAAACCTGAGTTTTGTTAGAGTTATATTCCTTACTGGTTTTGGATTATGATGATCCCTTTTACCAGAGCTTATCAGGAACTATGACTTGTGTTCATCTGGTGCCAGATGCACTCCTCCTTGGAAAATAGTGCAGGGATCCACTTTCTTTCGACTTTTTTTGTATAAAATAAAATCACATAACACAAAGTCATAAGCCTTGTCTCAGCTGGCACACAGTCAGTTGATGCCATAGGATATATAGTGGTGCTCAGTATAAACCAGCTGAAAGGCCTGGGCAGCACGCAGCTTGGATGCTTTTAGCAGTCTGCACAGATGCCTGTTACCTGAAGCTGCCTCAAAATCCATGATACTAATGTCTGTCCTGCTTTAAAAGTGACACGCAGAGTATGGAGGTAAGTGGACCAAAGAGCAAGATCACTGAAACAGAGGGGAACTTTCCATCTTGCAGTCAGTGAGGTGAGGACCTGCTCTTGGTGGCAAGATTGCTGAACAGCATCCCTTGCAGAGGTAGGATGCTCCTATTTCTGTAAGCAAATACAAATTTTAGGCCAAGTGCAGCCTTCTGTGTATGGACAGACTGGTTTCGTGCATGTTTGAGTACTGTAGCTGGCCCTTAGCTGCTCCTCCTGTTTCTTTCCTTCCTGGCAACGTGGTCATCAGAGCTGGATGATATGGTGCTGCTTCACTTCAAATACACAGACCTTGCTGCATGCACTTGCTTCTGCCAGTGGTTCACTTAGGCTTTGGCGAAAGAGTGTCTTGGGATTTAAAGGGGTTTGAGATGTACCTATTAACTCTATTTCTCTTGGGGTTATCACAGACTTAATATTTATTAACCTCTGGCAAAACGTGGCCTTTGCTATAGAGGTGCCAAGTTTTAATGTTATAACTTGGTATTTTTAGTAGCACCGATGGGGAGAAGGGTTCTGTCTAAATCATTTCTAGCCTCTTCCGTATTTAACCCAATTTACCTTTTGGTGTGAAGCAAAAAATAAAAGGGAAGTAACATTCTTTTTAGCTCCCTTCTTTTTTTCGCCCTCCCTCCCAAATCCCTTTCTGTTACTGTATCTTGAATCCTGAAATAGCAGGTGAGCAGGGATGAATGGTCCTATAAATAGTTTCACAAAGCTAAGTTAACTTGTGTCCTATTTCTAATTCTTACCCTATGATGATCTAGACAGTAGATGTGGAGTAATGTAAATCTTGAAGACTGTGTTTGCTCCAGAAATACAGTGCTGTCCTGGAGAGGGGATACTTTTTTCCAGTCTAGAGAGATGTGCTTGTCCTTGGAGATCTGTGTTCAATCAATGATATTTTGTATGTAGCAGGGAGAAATGAGGCTACCTCTCAGTTTTTAGTGATTCCTCCAATCTAGCATGGTGTACGTACTCCATCGGACCTCCCTGTGGCACTTACCTGGAAGCTGATAGTGCTTCCACTGGATGTCACTGTTGCACTCTGGGAACACATTTCAAGTATCGCTTTACCTGTGGTGAAAATGACTCCTCAAAATAGAACACTTTTAATGGTATTTCTCTCTTCTTTGGATTAGTAGAATTGGGGTCCAAATAAACAATGTACGCTACCTTTGGGTGTTGTCTGCTTCTCTCTTTTTTTTCTAGGGGAGGTTTTTTCTGTGAAGATGGTGAATTTAGTTGTGCTTAGTTAATTTTACTACATTGGATGTCTATATTGAATTGAGTACACTGGATGTATGTGTTGCTTAAGAATGCCATCTTTCTAGATACTTGAAAATTAATTCTTGATAACATTATATTCTTTTTAAAAGCAAACAAAAATCCCCAAACACTAAATACACTGTGGAAATTGATTTTAAGGGACTTAGAGGTAGACCTGAATCTTCCCTGCCTTGTACCACTCAGTTCCTCCCTTTCAGTGGAGAGGGATGAAGAGAAAGGAAAAGACATTTCCTCTGGATTGAATTAAGTATTCTATTTTTTTTATTAGTAGGTGTAAAATTCAGATAGTTGCTTAGCCTATCAATATGTGTTCTAAATATCAGTATTTAGAAAGCAAAATGGCGTTTTTTTTCAATTGTCCCTTGTAGTTTTACTACAGATGTACATGTGTTGTGTAGTTAGTGCTCGCCCTCCGATCAGTTCTCTAATAGCTGGCCAGAATGCTGTTCAGCCAGAACAATTTTCGTAAGAGGCTCAGTAAGAGAGCTCTGGAATGAAGGCTGATTAATTTTTCCCCTTCCCCCAAGTAGTTGCACTGCGCTGTCTTTAAGTGGTTGCTATAAATAAATCACTTCTGTTTTTCCTTTGTCACTGAGAGCCGTATTGTATTCTGAAACTGCTCATCTATTCTTCCTTTAATGTTCAGCTGCTTCTTGCCATACTCCCAGTGTTTAATACGCAGATGTTGTAATAAGATATTTAATGGCAAATACATTTGTTCAGTTGTGCCGAATGAATTGCACACTTGAACTCTGACTGAAATAAATGAAACCTCTGCAGCAGCCTCATGGTTTCTGGTGCCTGTCTCCAGGATTCTGCTGGCACTGTACCTTGCAGGTAGGTGAGTCAGATGGAAGCACAGGTGTCTCTCTGTGATCGTGATGCTCACCAGTACCAAGACTGGTAGGAAGGCAGTGCATATTTCAGGGCACTTTCTGTAGTTTTGCAATGGTTTCTTAATATTTAAATCACTAGTGGCTGCCTCACAACATGTAGATTGCTGTTAGAAGTGTGGCTGTAGTTTGAACTGTGAGAGTGGTTTTGTTCATTTTGGACAGAAACACAGACTAATCCTTTTTTACAAAATTTGAAAAAGTTACAGTTTAAGGGCAATTCAGTTCTTCCTCACTTGGGTGCACATTTCCTTTCAAAGGTACTGGCCATTAAGGTAGTGGTAAGTACAAGTTGTAGTCTGGCTGTTAAGGGAAAGTTTCCAAACATTTCTCTTGTCTGTTAAAATGTAAAGGACAAAGCTTCCCTTGAAGGACCCCCCCAGTGATGTCTACCACTGTCACATTTGAAAGCTGTACTAAGAATTCCGTCGAGGTGGCCTTTCTGCCTCTATAACATAGCTTCAGCCAGTGTCACTGCTGCCTTTGAACTATGACAGAAGTCTGGGTAAGTGCTTATAGCAGACAACCTGTCCCTCTGAGCATTGCAGTCTCTTTCCAGTTTTTTAATGAAGAGTGTATTTGAGCTCAACAAAATGTCTGGCAGCTTTCTAAAATTGATGTCAAACAAAATTCTGGATCTCCATTTCGGTTTAGGATACTTGTAAAACGCTCCAGCGTCTGCCCTGTGAATTCCTGGCTGTGTTTTCATAGCAGACAAAGCTTTCCTTGACTGTAAAAAAAAAAAAAAAAAGAGAGAGAAAAAGAAAAAATTTAAAATGAGGACTCTTAGTGTGGAAAAACCCAAAAGGACTGAAAAAGAATAACCAGTACCCAACCTGCTTTATCTCCTTGATACTGTGATGGTGGGGCCATAGTATCACTGCTCTCCTCTGTTCACAAGGCTTCTGTTAGCTGGTAGCAGAGGGATGTGCTTGCGGTGGCATCAATACAAATATAACTGCTTGGGCTCCTCGGCCTCTTCAAAAAATCGTGAGTTGAGGTTAGTCTAGTGAATCTGATCCGGCTGGATCAGCTCAGGGCTCTGCTTTAATGTGAGGGAAGTGCTGTGCCTTTGCAAGGAGCAGCAGTGTGCATGTCTGCCTTGGCCCGGCTGGCCGTCAGTCGATCCTTTGCTACTGTCCTGCTGTTCTGTACATCATGGGCTGCATTTACAGCTTGCAGCGTTTTCGTGTGTCTAGTTGAGTGTGTGGGACTTTTAGTGATCTCCACCTTGTGCTGGACATGTGTGTGTTGGGCAAATCCAGATTTAAGCCATGTTGAATGCTGTATATAGGGACCCTACTTGGATGGGTCCCCAGGCTTCAGATTGCAGCTTGATGCCATCAGGGTAGTGAGGATGAGTAAAAAGGTAGAGCAAACTGACTTCAGTGTCTCTGCCTGACTGTTTGTGGGTGGTGATTCAGAGTGCTGTCTGTAACTATGGGTGTTGGATACTTGGGTTTTGCACCTGCTGTGGCAGGGTAGGCTGGGTAGGATGTGCTTGTTCCTACAATTAAATATTCAAAGACCTTGGCCAGTTGAAAGCCTCTCTCTTGGAAGTCATGCTCCATGGCACACTGACATCATTTCTATTCTGACTAGATGTGTCCCTAGTTCAGATGGATGAATTAGCTCAGGACTTCATTGCTGAAGGCACTAGCTACAGGCTGTCTTCTTGATAATGGTGGGCTATAAGGAACCATTCAAGCAGCTATGGTGGTTGAAATGGGGCAGTATGCCATATTATCATATTTCTGTTTTTAAATGGAGATATACTTCTGTTCTTGGGGGTGTTGTTTCCATTCAGAGCATCTTCAGGAGCCTGCATGGGCTTTGTGGAAGTGGCTTTGCATGGCTTTTCGTGGAGGTGGTACAGAGCCTGTGAGCTGATCAGCAGAATGCAGGATCTGTGACAAACAGCTTCTGCTGCCTCACCCTCAACTTTACATGATGAGGAACCACCTGACCCCTAATGCATCGGGTATGGGGACATCTCTGCAGTATTGCCCTTGCGAATATGCCAGACCTTTAAACTTTGTGGACTGTAGCAAGGACAATACCAACTCTGATTTCAACCCAGCAGCCTTTTATGAAAAGCTGTCTGATGTATGCTGTAAAGATAGAGGGAGAAGATATGTTGGTACAGTCATTTTTCTGCTTCTGTGAGTCAGCTTGTTCTAATGGGTTTTGAAGTGGATAGCTCATCATCATTTGGGGTTTTTAAGTGCAGGTTGTATGCAGTGTTAGCTCACTCAAATTTCTGCTGTGCCACGACTGACTGACTGACCTTAAAGTTACATCATCAAAATAGGATACTCAGCCTTAAAATAACAAGAAAACATGATTTTTACTGCTAATTCTGCATTGAAAAGCAGTGATTTTGATTTTTTTTTTGTTTACTTTTAAATTTAAACAGGAACTAGCAGCTTTGTAAGGCTGGCTTGATTCAATCTACTAAATTATTTTCTTGCAGAGATGAGATAAAGGCATCAGTGATCAACACGTGGCTCTTGAGCTACCTACAGCACAGGAGTAGTCGTAGTGTGGCTTCCAAGCCAAGGCCCTGCAGTGTGACCTGGAGCGTGGGCTATGTTGGCCTGGGGCCTGTAGATAATCCAAATTATCCGAGGAAGTGGGAGGAAGAAAATTAGTGGAGGCTGGTGTGGCTGGTACTGCCTGATACCCAGCTGCATCCCAGGTCTGTGGTGTAGCAGGGTGATCCCTGCCGAGCAGCTGTTACGTGTATCCTTTAAACTTCTCCCTCCCTTTCCTGCTCCTTATGCAAAACTGGGCTTGTGATGTTGGCTGTGGGAGGCTAGTTTGTCTGGCAGGGTCTGGAAAAATGGGTGGCCCATTCTAGCAGTTAGTGGACAGCAGCAAACCATTCTGGCAGAGCCTGCTGTGGCTTTGGTTTATGTTTGTTTTTTTTCCTACCTCTGCCCCTCCCAACTCTCCAACTTCCCTAAGGAGTCACGTTTCTGGGTTTTGTCCTGCTTATTACTTATTTTGCCGAACTGTTGGACTGGACCTCAGTCTTGGGAGCCTTTCTGTGACCTAAATTAGTGACTCCCAACAGCAGGAATGGTTTTTATAGATACTTATTTTTCATTTGTGTATATATACCTGAATAATGCACTAAACAGCTTTGGCCTTAAACTTATGTGAACTGGTTTAAGGTCTAGTTGCACATCTGTATGCATCTGGTATCCAACACAGATGAGCTGATAAATCAATAGAGCGGGGATGAGAAATGCGTTGAGTAGCGTGCGTGAGAAACAGCTCTTCATTTCACGCTGAGAAAAAGTACATGTGAGAACTCTGAGACTGTTTTTCTCTTTGTCAGAATTCCTTGCTGCTTTGTTGATTTGCAGACTTCAGTCATAGCTGTGAGTAATAAGTGCATGGTATGGAGCTGCACCAGGCGTCGGGCCGTGGAGAGCTCTGTTTTGAGTGCTTGATCTTGGCTTTAGATTCAAATCTTGTCTCTTACTGTAAATTGAGAAACTTAAGTCTACAATTGCTTAATCAGTTGGCTCCCTTGTTTAGTTAGATAAACTTCTCCGGAGTACTTCTGTTGGCAGTAATGCAGATAAATAATGCAAATAGTCTTTATTCTAGAAGAAAGATACCATTTTGAAAGAAAAGGAAAGAAGAATAAGTTCTCTAGTAGAGATCTATTTGTGATTTTAAAATTTAATTTATTCTGAATGAAATATTCAAGCTTGCATAACTAAAACAGTTGAAGCTTCAAAGTAAACTTGTTCTTAACCTCACTGAGGAGGGAAAACCAGTTCAAGATATAAACAAAATTAAAATTACTAAATCAAAACTGCCTGTTTTAATGCATATTGGAACATCTTGCTTCTGCTGAACTTAACTGCGATGCAGCATCTTTGCTTTTTTGGAACTACCAAACACTGTGAGAGGCTTTTACTTTACTGTTGAAGTGCAATAATTGGGCTCCTCTCGGAGTACCTGACTTAAATCTTATAATTTGCATGTTGTGCTTCCATGTGGCTCCAGTAAGTCTTCATTTACCTGTACAGTTTATGCCTGTGCCACCCCATGAGCATCAAAGCTCTTTGTGCCTATAAAATTTGAACCACACAGGATTGCTTCGACACTGTTATTGAAGGTTTGCCTTTCCTGACGAAGGTTTGAAAACAAACATGCACAAAAACCCCACCAGAAAACAACAAAACAGCTCTTCACCTGGGGTAGGCAGACAAGTCTGCAGCAGCTTTTCCTTTTCCAGCTGTGGCAAGAACAAGCAATTCCTTTTCTCCTTTGCCCGTTTTTAAATAGCATAGACTGTCCCAGCGTAAACTATTCTTTGCTTTTTACCCACCGTGAAAAAGGAGTCCTTCTCCAGTTGTTTGCATTGCAATAGCAGATCATATCTGTTTGTTTTTCTAGCAATCAGAAATGGATTGTGGTGTTCATCTTAAGAAAACAAAAACTCAGGATTCTGGTAGGAACCACGAGCAGCAAGAGGAAGAGACCAGTCTTGCAAATACCTTGGAGCATATTATGGGACAGCTGGATGTTCTGACTCAGGTATGGTTTACTCTTTAACTTTGCAATGAAAAAGGTACCTTTGGCTAGAATTGTGAGTATTTTGCAATAGTCTTATAGAGTGAAAGTGTGGCTAGCTCAAAATTTCTGCTTTTTAGTAGTGTCTTCATCTGCTTGTCAACTTCTATCTGTCAGTTTCCTCACATCAACTTCCAGCTCAGACCCTGCTCTTCCTCTAAGTTCCTTTGTGCTGCAGTGTAGCAGAGCCAGCCCCGGTACCCTCTGTTAGCCACAGTTTATCTAAGGTGACACCTAAAGGAGTGGTTTGCAGTAGGACTCTGTTTTGGTGAACAATCTGTCGCTCTTCCCCCCGCTACTATACTGCAGTCTATAGGTAAAGTCTATTCAGATCCCGTTTCTTTCTCCCACCCAACATTCACCTACACAGTCCAATTTCAGCAGCATTCTCCTCCCATCAACAAGTCTGGGCCCTTCTGTGCCTCATCTCTGCAACGTGCTTCTCACCCACAGGCAGCAAGCAACTGATCCCTTGCTAGGGCATTAACGTCCAGCTTTTCCTCAGAGTTGTAAAGCAATGCGGCTGTTAATGGTGATCATCACAGCGTGTGTTTACTTAAGAATTTGGGGATAGAGCTGGTTTCTGTTTATCTAAATAGCTGCTTATTGCTCCTGTGAGGATATAACGTTTCTGATCATTGTCAGGGGCTGAATTTTGTTCTGTGTTTGAGGTATGTGAGAAGCAAGCAGAAAACATGAGATAGTAAACACTGGTGGTCTCCTGTAGATTGAGACCATGGTTGTAGGATGGAAAACTCTGTGGGGGAGATGGTTTTAATTTTTGAGTGTTTCAGTGTTGTTTCTGAGAACAACAAGCAGGTCTTGAACACTTGGTATTGCACACACCGATTACTAGTCTGAGTTGGTTCTCTGCTCCTGAGAAGGAGTACTTGTCAAAAAGTGTTAAGATAATGGGTTGGAGGGCACATCAGGGCATTGAAGTGGGGCTGATTTAGGGATTAAAAACATTCCAGGACCACAGACAGTCTAAAATAGTGTAGGGTGAAAACCAAAAGGTATTTGCATTCATTTGGCAGAAATGCAAGAAAGCACTTTTCCTGTCATCTCTAAAACATTGAACACTGGACGGGGGAGTGAAAATCTTGTATAACGTTGGGCCTTTGTGTATGAGAGTAAAATGTAATCCAGTGTATACACAAAATATTTTATTACTGTTTTTACGTCTCCCTAGTAAGTCTGGAATGTGATCGTTATCTTTCATTATATAAATCAGACCACATTTCTGATGATGGATGTGTGATGGCTCCATTTCAACTTCATAGGTGTTTAGAGGAGGCAAATATTGCAGTAAACAGTATGTGTGGGACTTAAACTAGATATAAGCGATGCAAACGTATCTCTCGAAGATATTGTGTAACCATAGAAATTTCCAAATGTTGATTTAAACCTAGCATAAAGAGAAATTGAGATCAGTGGGGGAGGAATAAATTAGTGGGTTATAGGATAAAATTGGAAATGGGCCTAAAATTATAGTAAAAAATGAAAAAACTGCCTTGAGTAACTCTGCATTCAGCGACCTTTTACCTTTTTATTTTTTGTAGCTTTTTTGCAATCCTGGAAGTACTTAATTTCCCATTGATTCTAATCTTTGTGGTATTTTGTGTTAGTGCTCTTTTAGCATTTGTACAGGTAGACATTCTTGACATTATGAAACCATTGAAACGGTTTCATAATTCTTCATTTTCATGCTGAAGTTTTGATACTTAGTGAAATAAACCCTGACACCCAACAAACTTAAGCAAACAAGCCTGGAGGAAGCCCTTGTTCTTAGAGTAGGGGAGAAGTTCCCCAAAGAGAAGGGAAGCAGGCAGGTAGCAAAGCAGAACCACGGAGGGTAACTCTGGAGGGCATCTGTTTGCGTAGCTAAACTGTTTTTTTTCCGGTGCTGATGGCCTGTAGCAGAGGAGGGACTGCAGCTCCTGCAGAGCCGCTGTTACCCTTCTGTGCAATTAGATGCTGCCTGGGAGGAGCCACGGAAAAGGAACCAGCAGCTGGTGGTGTTGCTTTGGTTGTCTTTCTCAGCCATTCCTGCCAAAGTACAACTGGGTACTGCTCCCTGTGCACAGCAGATTCAAACCAATGTTGTGTGTTATATAGCAGCTTTGGGCCTGCTGACCTCTTTTTGCCATGGGAGGACACATCTACTTGTTCAAAAATGGAACAGAAAGCTTTCAGAAATAACATATAACAGGTGTCAGTATTTTTGCCTTCTTGAAGGGCTGAGGGTGCTCCTGGTGCTCTGTTGTAAATCACTGGTCCATAATTCCCAAGTGCTGCTTGTCTAAAGAGAAGACAGGTGGCATAAGCATGGCCATACAGTTGAAGGGAAAGGATTGAGTCCCTGTGGTATTTCCAGAAATCCTCTGCTGATATGACCATCCATGAGTTTTTCAGGAATTTCTAGTTTGTTAGCTCTATGGGAGCTCGGGTATATTTCTAATGTGGTTTCTTGAGTTCCTGCGCTCCTTGTGTTGGAAACTACGACAAGGACTTATGTTAACATGATGTAATGTACCGGTGGGGAAACTTAAAGTTGTGATAAGCTACCTTAAGTAATTATGCAAATACAAACCTAATTTATTTTCCTAATACTGTTTTCTGTAGCTCTCCTTTCAAGGTTTATCATGCTAAACCTGGTATCATGTAAAAACGGGAAGGAGCGAAAATACTTTTACCTCTTGCAGCAGAAATGGATAGTAAGAGATCGGCTGAAGGCTGTCATCTGATGCCAGCGCGCAGCTTTGTTCTGAGCTGCACACTTGAAGCTGCATTGTCTGCCACTTGCCAATTATCAGCACCTTCCCTCTGTCGACAATAGATTTCCAGATGAAGTGGGGTGTCACGTACTTGGAGACAGCGGGATTGTTTTTATTCCATTAAGAGAGCTCTTCCTGCCAGAAACCAGAGGCAAGGCAAAACGCTGAGGCTGTGCCCCACGCAGCAGGATGCACTTGCTGCCTCGGTTAGGCATTGCAGCTCTTACTAGAGAATGATGGGTCAGAAGAAACTAGTGGCTGTTTTATACCGCATCTAGCAGTAACCGCTAGAGCGGGTAGATATGGCCCCTCAGATTTACAGAGCTTCATTTTACGTTGTTGGCTTCGTGCTGTGAATTTATTCTGCAATGTTTTGGCAACTGTCTTTAAACTGGTCTTTGATTCGATGAAACCTTCCTCTGTTCCTCCTTACCAGACTTCTTGTCAGGACATCTTTTTGTTTTACTTGTAAGGAAGTGGTCTAATGTGACCTGACAGGGTAATTGTGTGTTTTATTTGTTGTTTTTTTTCTAAATGTGGTTTGCATCTGGCCATAATTCACATGCAAATGGAGAAGTTTGACTGCCTTTTTCAGAAGAGTAGCACATGCTTAATAATTCTGCAACCTTGAAGGACGGAGTGAAGTTGAGACCCAGACTTAAGCCAGTTAATTCCAGTAGTTCTGGATTACTTAGATACCCTGGTGTCCCTTTGTAGGAAAGGAGGCGATTCAAATCTGGCAAAGTAATGAGGAAGATGAGAGTAATAAATGTATGATATACATGTACTCCTCCCTTTCCTGCAGCTTAGTATCTTGTCAGTGTGTCAGTGCTTAAGTATCTCAGTGCCTATATGAAGAGGTGGGGTGAAGGGTAAAAAAAGGTGGATTTATCTCTTGGATAACTTCCTGGAACAGAATGGTGTGTTTTGGCTGAATGAAAAATGAAGCAGATAATTAAGTTTAGTTGGATCAAAGGCTTTTTCTGCACTTGCAGCTGAACTGCACTTCCAAAAAGATCATCTGTGAATAACCATCTTGGCTGCAGTGTAAAACTTGCATTTCTAGTGATCATCTTCAAAGGGTTGGTCTATTCTTGCCCTTGCTCCAAACACCTGCAGCTACCTTGTTCACTCTGTTTTTCTGTAGCACTGGTGGGCAACAGGCACCGAGGCACAAGCTGCTGGTTTTATGTGGGAAGGAAGATGTCTGTTCCAAACGAAGAGTTCAGAATCAGGTTACCGTGAAAATTCATAAATAGCTACGATAATCCACCCACAGGAAACAGCTTTATATACTTCCCCAAACTAATCTTGCATTTAAACTGGGAGAAAACAACACAGTGAAATGGAGAAGACTTGATAAATCTGTAAAATAATCCAAGCCTGAACTGAAGGGCAATCTAGCTCATGTGAGATTAAAGGATTATTTCACTCCAGAAACAATTGCAAAGGGAGGGAGGAGAAGAATTTTTAAAATTAAATTCTTCAGCATAAAAAAAAGACTTGGACACAAGTGAGTTACTTTTTAATTAAAACAGAAAATGTTTGTGTGTGCAGTGCTTATAATGAAAATGAGTAAAATCGAGTTTGTTACTCCTTTCTTTGAGATGTGATCTCCAAAGCCTGCGTTGGTGGGGAACGAATACAGCCCCTCTTTTGAGAGGTAGTGCACGTAGATTAAACAACTGTTTTGGTAAAACAAATGCTTTTATGATGTCATATCAAGAAGAAAGTTTGGGTTGGCTTTGTGGGTTTGTGGGTTTGTTTTTTTTATTTGGAGGGTGGGAGAGGTAGCTCATAAATGCTACCTCTGCCTTGTGCAAATGTCTTGTTTCTGTGTTGCTCTCAAAACCTGAATCAAAACCTGAACACCCACTGGCTACAGGCACACCTAATGCACAGGAGAAAAACTGCGAGGAGTTTTTATTCCAAAAGAAATGGATTGAAATCCAAAAGGATAATAAAAACAGTTCCCATCTGAAAATCTGTGAAATTCCAAATGAGCTTGGTTTTTAAATCTTCATTTAAAGGAGATAGAAGCTATTTCTCATGAGTCAAAATCATCTCTTAAAGATTCAGTAACTTTGATCTCTCACTCAAAACAAATGAAATATCCTGGTTGTTGCCAGTCCTCTGTGTATTATCAGAGCTACTTTTTTCTGAAGTTCACTTCTAAAATATGCCTGTAACAGAATCTCTTCAGTCCTGATGCAAATACATTTTTCTTCTTTCTAAGACTACCTCGATTAAATGCACTCCTAGGGTTCTTGCTATATTAGCAGGACACTGTCTAAAGGCTACTTTAAGTGCTGATCATCTCCCTAGAGGTCTTCAGGACCTTTATCTTCCATTATCCTTCAATGGGGAGGCTACTGAACACCTCCTACAGTTTGTTTTCACAAGCAGACCTTGAGGATTAATAAAAGCTGTTGTTCAGCTATTGGGTGCCAACAGCTGGGTTAATTTAGCTGAGCGATTTGCATCCTTTCAGAGGTAGTGGATGACAGGGGAAGTCGTTGAAGCCTTTGTGGTTGGTGGAGATCTCTAGTCTTTTGGGGTTCTAACCTGTGTTGTTTAGCCACGTGACTTCTTGAGCAGAGCTGGCGCTCTCTGTAGAGAGAGCTCTCTCTGTACTTCTACCTCATTTGAGATCAATGGAGAGGGACTTTATGTAATGAAATGATGACTAGAATAGAAACACAAGTGTAATATTTTGCCTGCACATAGCCAGGAGCTCATCTTTGTTGCAGTTATTGGGCAGGATTGTATCCCTTGTAGGCTCAGCCAAGCTGTTGCTGCCTGCTCGGAGTAACTGTCGCATCAACACATGGATCTTGTTGGATCCCACAATTACCAGTGATCTACTAGAGCTGTGTGATGTCCCCTAACTCCATCAAAGCCAGGGTGAGAGGAGTAGTGAAAAACCCACGTGCTGCTTGCAGGGCAGGAGCTACACCTTCCTGCTGGCAGAGCAGTTGTCCTTCAGCAGGGTGAGCCTGAAGTTGTTCTGCCGTTCTCTGCTCTTGCTTGGGCTGCCCGCAGCTCTAGGGCAAGTGCTGCTTTAGTTAATGAGCAGCCATCTGCCTGGATGGATCTTCCTCTCAGGGGCTGCAAGGGACCTCAAAAGATCATCAAATCTAACACCCCTGCCAGAGCAGGAACCTAGAGCAGGTCAAGCAGGAATGTGTCTAGGTGGATTTTGAATGTCTCCAGCAAAGGAGACTCCACAAACTCTCTGGGCAGCCTGTTCCAGGCTCTGTCACCCTCACTGTGGAAAAAGTGTTTCCTTGTGTTTACATGGAACCTCCTATGCTCTGGTTTGCACCCATTGCCCCTTCTCCTGTCATTGGGTGCCACCAAGAAGAGCCTGGCTCTAGTCTCCTGACACTTGCCCTTTACATATTTATAAGCATTAATGAGATCACCCCCTCAGTCTCCTCTTCTCCAAGCTAAAGAGACCCAGCTCCCTCAGCCTCTCCTCATAAGGGAGATATGCTCCACTCCCTTCACAAGTTTAGTGGCTCTGTGCTGGACTCTCTCCAGTAGTTCCCTGTCCTTGAACTGGGATGCCCAGAACTAGATCCAGTACTCCAGGTGGGGCCTCACCAGTGTGGAGTAGAGGGGGAGGAGGACTTCCCTCAACCTGCTGGCCACACTCCTTCTAATGCATGCCAGGATGCCACTGGCCTTCCTGGCTGTGAGGGCGCATTGTTGGCTCATGGTCATCCTCTTGTCCACCAGGACTCCCAGGTCTTTTTCCCCAGAGCTGCTCTCTAACAGCTTAACCCCCAACCTGTACTGATCCATGGGGTTGTTCTTCCCCAGATGCAGAACTTCACACTTGCCCTTACTGAATTTCATTGAATTTCTCCCCGCCCAGCTCTCCAGTCTGTCGAGGTCACGCTGGATGGCAGCACAGCCCTCCAGTGTGCCAACCACTCCTCCCAGTTTTGTATCATCAGCAAACTTGCTGAGGGTACACTCCATCCCCTCATCCAGGTCATTAATATATTCATCAAACGGCACTGGACCCAGTACCAACCCCTGGGGGACACCACTACTTGCAGGTCTCCAGCTAGTCTGCTCCACTGACCACAACTCTCTGGGCTCTGTCCTTCAGCCAGTTCCAAATCCATCTCACCACGCAATCATCTAATCCGCACTTCTTAAGTTTGTCTGCGAGGACGCCATGGGAGACAGTATCGAAAGCTTTGCTGAAGTTGAGATAGACCACATCCACTGCCCTCCCTTCATCTCTCCATCTAGTTGTGCTATCATAAAAGGCTATCAGATGAGTCAAGCATGACTTCCCCTTGTTGAATCCATGTTGACTGCTCATGATAAGCCTCCTTTCCTCAACATGTTTTGAGATGATGTCAAGAACAAGCTGTTCCATCAGCTTTCCAGGGATGGAGGTGAGGCTGACCGTCCTCTAGTTACCCAGGTCCTCCTTCTTGCCCTTTTTGAATACTGGAATCACATTGGCCTTCCTCCAGTCCTCAGGCACCTCTCCCGTTCTGCCAGGACTCCCTCCATTGCTCCGAAGCGTTGCCGACGGCCTCCGCTTTTCCAGTTTCCTTTGGCAGTGATAGGACTGGTTTCTGTTGGCATTGACTTAGCACCTGGTTGCCTTTATCTGTAGTCCGCAGAGTGGACAGGACTGATCGCCCCTCCTGGGCCACTGCAAAAGCCTCTGCCCTGAGGCCAGTGTGTCTTAAACATTTCCCTGTCTGATTAAGGAGCAGAGACAGTTTAACAGGGACTAAAGGAAGGCTACTGATGAAAGCATCTTGGAACAGCATCACCAGTCACTATTATTTGGATTAGGGGAGTAAAAAGAATGTGGAGGAATACCACAGAGGAGCTTGTCATCATGTAAGCAATGTAAGCAAGTGTGACTCCTGCTTGCTTCAGTTCAGGTGTCCTGGGGGAATCCTCCAGATGGATATTCCCCAGAACTTAAAAAATAATTAGAAGGCAACTATTGTGTTTTTTTTCTACATTGTTTCTCATTAATGTTTCCAAAAAGAAAAGCAGGGTTTTTTTCTAGGCTAAGTCTGTGAAGATGAATGAAGACAAATGTTGTAGGAAGTGTTGGTAGAAGTGATATAACTAAACTTTCTTTTGTGTGAAAAATTCCATATTCTGCAATGCTCGGTGTATTACTGTAATGTCAGAAATACTCCTTAAGAAAACAGGTTGATCTTTTTTCTCATTTAAGCCTAAGCTGTTATCCTTCTGCCCATTTGAGCCGGGACTCTAATAAATTATCCAGCATTTGCTCCCTGGTGCGTAATGGAGGCACTGTGCTCCTGACACAACAGGAAGCCCAGATCTCGCCACAGAGAAATGTCTCGCGTGCAAACCTGGCACCAGTGAATCCTCAGTGAATCCACCTAACAGGATTTTCCTCCTTGGCGTAATTGTTGGTTTGTTATCTTCTGAAGAGCAATAGCAAAACCATGCAGGAGTTGAATGGGTGCAGTTTAATTTGCCTACCAACAAGGTCTTGCTTTATAAATAGCAACGTGGAAATGTTGTAAAACTCTGGCAGCTGCTAATACAGGAGCTTTTCTTTTAGGTCTGAGTTAGAATATAGCACTAATAGCAGCTGGGCAGTAGTTGTGCTTTCCCTTACCTCCCTGCGATGTCAGATGCCCTGTGTATTTTGGGCATCATATATCCCAGTCTAAATGGACTGTAGTCATCAGTTCCTACTTTGGGCTTCCTGGATTTCACTTCTGACTGCTACTTTTCCACTCTTAGTTTCCAAAAAATACTCACTACCAGCTTTCTGCTTATACTTACGTACAATTTCCATTCCAATAAACGTTTTCCTTACAGCTATTGCACAAATTCAACACTTTCTGGAACCTGCTTTACTTGCGCTCGGTCTCAGGGCACCGTGTGTGACAGCACTTCGCTCCTATCAGCAGGGCCGTGGTGGCAGCAAATCATGGGAAAGTAACCTGGGGCTTGGCTTCTTAGCAGGGCTGTGTGACTAGGACATCAATTCAGTTGATTCTCTTTCTAAATGAAATTTGAGGTAATGTTTCACCCTCTGTTTTTAACAGAGTCTTGAGTTACTAGCTCTTTTTTCAAATGGAAAAACTGGGATCCCTACTGCTTTTCATTCGGTCTGGTTGCTTGCAGGATAAAATCTTTGCTGTAAACCCCTGGTAGACATTCAGCCTGCTGTGTTCTGCCCTGAGTAGCTTTACTCCTGACCTCTGTAAGACAGCCCCTAGGCAACAGCATGGCTGGGTAGGGAAAAGATGAAATCCTCTCTGCTTTGAATCGACGGGAGAGCTCCTGCTAGCTCAGGGGCACCTGCAGCGTTACCTGCTGGCTCCACAGCTTTGCTTCTGGTTCTCTGTATTCTGCAGTTCTTGTGCCTCAAAGGGGTGGCAACAGAGGAGGGAAAAAAATGAAATGAAGCTAGTGCTGTAGCCCACGGGAATGTCTAAGCAATGCAGGGTTTCTTTCAGGTGAAGCTTTCTACCACTGCATCAGGAGTTAGCTCTTCTGCCTTCTTGCAGGTCAGCGGTACGTGTGTGGTAGAAATAAGCTTTGAACTATGTTTGGAGAGGGGAGGAGGCCCGTTATGGTAAATGCTGAGATGCACGGCCTTTCTGACTTTGATGAGACGCGATCTTGTGAGATGGCTTTGCCATTGGCTTTGGTGGTGTTTTTAATATGTCTGTTTTCTCTTCCTCCCACCATTTGTCTCATTCCCAGAATCATTTTACGGGAGATTTTTCCTAGTCTCAAGTGGCCTTCGCCAAGCTATTTCCTCTCTTTGTGCTTTCGTTTCCCCAGCTGTAAAACGGGGATAATGAGACCTGCTTTCTTTTGTCGGGTGCTTAGAGATGTGCTTACGAAATGCGCTATTAAAAGGCTTTCTATGTATAACTTCTATACAAACAGCGGTTGTCCAAGTTTATTTGAATTACTTTAATAAAGTCCAAGGTTCTGAACATCCTTTGTTTTTAACAGAGGATGTTATTTATGCAGTAGGAGTGCTCAAAATGTGAAGCTATTGATTGTTGCTGATAAGTTTATGGATATTAAAGCATTAAATCATTGCCGCCTATTATCAGCTATTCCGGTGTCTTTGAAAGCTGAAAGTGGTTCTGCATAGCTACGTCCCATGGTTACCTCACAGTGATCAATAAAAGGTTTTCAGTAGAAGCTTTTATTGCCACGTGTTTAAAACGTTCTTCCTGCGCAGCCTGCGCACGATGACTTCAGCTCGAGAAGAACGAAGTAGCAATCTGCTGTGGGGTAACTGGATTATAGAAAAGTATTTAGGCATTATGTTGAGGTAGATATTGCCACTTTGGGTTTTGATGCCCCTCCATTGCCTGCTGCACTGCCTGTCATCATCCTTGTCCAGCAAGTTTTGTGTGTTTTAATTGCAGCAAACCAACAGCATTCACAGAAGGGAGGAAAGAGTTGGAAGCAGAGAGGCTAAAACTGAACAAAACTGTTGCAAACCTCTGTTTTCCAGCAGCAAAAGTGTCTGGTGGCTCTCCGGTAGCGTCTGGAAACTTCTGGATGTGAAAGGACAGAACCTATGAAAGGAAATGCAGAGCCCAGTTTGAAAGCACCAAGTGCCACAGCGGGCACTCAGTGTTGTCTGCAAGGAGAGCTTTGTGCCCTCCGGCCTCTGTTGCTCCTCTCGGAAGGCATGCGGGGCTCTGCCCTGCTAAAATACTGGTGCTGGGATTACAGCCCTGAAATGCCTTAAAGTTCTCTTATAAATTCAGCATTTTGTTATCTGCTGACAGTACAGTACGTAGCTTGTCTCTGAGCAGCTCAACAGCAGGATTCGTTTTGTTTTGCAGACAGTTTCCATCCTGGAGCAGAGGCTGACGCTCACTGAAGACAAGCTGAAGGAATGTCTGGAGAATCAGCAGAAGATCATTCAGAACAGAACGAGCTGATTTCCTGAGAGAAGATGGGAGCTGAAGGCGTTAGGAGGTTTGAGGTTGTTTGTGTTCCTAACAGGCTGTGTGTGTCTTGCTTCAACGATTTTTAGCGCAATCTATTTTTCAACTGAATGTACAGTTATTGTATCTGTAAATAAGCTTTGTTACTTTACTAAAATAAAAGGAATATTTTATTCATAAGCACAGATAACGATTGTGATCTCCTGCGTTTTCCAGAGATACAGCAGCCAGAGTGTGGCCTGGGTGCTAACTTGGAAGGTTGTGTGTATCTCGCCTTTGGTGCTGCTGAGCTAGTTTTAAAAGGTTTAAGCACCTTGGAGTTGCCAGATGTCTGGCACAGGCTGTATTAGGCTGGTTGCTGAGGTGTGTGCTGGCTGCAGATGACAAGCGAAGAGCTCCTGGGATGTTTTGTGCAGGGGGAGCTCAGCACCATTCTCAGCCTGTAGCGAGCAGGTGAGGTCCCAGTGCGGCCGGCACCTGGAGAAGGGTCTATCTCACCTGATTGCCAGGTGGTGCCTGGCAAATCTGACAGAGCTGTTCAGCCCCTGGATGGTATTTGCGCAGAGGTGATTAAATCCTGTGGTGGAATTTAACCTGCTCATTTGTGCAATGTGTGAAGAACATTTGTTTGAGGCTGGAAGAGAGGCACTAGTGAGAGGCACTAGTGAATCAGGTGCAGGGTGGATTCCAGGCAGATTTTGCTTAAGTCTGCTTCTTAAATTAAAAACAGGGTAGAGGGAGAGGAAAGGCAACCAAATAGAACATCTGCTCTGTCTTGGAACTTTCCTCTTCTTGCACCAGACTGACTTTAATTTCTGGTCATTTTGCAGATGTTTTTGCAGTTGAATAGCTCATCACTCACACTTATGCTCTCACCCTGCTCCCCTCATCGCTCCTCCTGACTTTTTCCGGACTTTAGCAGGTGTTCAATATGTAGCTGCACAAGAATTTGGACTTCTGGGAGATCCTGTTCTCCAGCACCTCTTCTGCTAACACACTGGAGGTCTCCTTTCTTGCCATAAACTATTATCCACATTCCTGGAGAAATGAGCTGCGGGAACTTGAGCACCTCATGGTTAATGAAACCCTCCTCCCCACTGTCTTCAAACAGGGAGGTGGTTCTTCCTGCCACCACCACCTGCCAGCCTCGCATAGTTTGCAAGGCCCCCATCGCCAGATGTGCTGTGGCTGTTCCAGACGCTGGCCTGAGGGCTGGCTGGCATCCTTATTTCACATGGGGCTTAGCAGATCTTAACCCCAAAATACATGGGCTGGATTTTTTTTTTTCACCTGTTTCTGTTGCAGGCTGTGCTGATACAGCCTCTCTGTGGTATTAACGCTCCACGCTCATCCCATCTGTGTGAAGCTGTTTGTATTCCCCTGCCATCACCAGGAAGCTTCTGGTCTCTTTCCCTCCTGGTGCTTTCTACATCTATAATAACACCTTGTTGCCATTATTACAATATTTCACTCTTTCACTTGCAGGAGGCTGAGAGCTTTCTTATTTCCTTGCTTATTGGGCTGATTATAAAGCTGAGCTTCTCTCTGCTCTGCCACAGACTGTTTGCTTTCTGTTTGCAAGCTCCGAGTCTGATAAATCATTATTTTCTCTTAGATTACGCTAATGGAATCAATTCAGTGCTCTCGCTATAAGCTTTCAGTGGCTTTCTGCTGCAAGACTGACATAATTTTCATTGAAATGAGCTTATGTTGTGGTGCGGGTGGGTGGGGAGGAGGGGACTCAAAGGTACATGCAGCCAGTTTGCTGCTGGGAGAAGGCCGTTCCTGCCCTGATCTGCTGCTGAAGTGATGACAAAAATGGGTTGAAAGAGCCTCATTTATCAACTCGATCCTCAGTGTCATGGACTGGCCTTTGGGGTGGGAGTGTGGAGGAGAAGAGGAGGTTTAAGCTATTCCAACATTCATCAGATTTTAAGCTCACTTTAAAAATAGCCTTTGGTTCCTTTTAATGTGTCATTTCTAATGTCCTAGAGACCACAGAAGCAATTTGTATATAGTGTTTTAAGGAGAATGGCAATACAAATGACGTGGGCACGTTTGATGTAGATGCTTTTTCCTTTCAGATGTTCCAAGTGAATCCATTTGAAAGACTTAATTGTGCTTCTGAAACAGCTGAGATGCTCAGGTGCTGATGGGCCAGCCAGTAGGGAAAGTTGGTTTTCTGGACTCAGCTTCTTAAAAGCATTCATTTGATCAATAACAACATATTGTAGAGGTAACCTGGGGTAGGTGGGAGTGGGGAATCGGGAGGAGAGAGAATCTAACAACCTCTGTATGATTTAGGTGCAAGAAAGGTAATCCAAAGGGAATTTCTTCAGATGGTGTACTCCACCTCAATCGCTTCCTTGTCCCAAATCTCAGCAACCTGCTCTCTCTCCATTTTTCCCCTCCTTACAACCTCTTAGTAGGATATCGGCACTTAAAATGTACCCGCACTTCTAAAAGGTGGCTGTTTCTTGAGAGGCAAGCAAGGTATGGAAAATGCAAGATTTAAATTATAACCCTTGTGCTTAAACATTGAGCAATGCCCTCAAACACATATCCGAGGAGCCCAAATCCTGTTACCTGTCTTGTCCCTAGGCTCCATGCTTTCCCACTAAACACAATGGGTTTTGAGCACGGAGAGAGGAGTCTCCAGAGTGAGTTAAATCCACTTTTATTTTTACACTCTGATTTCAAGTTGTTTTTTTGTTTGTTTTTTTTGAACTTGGGAATATCTGCAGCAGCTGGTTTGCGAAGCTGTTGAGGAGCAGTGGAACAGTCAAGCGAGGAGCAGCGCGTTGTCTGTGCTTGGGCTGACATCACTTCCACGCTGCGTGAGGATATACCTGCCTTGGAAACAGCTTGTGGTGAGCTCTGTGCACTGAGGGGGACACAAAGAGTTAAGGATTTTGTTTTGGATCTCCAAGGCATGCTTGAAGCCAAGTTCTTAAAAAAGTAGTTTAATTTGTTGCCATTCCATTTGCCAGACGTATGACCTCACTAAACTTTAGCAACAGTTCTTTGTGCCGAGATTGGCCCCTGGGGAGCCTGGCGCTGCTGCAAATGGCTTTTTGGCTGCTATGAGTATGGAGCATGTTAAACATAACCGTGAGCTGTGAAAAAGTAAGAATCTTCAAGCACTGCCCACTTTCCTTCCTGTCTGGGAGCTGGAGTTGGATGAATACCACAGCAGAGCTCGTAACTGAATAGGCAGAAGCACCAGAGTGCTGCGGTACTGACTCTTCTGGCCGGGAGGCGAGATGGCCGGGAGCGTCCTCTGCTTGCAGGGTCCTCGCTGGATGTCAGTCTGCCAGCTAACTAGGAAAGAAAATCCAACTATGATCTAAGTAGCTGGGCTAAAACTTGTAGCCTGGTGGTACACATCACTTATTATATAACCTCTGTAAAGAGCTGCTTTTGAACCAAACGTTTTTTGAAACAGGAGTGAGTAGGAGGGGAGGGAAGCAGATCATTTTGGAAGGGTTCGTCACTTGTGACGTGAGAGCAGGGCTGCGTTTCTTCTCTTGCTTTTAGACATAGTTGGTCTCCGAGTGCTTCTCAGCTGGCACAACCCGGTCGGCTGTAGTTCTGGGAAGGAAATGCGATGGGAAAGAAGATTCTCTTACTGATGCTCATCTGCATATTTAACCTGGATTTAACGTACTGTTTCCGCTGAAACGTGTGTCTCTAGGAAAGCTGGGATCTATTTCTAGCTGTGCAGCAGAGCTGCCATGGCAGGCAAGCGTCATTCTTCAATCCCCTCTTCTTGTCAGGGGCGATGCTTATAAATGACTACTTCTATCGAAGTTCAGGTTCTGTGGTCGAAGAGCCCATTAGAGATTTGAATGTAGCGTGTGAGGGGAGAGAGAGGTGGGCTCGCTGCCAGAGCACAGGTCTCCAGCATTCTTTACTGTCTTCCTGGCGCCTTGTAGCACAGCACCCGGTGCTGCTGGGGAATGTGCTGAGCACCTTTCTGCTACTCAGTGTGAGTGATGGCTGTCACCTGTGGCTCCAGGTGGGGTTTGAAGTTAACTGACATCACTTCTGAGCAAAGACCAAGGGTACACACTTGCGTCAGCGTATTGGGAGAGGGTGCTGCAGGGTGATTTCCGCTGGGGGATGAGCATCGTGAACAACCGGGGATGTTCTGGCAGAGGGTAACTCATTGTCTGCTTAGCTGCAGCTGAGACAGACCAGGTGATCGCTGCTTGAGGCCATGAATTTCCCCAGTGACTACCCTTAGATTTCTTTATACTCACTCCAGCCTTCCAGCCCTTCCTCCCTGATAACACAATGCAGCTGGAAACACACCGTTTTGTTGTCACAAAGCAGTTAGGCTGAATCAGCGCCGTGACCCACTGCCAAAAACCTGTCACCTCGGTTCTCTTTTGCTGTTTCTGCTCCCTGCAGGCATCTTCCATAACTCACTGCTGCCTTCCGGACACCGGTCAAGCTGAGGATACAGTGATGCTCTGCGTGGCACGATGATTTTTCTGCCAGTGTCCGGTGAGGAGTGCTACAGAGGATCCTGCTTTACTCCTAGAGCTTGCGGCCGTGTGGAGCATGTGCTGTTGGTGGCAGGTGTTCTTTCAGCTTGTGGCTGAAAGGGTTAAGCTACATAGCTGTCTGGATGGAGCTCCTGCATGGCCTCACTTCCCCCTCAGGTGGCTACTTTAGGCAGTGTTTCCATCCTCACATTTGCACAGCCCTGCTGAAGGGCAGGAAGGGCTGACCTTTGGTGTGCGGGTCTCCCAACTGGAAGAAGAACTTCACTGCTTAGCTGAAACGGGCAGATCTTCTGGGCCTTCCCAGCTTGGGAGTCTCTTTGGGAGACTACAGAACCTCCTTGCAGCATGATATGGGCGAGGCGTCGTTGCTTTTCCGCTTCTGTGAATCTACTCTGCCATGTGTAGATGTCCTAACAGCAAGAAAGGCCCTTCCTGCTGCTACGCTTGGTCCATATGGTGCAGCAGGTGCCTCGTGCTAACCAGAGTTAACCAAGACGGTTTTCATCCTGTGAAAGCCTAGAAATATCCTTTCTTTACTTCCCTCCTACCTTCCTGTTGCTCAGCTTCTCCAAAAGGCTATGGTTGCTTCAAAGGATGTTTTTCCTTTCATCCTGGGGTTAGTAGATGTTACTTTCTGCGTCAGTGTCTTCTGATGCAGGCTGGAGGATCTTCTTGCTGGGTGTTGGGCTCCCTAGATAAGAGCTTTCTCCAGGAGTTAGGGATGAAGATTTGGCGTTTTGATGCTTGTTCTGTGTGAGCATCAGTCAGTACCACCAAGGCAGAGGTAGTTGTGCTATTGCAGAAGCTACCAAGAGCTCCATTTTCCTGTACTAAGCGTGGTTAGAACAGAAGCCTGTGACATGTCGCTACTGAGATCTGGTGGCCCATGAGCCAGTATGGTTGAAAGTTTCATCTGGCTTAATTGCAGATCCTTGGAGAGTATCTGGCAGTGGGAGGGCAGGCTTTGGTTTTGCAGCTTTGCCTCTGCAGCATTTCACACCATCTCGTGTATCCCTGTGGTGGTGATAGAGTTTAAGAACCCCTTCCCCAAAGCAGGTTCAAGCTTGGTCAGTGCCTCAAGGTCAAGATGGTGTCAGTTTCTGCTTTTGAGGTCCTGGGGAGAGAGAGCGCTTAAGGTGGAGAAGCTTTGCAAGGTTGTAACAAGCTCCTTCACTTCCTTCATTTCTGCCACTGCCCATGTTGGGATGCAGGTGAAGTCCCTGTTAACAGGGTTGTGATTTCTTACGTGGAGGTGGAGTGAGGAAAAGGACTGGAGTGGAAGTGGCGGCGTTCGGCTGGGAAATGAGTCACCCCAGGCTTAGACCTGAGAGCGCAGGTGGGGAACAGCAGGTTGAGGCTGTTCTCAGTACTGACGCTACTCAGGGAAGGTGCTCTCAAACCCTCCTGCTTGCCAGGCGTCTCCCCTGTTGTGCTCCACAGCAGTGGTGGCACAGCTGGACAGCAGCTGGCTAGAACAAAACCGTAGTATGGAGGAGATGTGCTGAAACAAAAGCTCTCAAGGTGGTGCCCCAGCAGCAGAGACTAAAATCCTGCACACGTGATGGAGAGGAGTGATTTGGGAGAGGTGCAGCTACCTTGCCACCTGTTCAACTGCTCGGTCTGCAGTACAACCACGTGACAAAATACTACAGGTGCTTTCACAGCTTCAAGCGTGAAAAAGTCAGGCGTTGAGCTGCCAGTTTGGGGAGCAAGACGTCTCAAGGTGACCTGTTTGAATATGGCCATACCTCCATGCTGTTGATTATCAAACGGCTGTAATGACACTTGATCTTTTGCTTAAAGATCAATGCACCCCTGCAGGGTTACAGGGCTTTTGTAGCGCCTGGTTTGTTCCTAAGGGAGAGATTATTTGACCTGTGCATTTGCATGGTGTGTTTCTTTCCTTTACTCCATTATTTATGAAATCAATAGATCTTAAAAAGGAACGCTTGCTGCAGAGTGTCTGGAGTGAGGTGTGCTGGAGGAGAATGTGCAGACATGCCTGTGCCTCGCAGCACGGCCTTTCCCATCAGCCCAGCGGTTCTGCCAGATGGGGAGAAGCTCTCTCCTGAGCACAAAGGGCTGGTTTGTCTGTGAAAGTGCCTTGACAGCAGCCCAGGTGATGGGAGGGCAAAAGCAGACATTCTTGTCTGAGTACCTGCAGGTCACACAGTGAAGCAAAGGCAGGAATAAGGGTGGGCCATGGGATCAATCTTCTAAATTTGGCAGCCCAGATGGGAGAGGTGGGGTGTGTGATCCAGGCTATGTGCTGCAGAGGACTCTGAAAATTCTTTAGATACCTTTAACCAGGGCTGCTTTGGCAGCGTTGAACAGGCTCAGTTTGCCCTGGAGACTTTGCAGCAGGCCCTGGGGCCACTTCATCTCATCTTTAGGGGCAGATCTGTTGCACCAGTGCAGCACCCTGCACAAGATGGTAGAAAACTATCCCCTGTTTGTGCCAGGGCTGTCCAGACTGTCAGCCACTAATATACCAGCATCAACCCCAAACAAGCTGTGGCTTTGTTACCTTTCCGCGCAGGCAGGCTTACGAAGCGATGCTTTAAGACGGCGAAGCTTGCGGGAGTGAGAGCTAGAGCTTGGGATCAGTGCTGAGTGCCTCCCTGCACTGGGCATCAGTAGCTTGCTTGCTTCAAGAAACAAAAGTTCAACAAGTCTCTGTCCTGTTCCCTTTCCCTTTTCCCACTCCTCTGACAGTGATGGGCTGGTTGGCTTCCCTGTGGCCAGCGGCTTTCCTGTATTCCCTGCTCGGTGGTGTGGTTTGGAGGTTACATTCTTTGCTGCAATTACCTGCTCTCCCACCTCTCCTTGCTGTGTGCTGCCTTTGTTGCCAGCTCTTGGAGGAGATGCAGAGATGGAAGAGAGCAGAGATGATTGTATTTAATAGCAATGAAAATTGGTGTGGTGATTTGGGGCCATTTTCCTTTCCTCTTTCCCACCTATTGAAGTTGGGAGGCAGCTTTGAAACCCCTTGTGGTTGTGTCACCAGGACCATGGTCATCTCATTGGGACCGTGCTGGGCTCCACCGTGGCACTGCAGGGGAGGGGAAAGCCAGCGGCACGCTTTACGTGCATCCGTGTTCTCTGGGCTTTTCAGCCTGGCTATGATAATCAGGAAAGTAGCTGGTTTTTTTCCCCTCTTTCAAAAGAAAAGCTTTGTGTGGATTGGTTTGCTTGCTTTTTAGATGCAAACACCTTGCTCATTCACAGTGATGGGAAAGGAGCAGCAGACAGCTAAATGAAGGTCAGCTAAAGCCACCTTTCCCTAATCCACCCTGGCTGGACAGTGCTGGACACAGTTCTTTTCTCCAGTGGGGGATCTTTCACAGAGCCTCACCACATCCCTGCTGGTAGGTTTCTCAGTGCTCCTACATGTTGAAAACCATCAGGTAGATGGCAAGTCATGTAATCACTGGGTTGTGCAAGCATCCCTAGGATCTTTGCCAGAGCCCGGTGAGATAGGAGAGGTCATGCTCCAACTACCCCTCATGGGCAGGGATCTCGACTCCCTGGAGGGTGGAATGACTTGCTTAAGAGCGTGTAACTTGTTGGCACGTGGTCACACTGTGATCTCCAACTTGGACATGGAGATGCAGGTTTGGTTTAAGCTGGCTGGCTAGAGCGCCGCTGGCAGTGGAAGTGCAGCAGGGCTGGACACCCCCCGACTATTTTGCCGCTGTCTCAGCCGACTTTTGCAGCCTGTGTGGAGCTCAAGTTCTGCAGCTACAGTATCTGAGCCAGCAAGAGGCTGAGCCAAGATCAGCACTTGTGTTCTTGTTTCTTTTGGCTGGGCCATCCTGTAGGACGCTCATGGCTTTGCCTACTGGAAGGCACCCAGTGTCTGGGTGCTGGATGGAGACACGGTGGTGCAGGGAGCGTTTGATTTGGCTCTGGATTCCCTGTCCTGGGCTGGAGCTGGTGAGCTGAGTCCTGAAGACCTAGGCTTTTTCCTCCCATGGATAAGGATAATATTTCTATTAATGGAGTGATGCAAAAGTCAAAGCCAAGTGAGCAGAAGTACTGCTGAAAGATCTGCAGCTGTTGGAAAGCTACAGGATTCCACACTGCGGTGATGTTCTCTTCTCCGCTAATATAGCCTAGGAGGCAGAAATGTCAGTCAAGACAGGGGTTGCTGAGGATAAGCCAGTCTCTCTGGAGACTACGGAACAGCATCCTAAAGACAGGTCCTCACAATTGCCTGCACCCCTCACCAGTGTCCATGGTTGGCTGAGGAAACAGCTTGTGGTCGTGTTGAAATGTGTTTGGTTGGGTCACAGCCCGGGTGCAGAGCTGCAGGTGCTGTGTGACTTCCTGTGCATCTTACAGCTCATCTCTCAAGTGCTTTCTCAGGAGACTATCTTGTCTCCTACACCAAACTCCTCCCTTGTTGACTCTCCAAAAACTGTTTCTTCATTTGGATTTTGTGACTTACTCCTGTCCTCTTTGTATCCTAAGGGTTTGATGATGCCTGGTGAGTTCTCTGCAAGCCTCTGAGAAAGGTTGGCTCCATCTCACTCCTTTTTCTTCCTGCAGACTGCTTCCCTTGACACGAGGCCTCTATCTCCATTGGGTTGTGCTAAGTGACCAGGCTTACAGCCCTTCAAGACCACTTTCTTTGTTCACCCTGAAGATGCTCAGAATTTGCTAATAGGTTTTGTAGTTCCTGACAACTGCCCCTTTCCTCAAGCATCGGATGTGGAATGGGCTGCCAAACCTGACCCGTGGAGCTTGTGCTGATGAGGTAAGCGTGTGCTGGATGAGATTTGCCCTGGTTGGTCGTGTAACGCCCGTGTTACACAAAGTGGATTGCTCAGACAGTGCTGTTATTTCCTCCTCTAAGACATTTGAGGTGACGTGGGGCATCCAGTGTGGAGTGGAAACAGTGCTTTGGTGTGGTCTCTGTGGTCAGGCCAGTGTGAGGATTGTGGGTGCAGGTTAGGCTCCATGGGAGGCACAATCAGGAGATGATCATACCTTATCTTAAGTGCTGCCTCTTATCTAAATGCCCTCAGTTGTGTCTTCTGCAACAAAAGCTTCCAGGCTTGAGTAGAAATGAGTTTACTGGGTGGCTGCTGTGATGTGGGTGGCTGTGAAGAGATGCTTGCAATAACTTGTCATTGGTGCATGATGCTTGTGGAAAGCCTCTGTGCCAGCTGACTTCAACCATTTACTTCCCCTGGACCCTGTGTTTCGGGTGTCCACTGCCCTGAAGTGTGTGGTTTCACACCAGGGAGCAGAAAATGGCAGTGAAAATGTGGTGGTGAATGAAGGGGAAGGAATGTGGCCCTCCACCTTCACCCTGGTTTTCTGGAAGAGATCCTCTGCAGCATTGCACAAGTGGTTGGAGCTCTTGGTGAAGAAGCCTGGTTTTACTGCGCAAGCATGTCCTCTCCAGCTGCCTTGGTCTGGGGTAGTTGTTGCTTTGCCCCAAGCCCATCCAGCATTTCTATATGAACTCATTTTGTGTTGGATGTTTCAGAGCTCTGAGTTTCTATTATTGAACGTTATGACACAGATCAATAAAAGTGTTTCTCGGCTCCCAAGCTGAAGGAGCTGGTGTGACTGGAAGCAGTGCTGAGTACGCCGTGGTCACGTACGCTCCACCGGGAACTGAGGCGGGTCGAAAAGAAATGCTGACTGATAGCTGCTTGAGAAACAAGGAGAGCTGACAGGTGTTAAAGAAGCGTTCAAAGTTCAGGTTACAGACAAAACTTTCCCTCTGCCCTGGACCCAGGCGAGTTGTGAGCAGTGCCAGGGCACACAGCCCGCTGGGCAAAGACGAGACGGTGCCTTGGTGGAAATAGTTACGCTATTGCATTCCCTGATTAGCTGTCTTTCCTAATTTTCCCCAAATTTTGACATGTGTGGATAGAAGAGCATTGCCAATCTTTTGCCATAAAAAAGTGCTTGCATTTCCCAGTTGACTCTAGATCCAATTGAAACGTTTTGGGACGGCGGTAATCAAGTCACCCTTAATGCAAATTAATTTTAGAATGCAAGTATAAGGTGCAATTGGATGTCAGAAACTTCGAGCCTTATTGTTCTTTTAGAGGTAGTTCTGATCTCCCTTCTTTATGTTACACAGTTGTTATATATGTCTTTATATACTCTGAGAGTTGTGTTGTGGAGAATGCACCAAGCAGCAATTTTCTGTTTTTCACTCACTGTTTAGAGACCTCTGGGCGTCTTTGGGAGAGAAAACAATGACTACGTTTTTATGACAGGGAGAAAATCTATTGTCTCTTTTGAAATTGCCTACTTGCTTATTGGTTAGTTGTTCTTAGCCTTCTAAAAGGCCAAGTGGGTTTTGTTGTTGTTGAAATCTAATAGAAGACTTCCCTTTAGATAGTGTTGTGGAAAATTGTATTTTCCAAAGGTGGAAATTTTGGGAGTCTAAGTGCTTCCGTGGGGGTTGTTCTATGACATCGTCAAGATGGCACCTGCCACCAGCCAGCATCTACTGACTTGCTCTGAGTGAAGCTGGGTGAAAAAATTTGGTGAAACAGCAGATGTGCAAAACAGTGTCACTTCCTTTACCCTGAAACCTTTACATACTCAGCCTGGCTTTGGTCAGGGCAGCACTGGGCTTGTTATTGCTTCCCCTGTGCTCAGAGCACATGCTCGGAGTCACATCCAGATGCAAATCTCTGTTGCATCAGAATATTTCTAAAATGTCAGGAAGAAAAAAAGAATCTTTAAGTCACACACCTTGGTTTGACAAAACTGTTGCTGTGACATCACCTGCTTGAGTAGCGGCATCTGCGCGCTTCCCCTCCAGGTCTGGATGATGAAACAACTCATTGATGTTGGTGGTGTCTCTTTCCTTCACCACGAGGATTTGGGAGTATGTTGGTGAGGAAATCAAAGGTAATTCAGGTAGGGGCTTTCCTCTCCCTGGAAAATTCTTGCCCTGGACTGAACAGCAAAGGAAAAGCGACCAAATAAATTAGAGACCTCCAGAACAGAGAAGTCTCAGGTACAGCAGCTGTTCAGAGCAACAGACCACTCTAACTAGACTTCCTTCCCGTCACACACAGACCTTTTGTTTTGACTCTTCAGGGAACAGACTCAGTCTAATTCCAGAGATCTGGACTGGAGGACCTGGCACTGGGGACAAGTGCAGTGAGGATGTTGTCTCACTTTCTGCGTGTTGAGATGTGACAATGCACCCTTGTGTAGGTGAGAAATGGCAGCAGTGAGCGTTTACGGATGATGCTTGACTTGATGTGCAAGGACCTGCCTGTCATTTTGGACCATCTGTTTCTTGCTGTGGAAGTGTCTCTTGCCTTTCCTGATGTCTTCCTCAGCCTGATTCTTCTCTTTCCACTCATGGTCGCTGCTCCAGGTGCTGTTCTCCCTCTCTTCCCCAGTTTTCCATCTTGAGCCTGCTTTGTAGCCTTCTTCCCACCAGCTTACCAGTATCTTGATTTTGGGTTTGATTTTTCATGGTGGATTTCATCTTTGAAGCAGTAACCCCTCTTGTAAACTCTTTCTCTCCATTCAGGTGGTTCTTGCTGGCTCTCCCTCCCCTTTGTGTGGAAGAGACACACTCAGGCTATGCCTTCCTCACTTTCACTTCTAGGGGACTGGAGAGCTTGTCCTGGTGTGATTCCATACCACGTGGAGCATACCCCTGTCCCAGGGGTGAAAGCATTTGTTGCCATAGGAACCAGGGAAATGAAAAATGCTTGCTTGACTGTATTTGAGCCATTACGATGGCTCTCCCAAAGGAATCTGCTCAGGGAAGAAACTCCCTTGGTCTTTGTCCTCCTCCTATTCAAGGCTGGGCAGTGCTGTAGCAGTGTGCTCTTGCGCGTCTGTGGGTAGTTCTTACCATGGCCCCATAGCATTGAGTCCTTGATGCAGGGAAAAGGGACTATGTGCCTATCATGGCCTCATATGGATGGGCAAGGCAGCCCCACACATGGCATGGGGAGATGCCAAGCAGGATGTAATCGTAGTGAATTTTACCTTGCTTTTGGTGCTGGAGGGGGGGATCATCTATTGCTCTCCCGCCTCCAGGGCAGGTGTTGTATTCTGCGTTTGGATCATCTTTCTCTGAGGGAAAGGGTGGAGAGCCAGGAGGAGCAATCCTGGCAAGAGCTGATCCTGTCCTTCTACTCCCAGCCCCGCTTGATGCTGGGCACTGTCTGCCTCTGCAGGGGTAGCCCCAGCCAGCATCATGGGGTTTGAGTGGACACAGGGTGCCCCATACCCCAGGAAATCTCTTCTGGGTAAGCCTCTGCACTGCAGGGCTTATTTTTCAGGATTAATATGTTGTGCACTTTTCTCTCTAATTCAAGCAAACGCACACAAATAATGCTGCTTTTATCTGCCCAGGTCCAAACTGTGCTCAAAGCCTCCTCCTGACGTGACTCACTCCTGGGCAAGCCCTGGAGAAAACACATGTGGTTATTCAGTTGCAGATCCCATCCTTTTCTCACGGCCCTGTGGTCAACCAGCTTTGTCAGACATGCTATGGGTGGCTGTCGGAGGAGCGAGGTCCTCTGAGCAGGAGCCTTGCGTCAGCCAAGTGCCCGCTCCTGCACCTTCTACCCTGCTCCAGCCCTCCCACAAGGATCCTCCTGATTTGTGCGAGAACTTGTTCCCGCAGTGAATTTGGGACGCCGTCTTCTGTCAGCCATCTTGGTTTGTTTCTGGTGGAGGTGTCGGAGTAAACTGGGTTCTCAATCTGTTGAGTAGCTTGTAAGAAGTAGATCATACAAAATGCGCATCGTGCCTTTTGTTGGTATCCTCTCCTCTGCAGACTTCTATGAGGGTGAATTTTGTAACAAATTTTTTTGAGTTTGTTTTTTAGAAAATGATGAATTATTTTTTTTTGCTATTTTTCTTTGCCCTTTCTCCTGTTTTCCCTTTCTGTGTCCTCCTATTTAGTCCTTAAGTAAAAACTCCAACATACAGAAAAATCCATATTTTAGGAAAAAGCCACATAAAATTGAAGGGGGGAAGGTGAAATTATTCATCCAATTTGATGAATAATAAATAATCACAGGCTCAGAAGAGCCTCACCTCTTTTTCTCAAAGCAGCTGATGCACTACTAGCTTGATTTGCTGCTATAAATATTGGCCAGGTTCTTTCAACTCTTCTGAAGGTAAATGAACAGCAGTTGCCAGGTTTGCTTGGTATTGCATGTCTGGGATGATGAAAGGGCCCAAGAAGCTGGAAGATCTGTTAATTGCGAGTGGGGTGCTCAGCCTTGTGGTCTGGGAGCCTGAGCGTTGTGGTGCAGCAGAGAGGCACGCGCTTGATGTGGGATCTCCCTTCGCCACGGTTTCTCCCTGCCAAACACCAGCCTGGAATATAACTTGTGCTGGCTCCAGGATGGGAGGATGCTAAGACCGTTCCTGCCCAGGTGGAGAGAGGCGCCTCGGTGACGTGGCGCCGGGTGCACCTCCATGCAGTTGCATCACGGCTCAAGGGCCAGAGGTTGGAGCGCTGACGCTCCCGGCACGGCCGGTGGTGATGGAGCAGTTGGGCATTAGTGCGCAGGTTGGTGCTGTGATGCCTTTCCTTCCTTCCTTTGTGCCTTAGAGGAGCACTTTTGCTTCCTCCGGTCACGCACATGATGGCTGAAGCGTTTTCCTCTCTCTGTTTTCAGTGAACCAAATTTCTATTCTGCTTTCTTTCGAAATCTGCTTCAGATGAATAGAGCCCCTTCTCTCTGACACCCTGGTAACTCTTCAACCTGCAGGATATGTCTCTCTGCATCTCTCCGTGCTTGCAAAGCCCTTGCTGGTGTTTAGCTCCAGGGCAGCTATCCTCCATCCTGCCCCTTGGGGCTGGTTGGTGTGGGGTTGTGCGTGGTCCCTTTTGGTACAGCCTGAGCCTAGGATTTGTGTTTCCCCACAGCCCTGCCCAGCATGGGGCTTGAGCACAGGCCTGGAAGAGGAGATGAGTGCAGCCTTTGTGGGTTGGGCTGGAAGCAGCTCCTGTTTCCAACAGCATCTGTGAGGGATGGGGGTAAGAAGAATTAGGGGCATGTGTAGACCTGTCCTTTCCTGATGGGCAGCCTTGGCTTGGTGATTTAAGCTCTGCTTTCCCAGAATAGGTGTTTTCCAGTCCATCATGCTTAAGAGAGGATGGCTTATTCTCCAGGAATTTATAGCCGCCTTCTTTTACCACTATTAAAGCTTGTCCTCCAGGCTCGGTGGAAATGCTCATGTCACCAAGGCGGCTGTTACTTTCCTGAGAAGTTGCTCTACACCCTGTGGGTCAGGATCCAGGCAGTGCCTGCTCCACCGGGATGAGAAGGGCAGCAAGGCGTTTCCATTCCTTCCTTCTCTTTCATCTTGCAGGCTCAAGACTGAGGAGGAGGGTGTGTTGGGCTGGGAGATGTCCTGCTCTTCACAGGCAAGGACTTTTCTCTCTTTGCTTGTGGTGGATGATATCAAACCCTCATGAGGCAGAGCTGACTGCCCAAACTGTTGAAGAGACTAAGTCCTTGAGAAGCGTTATCTGAAGAATAAGGAACATTTGGAGATGTTTGTCCTTCAGCTTACTTGAGGGTTATTAATGACTTTTCAGTGGAGACAATTAAGCAGGTGCATTGATAATGACATAGCAAGAGCTGCATCATTTCTGAGATAAATGTCAAGTGGTCTCCAATGGTCTCCTGGTGTACGTACCATTGGTGCTACTCTGAGGGCTCAAGCAGCCATGAAACCCACTCGACTCCAATCCGAGAGGGATTTACTGTTGCTGGTTGGGGGTTTTTTTAGTGACTTAGCCAAGGAGAGGGTTCTCCAGCAGCACTGCCTCGGGGAGCCTGGCTGCAGTCACTGCCTGCGCCTGGCCGTGCCACAGTTGGCCCCAGTAGCATCACGACCGTTTCCATGGCAACAGCACGTGTGTGGCTGTGATAAAGTCAGGTTACAGCTGCTTCCCCGTGAGCACAGGCAGGAAAGGAGTTTTTTGAGGTAAGAACTCAAATGTCTTGCAGAGGAGCATTTTGTCCGGGGAAAGGCAGACCTTCCAGTGGCTTGGGAGGCTGCTCAGACAGTGCCAGAAAAGCTAACAAAGATTGGATGAGTTTTCTGGGATGTTTTTTTGCTCTGCCAAGTAGATTTCATGCACGTAAGTAGTAGGAGCTAAATTTAAAGGGTGATTGTCCGAAAAGGGCTACGGAATGGGTCTCTG
Source organism: Baryphthengus martii (assembly GCA_013396935.1). NCBI lineage: Eukaryota > Metazoa > Chordata > Aves > Coraciiformes > Momotidae > Baryphthengus > Baryphthengus martii. Next base: position 344,335 of record VWZK01012370.1, read on the forward strand.
AAGTCTCTACCTGTCCCAAGAGGCAATAACACAGGCTGCATATTTTCTTAGAAGTGCCTTTAAGAGTTGCTGTGGGATCCAGTCTCAGCTTGGGGTTTACTGCTGGGATGGCTGTTTGTCATGGGCCGAATGCCAACAGCCAGGCTGCGGGGAGAGCTCACGCACAGCCCTTGAATTTGATCCCCAAAGGGCAGGACAGGACTGTGTTTTAGCTTGGCCCGTGATGAAGATGGGCCCATGCTTGCTCTCTTGCCATGGCCAACCTGGAGGACAGAGCTGCTCTGTTAGCTCTCAGCAGGGTTACCAGCATCCTTTGAGCTGATGCTGAGGGCCACAGCTGGGAGGAAAATGGGAAAGGTTCATTTGTTCTGCAAACCTTGGTGCATCCTGCTCTCCTTCCCCCGTTCTTCTATCACCTCTGCTAGGGTGATCAAGGGGCCACCCTCTCTCATGGTGACCTAAGGATCCTTGGACCAAAGGACTTGCATGGTCCCTGTTGCTTCTGCAGCACACTTGCTAACCTCCTGTGGGGTTAGGCGTGAGTGGCAAAGCCCATGGCACGTGTTATACTGGTAGGACGGGAGCTGCAGCTGATGCTGAGGGCCACACAGCTTGGCAGATGATGCTTTTGCAGCATCTTGAGATTGTCTCCTCTGGAGCATGTGTTATAGTCCAAGGGACTGTAATCCACATGAGGCCGTGAAGGGACTTTTGGTGGTTATTGTTGATGGAACTATTGATTGGTTGCTCTCCAGCACCAATGGCATGGCATCCAAAATGTCGAGTCCTCAGCAGTTTTAGCACTCTGGAACCATTTGAATGTGGTCAGCCCTGGACTTCCCTGTCTTGATTCCCCAGCTTGATTAGAATTAGTAAAGTGAGATTCCTGGAGGGGTTTAGGAGCACAGTTTTTACCTGAATGTCTAAACCATGCACAAGACCAATGGCATTTAGGTGCTACATGGGTTTTGGAGGACCAGGCATCTGCACTGTGCTGAAGTGGGAGCAGGAACACTGGGATGGGGAGGAAACTGAGGGAACTTGCTGTTTTCCAGGAACACCAGATGCATCTCAGTGAGGTTTCTTTGGTCTAGCCCTGCTTAGTCTCGTGGGTTAACATCAAAGGAGGCTGCCAGTGGAAACAAATCGAGACCGAGGTAGCACCTCATCACGGGAGAGCCTCGGGAGCCCTGGCCAAGAAGAACCTGCCTGCCCAGCTCCAATCGGGCTGGCGAAGCCAACCCTTCCCAGCTCAAAGCGTGCGGCTGCGCTAACCCTAACCCCGTACCCTGCCCTGGGCTGGGCAATGGCTGCAAGTGGACAGGGATCCTGGCAACTGCCTGGGGCGGCTGCTCACGGCAGAAGTCAGGGCAAGCACCCGCGCGGGGTATCGCAGCCCAGGGAACTTCCCAGGAGGGTTTAGGGAAGGATTTGGGTGTGGCTTAAAAAAGGTCAGGCCTCAGGTACTATTAAATGTCATGGAGATTCAGGACCACAAATGCCCTGTGGTTTACTGCCTCTTTTCCCTGCCCCTTCCCTGCCACCGCCTCCCCTGTGTCCCCTGTGACATGGCCGTGAGCTGTGTGCGTGTTTTGGAGGTGTCACCTGGGTAGCACCCACCGACTTGGCCCAGTGAGTGTGAAAACCAGGGGCTGGCTTTAGCACCAGCCCTGATGGAGGGATCTCAGCAGTTTCAAAGCATTCTCTCTGCTCAGCTGTGCTTGGCTCACATTCAGCAGTCTTTCACTCAAGCACCAAATTCCTCCTTGGGAAGTGTAATATTCATGAAGGAGACATGTTAATTAACAAGCCGTCTGCTCCCTGCTTTGGCATGTGAGTAGGTGGTGTTACCTCTGGAATTAGGTTGAAATCCGTGTGGTGTTTAGGTGTGTTTGATTTGCAAGAGCTTGGAGGCCCCTTTAAGAGCACCTTTAAAGCATCTTGAGCGACAAGCAACCTTCGTGTTATGTGTTTTCTCTCTGTAGGTCTGAGGCATGCAAGGAGACCACATTCCCAGACTGGTGTCCCCAAGCCATCTGAATAAACTGTGGACAGGCGGCTGCCAGCAGTTGGAACAGATCCCATCGTTCATGAGCACATCCTCCCTTCCTGGCAGAGCATCTGCAAATAGATCCATGATTATTTCGGACTTTGTCATGGAAATTGCTCAGGGGAAGCTTATTCTCAAATTGCATTTTATCTTTGGTTGGAAGTCACACGAGCAAATCTCAGTTCTGCAGCTTTGCTACAGACGATTGTGCGGCTTTGTTGCTGTCCCCAGCCCGGAGAAATATTACTGCCTCCGTCAGAAAGTTATAAACCCAAGGGTTATGTTTTAGCCTGTTACTGGACTCTGACAGCATGATAGTGAACATAGAAAGGTACAAATGTCATCAAAACCACTTAATTGCAAATTAATTCTTGGCTATTTCCATCGCCGACATGGTTCCAGTGCTAGGATATAGTCTTTAAGTATCACTCAATTTTGGCAACTTCTCTTGAGCATGAGGAGGCAGGGTCTCTGGAAGCCAAATTTTTTCCCCAGATCTTTTCAAAAAGTTTCTCCCTTCTGCCAAATTCTAAGAGTAAGAAGGTAGAGAGTGAAGGTGCTAAAAAAGACTACAAATCTTGCTTATGTGGTAGTTGGGGAATGAAAGTTTCTTCCCTTCTGTAAATGATTTCCAATAGTTTAAACATTTTTTTTTTTTCTTTTCATTTTATCAGAGAGAAAAAATGAAAGGAAAAAGAGGGAGAAGTAATGAAAAGGCCAAGTGTTTCTTCTTCTTATTAATCTCTTAAGAGCTTTAAATAGTAAAGAAGTGGTTCAGGGTAATTTCTGGAAAACAGAAGAGAAATTCCACTTTCTGCACGTTGTTATTCTTTTTTTCTCCACTTGAAAATAATTTGTCTTGCCTTAAATTTAAATGTTTGATTTGGAAACTGGGGCAGAAGGTGAGTGTTTGTGGGTGTGTTGGCAGGGGCATTCTGAGTGGCTAAAAGCTTTTTTGGAAGGGCAGCATGCAGCCCCAGCACTGCAGGATGAGCTATACTGGGACTCTCTTTGGGTAGAGCCATGGCGGGTGCTGCTGGGGTGGACGAGGAGGTGAAGACGCCAGCCCAGAAAAAGCTTTAAATACTCCCAACACAGGAGCTCAGCCCCCACTTCTGTTAATTTGGGAGCTACTCCCAGCTGCTCTCTCTGGGTCCAGGGGATGCCCTGCTCCCAGGTTCAGTAGCCTGGGCACCCAGCATGTCCCAGCACAGTTCCGTGCCCTCTCTGCCTTGCTATTTTGCTGGCCATCAAAGGAACTGGAGGAAAAACCCCAGATGAAATGAGGGGAGTGTGCCCTCCTTTCTCATCGGAGCCCCTCCGGAAGATGTTTGTCACTAATGCCACATTTCCCTCGTTTAAATGAAGGTTTTTGTATCCACATGCACCCGTGCTCTGGACCACACAGATCTCCACTGCAGGACCTTGACCTCAGGGCGGGTGGAGGCTTTGCTGAGCCTGTGAACTCCTGGTTATCCACAGCATGAGGGATGCTCCCAAGCCAGGTTCAACAAAAGAGACTGAGGTGGGTGAGTCATTACCTTCCTGCCTTTTCTGAGCCTTTTCCCAACTGTGTCACCAAATATCAGCTGGCCAACTCTCTGTGAACAGCGAGGCATCGTTTGCTGGCACCTTAGGAAGCAAATCCTGCAGAGGGGGACTGCTGTTGTGCCTTTTTTGCCCAGCTGATGATGTCGGGGAGGAGAAGGCATGTCAGGAGAGAATGACTTCATGGACCGCTCCGGGAATCGGTCACCCCCTCCTTGCAGCCAGGGCTGCTGGAAGAGGGCCCAGGCAAAACACTGCCAATGATGTCTTCATCCTCGTACCCTGTTACAGGCGGTGCTTGCAGAAGCTGAGGAGATGCTGTTCGGTGAGGAGCCGGCCAGCTCAGCCCATAGCGTAGCTTTTAGTAGCTCTGTTCAAAGCCCTGAGAGCCTCGTGGTGTGTTTTGGCTTGTGGGTCATGGCGATGGGATTGGATGGCTCCATGGAAGAGGTGAAAGGGGAAAGCTGGCTATTCAGCTGCTTTTCTTGAAGTAAATGAGCTCTGGCTGAACAATGAACCCAACATGGCTGTTTCTGGACCCCACAGCCCTGCAAGATGAGGATTTCCCTGTTTACAGATGTAGTGATGTTCTCCAGCTGCACCTGAAGCACAAGGAGGGATCTCCTAATGCAACTCAGCTCCTCTGGGCTGAATTGATGGCTGGTAAAATGAACCCAGGCCTCAGCACACTGAGATATCCCTGCAACCCATGATCACAACAGAAGAGCACTGCAGAAACTTTCCAGTCTTGGTGCAAGGGCTGAACGTAGTCACAGCCCATCCGCTGTGTGTTGTGCAGGGAGGACCCTCGTTCCATCTCCCCTCCCATGTGGGGCTGCTTCTGCCAGAAAGAAGCAGGTTCCTCGAAGGCACCTCCACTGGCATGCCAAAAATGCTTTAAAATTGTCTGGTTTGCATCGGGTAGGGGGAGAAATGCAGAATAGATCATTCTTGTGAGCTGTCTCACATGCAACACCAAAGGATGGAGGCAATCAATTAATTAATTTCACTAGTCCCATTGGAAGGCCATGGCCCTGGGAAGCAGTTGATGGGGCTGCAGAAGGTGTCTGTCTCCCTTGCTTTGATCCAAACTAGTATGAGCAACCATGCTGCTGGCCGTCCAGAAAGCCAGGGTTGTGCTGGCATCCTGCAGTGCCAGAGCCTGAGATGAGAGGCAGCTTCTCTTTGAAGTCAGGATCAATAACCTGTGAAAATGAAAATAAATTTAAAAAAAAAAAAGGCAGAACCTCCTCCTCTCTGCTGCCCTGATGGGGAGGGTGTGGCAAAGCCTTTCCTGTGTTCAGGTTAGTGCTCTAAGAACAAGGAAGTTTTCTAGCAGCCTATCTTCTAGATAATGAACCTATTTCAATCTTGTGGTTAATTATATTAAATAATTATGGGCTTTAGCTCATTTACCCTGTACTTTTTCACATCCTGGGTGACCACATGATGTCAGTACAAGATGAAGCAATTAGTGGGGGTGGACTCCATGCCCGGTTCCACCACTGTCCCACGATGTGGCTGTGCCTCGGACCTATGCTGGCTTCTCCACCTACAGATGGTGAGTTCTGAGGTGTCAAGGGTTACACAGGCCATGTGTTGAGCATCTGGAGCTGGAGGTAACGGTGGTAGTGTCCAGAGTGCCCTGGGAGCCCTGGGAAGTTTCGGAGTGTGGCCAGGAGCTGTTGCGTCTTGCCGTGTAATGAAACATTGCCACGCCTGTGCAAATTTCCCCGTAGCCTGGGGCTTGGGTGGAAATATGTTGGATCATTAAATCAAGCTGCTTAAGAGCTGCTTGAAGATGGAGGATGTGAAATCGGGCATATGAAATGGCAATCCTGTCTAGACAATCCCCTGAGCATCTGCCTGACTTGAACAGAGCTGCTGTTTGCAAGGACTCTGGTTCTTGGCTTGTCCCCCTGGAGGGACAGGCAGAGCTTGCTCCTGCAGAAAGCCCAGTGAAGGTTCCACGCCGTCTTTGTGGAGTGGTTGGGACTCGCCTGGAAAGGCCAAGATGTCGCTTTGCATTGAGGAGCCAGCCAGCTCAGGTTTGTGGTGCCTGTTAGGACAGGACCTAAAGGAGGTCTAAGGAGAGGCATGCAAATGTGAGACACGGAGCTCAGGTGCTGCTCTTGAGGCAGTCGGTCCTGCTTTGTGGAAACGGTCATGCTGCTTTTAGAAAGGCTCTGCTTAACTCGTCTGTTTGTGCATTCTCTCAGCCTCCTCCTTCCCCTTGACTTCAATCCCAAGGAATTGGAAAGGAAGCTGGGCGGAAGAAAAAGCCTTTTAGTTTGAGAGGAGCCACAGGGTGAGTTGACTTCTGCCCTGGCCTCATGCATTTGGGAGCTTCCTTAGTGCATTGCCGCACGCAGCCCAGGAGGCTGCTCTGAGCAGCTCGCTGCCTGTGTGCATCCCCGGGGGTTTCTGTGGTGCTCCTTCGACTTCCCTTCCCAGGGTGTGAGAGAACTCTTGAGAGCCAGGACCATGCACTGGGGCCTGATAATGCAGCATTTTTTTTCTTCAGTAGTCAAGACTACAGAGTAAGAGGGGAGATTTCACACCATATGTTCATCCTGCAGCTCCTCAATGGCAAATGATGTTTCTTTCTTCAGGACAAGGGGGTGGTTCAGATCATGGGAGCCACAGTTTTCCTTTGGAGATCTGTGCAGAGCTGGAGCAGCTCCAAGTATGACTCCCAGGCTTTGTGCCTGCTCCATGTCGGGCGGCACTTGTGTGGGGACTGATGGAGCATTCAGATTTGGGTTGGTGGAAGGCGGCAGCCAAGCCACTGGTGCTGTGAGGGCTGCAGGATCCTGCTTGCAAGACCAGCTCAGTTGCTTCTTTCTGAGGAGCCATCTTCTCTGGTACAGAGAAAGACCAGAGACTATTTACTGGTGAGGAAGAGCAGAATGGGCTCAAAACCAGACGTTTTGGGAGTGATTTTGGCTTGGAGCGTCTGTTTGGGATTGCTGTGGGGGACAAGTGATTGTATCTTGATGGGCAAAGTATCCCCAGCTCATGAGCACGTTTGATAAAGTGCTGTCCGCTCCCTCCACACAGCTTGTTGCTAATGAATCTTCACATCCTACCTAAAGCTGCTGGTGGTGTGGCTTCAGCTGGTACCCAGGGTGTCCAGCGGAAGGGCTGTCATGCTGTGTCTGAAACCCAAATACAATTACTTGGTGTCTACTAAGCTGTGAGGAGCACCCCTGGATCTGGTGGCAGACAGCTTCACAAGTAACTGGTTGCTTCTTATTGTTGAAGCATCATTGATTTTTTTTTTTTTTTTTTTACCAGCAGCTTCTCCTCTCTGTAGCTGCTGCTCCAAGACACTCACTGGCCTAGGGCAGACGGACAGGGAGCCAGCAGGGTGAGGCTGGATGGAGGAGCAGCAGTTTTCAGTATGAGAAAATGAGATGCAGGCAACTTGTTTTCCTCCTGTTTTGCTGCCTTCCATGCCTGTGTAGTGAGATGTCAGGCCAGGATGTTCTTGTCTCCGTGCATCTCTGTGGCACTGTGTCGGTCTGTAAACCCTGTCCCTGCATGGGGACAAACATGAACGCTCCAGGAAATGTTTGGCACATGCTTCCTTTTGCTTCTGCTGCCTCCTTGCAGTCATAGCTCACAAGCATCTTTCAGGCTGTAGCATCCTGCTATCTTTAGCTTTACAGCTCTGAAACGTGCGTTGGCTTCATCATATGTTTAGCACTGCTGACTGTGGGATGTGCCCAAATATTAGGTAACTTCCCAAGCTGGGTCTAGCTTGGACTGATGGGATCTAGGACTGTTTCTTTCCATTTGAGTCACGGAGAACATTTGGGTATATGATTAGGAGAGATGCTGTGCTCCCCAACCTGCTGGTGGGAGAGGTAATAAGCAGGAGAGAATCGGGCTGAAGTTTTGCTTGAGGAAAGATAAAGTGCAAGTCTACTGGAGATGTCTCACTGGGCCTGAAAATACCTTAAGTATTTTGGAGAGGAGCAAAACCGATGCTAGATGATCGCCCATCGCTGTCTGAGGGGATATCTGGGAACTAAAAGCCCAACTCTAGAGCTTGATTTTTAGTTCCTCTTTCTTGGGAACAGGGCTCAACATGTGGAACCTGCCTCTTCCCCGCAGGAAAGGGTCTGGGCAGCTCCCCAGGGTGAATAACACGATGGCTGTGCCTCTCTCCCCAAAGCAGCCTTGGGCAGCTCCCATTAGATCACTTTAAATCCATCCCTGGTTGGCCCATGTGTCTGATTTAAACAGCATGACTGAACACTTGCTGACGGGGAAGCCTTGTTTGATTGTGGAGGTAATAAGATGATTTGAACACAAGAGCTGATAGTTTCAAGTAACTGAAACTTAACCTCGCTGTATAAAGCGTTATTGTCCTGCCACAGAAATCCTCTGTCCGGGAGAGCGCAGCTGCAGGGAAAATAAATGCTGCTCTTCTTTTTCTTTCTTTCTTTCTTTTCTTTCTTTCTTTCTCTCTCTTTCGACTGTTTGTTTGTTTAAAACCCGGGGACCTCGGGTTGGTTTGCTTGTCAGCCATAATGGAGTGGTGGTGGGACGTGGGTGCTGAGCTCTGCCTAGGGAGCTGGGGCTTCCCAGGGCACTGTGGGGTAAATTCCTTTTAATCCAGAGAATCAAATTGCAAGCAAAGCCATTGGCGGTCATGGATTTAGTTGAGATCCAGGCCAAATCCTGACACAATTGAAGTTAAATGGGACTTGGACTTTGGCTGCTGGTTTCAGAGGGTTAAGGGCTGAGACCTGCCTCCAGGTGTTACGCACATCTGCCCTGCCCAGGGGTGAGTGCAGGGCTGGTATCCTTCTCCCTGGCCAATACAATGTTCACAGAGCACCTGTTGTGCTTTCCCCTTCCCTGTTCGCATCCAGACCAAGCCCACCTTGCTCCATTTGAGCAATCTGTGAATCCTCACCGAGCAGCAGCTGCTAATTCTTCAATTGCCTTCTCAAAACCATCTCCTGATGCAGAAACAGCTCATCGCTCCCTGTAACCAGTGGGAACGCAGGATCCTGCCAGCATCTGTTTTGGACATTGAGGCAAATGAATCTGAGATGGCTTTATCTGGGGGTGGAAAGCCACTACCACCAATAATGTTGCACCAGGGCTGATGCCCACCTGCTGCTGTGCTATGGAGCTAGGAAAAGCACTCCTGGACAGGCTGACCTTTCTAGGTGTATTATAAAACAGTGTGTGAAAAAAAAAATTAAAAATTTGAATATGAATATGTGTGTGTGTATATATATGTGTGTAATTGTTTTGGACAGGAACTGCTAGTCTCTGGGTGCTGGAAGCTGCAGGAGCAACCACCTTCCTCAGTGTGACATGTCCAGCTCAGGGCTGGAGAGACCTGTCCCAGTGACCGTATTGCCCAACTCATACAGCTGTGATGCTTTCCAGGCTCTTCAGACCATGTTTATCAAGGTAAGGGGGGAGTATTTTGTTTGCTTAGTTTTATTTTTTAAAAAACTTCCTATTTTCTCAAATTCCTCACCCACACAGATCACTGGGGTTGACAGGCAGGGTCTTACTCCGGTAGATTTTGGGTGCGCTCAGAAATCCCCACGGGGACTTTTTTCCTAGCAGGGCTGGGATACTCTCTTCCCGCTTGAAGTGACCGTAAAAACACTTCTTCTGATTAAGTCGCACTTACTTATTTGTCCAAACACAGGGCGCACCAAGCCTGTATTTGTGTATGTGCTCAAAAAGCCACTCCTAACACCCCTGCAAAATAGTTGGAGGGTGATACAAGAATGACAAATATCTGGCCAAGGGGAATGCTTTGGAGCGAGTGTGCGGGAGTTGTGAATGGGAATGGTTCTGTGCGAGCAGCGCTGCAACACTGGTGAGGTCACTCGTGTGGGACTGAAGCAACTGAAGTGCTGCCCTTGTGTCGCAGGGGAGAGGCAATGACCTTGAGTGCCCGGCTCAGGAAAGTCCCTTGCTCAAGAAGGCTTCATCTGAGCTTTTATGCTGGCACAGATCGAGGTCTGGATTTGTGCTTAATGGTTCACACTGAAATCTGTCCTTAACTCTACATCACCTCGCCAAGGGGAAGCAGTGATTTGTGGTCTACTGTGGGAATCAGCTGTCCCGTTCGTCAAAGCTTTCAGCTTGGTCACAGGATATTTGTTGAAGATATTGTAGGGAATTCTTCTACTTGATACTGAAATAACATCATTTTAATGTCAGTAATACCCAGGGAAAGCCTCCGAGGCTGTGTCCATGCTAAACACTGGCTCACGTGCTGGTAAAATCCTACTAGTGTGAGTATGTTTCTAGACAAACATGATTTTTTTTTTTCCTAGCTCTTGGGAGCTAGCAAAGTTTTATTATCCTTTATTGTTTTTCAAACGTTGCCTCTGCGAGCAACTCAAACTTCTCCAAGGGAATATCTTTGCCTTTACTACTAAGTAGAAGCTTTTTAAAAGGGTTAGAAAAATGAAGGCTGAGATGAAATCCAGGAATAATCGAATCATCCGGTTCTGAAATTGATTCTAAATCCAAATGTTTTTGGAGAAGTTTGTTTGAAACGTTGCAAGGGATGTGTATTGACTCTTCTGACTCCAAGTTCAGTCACAAATCATCTGTGATATGGGTGAGAAACGCGCAGCTTCGGTGGGGACTGAATTTCCACTAGTGGAGATGTGCTGACGAGTGAAAAAGCCTTTCAGCCCAGAATTGGGTGGAAATACCTGCTTGGTATTCCTGCTGCCTTCACCTCTCTGCACTGGTGATGCTCAGGTTGTCCCTTCCTTCTAAATGATTTTCCATGGACACTTTGGCTTTTCCCATTTGACATGTCCTCAGCTTTTCTGTTAGCGAGACGTATCAGGCACTGGGATTGCTGGGGAGCTGTACCTCCCAGTACACACCATCCAGGGGTGAAAGCAGGAAGGGACGTCAGGTCCTGCGCCCAGGGTTGACTTTCTCCTTCTCTGCGGGTGATGCCAGGGCAAAGGCTGTCACTCCTCCCACGAGCACATGACACTCAAACTCACAAGTTGCTTTGCATCCCCTGAGTTATTTTCTCTGGTTTATGGGCATCTTCCCTAGTCTTTTTTGGAATGCTTTGGATTTTGCTTAAAAATACTGCAATAGTGAGGAATGGTTTTGACAGAAGATCCAACTCTTTTTCTTGCATGTCCTCAGCACAGAGGCAGAAACTGTTAGAAGAAAACACCAAATATTTTCTGGGTGACATGTTTATCATCTGCCACTGTTGTGGCCCTGGGGAAATGTAAGAGCTCTTGCCCAACAGCCGAGGTAAACTTTGCTCTGCTGGCACTACCCTGAATCTGCCACTTGCTCTTCTCTCCCAGGGCAGCAGAAGCTGAGTGTTCAAGCTCGACAGAAGTTTTACTGTCCAGCTTTTCGGGCCCATACTTGCCATGACCCACACTACAAACAGCCCAGCTTGGTTCTGTGCCCTCGGAGGTGCTGACAGTGAGGGGTATCTGCACATTGCATCTCTCCAAGCTCTATCTGCAGCACATTTACAGCTTCTTTGGGGATTAATGGTGTCCCAATACCACACCATTCCTTGACCTGAATCTCTAGCCCTTCTGTGCTTCTTTTCTCCTGTCTGCTGCCCGTAATTAGGGACAGTCTCAGACAATAGACCCATGTAGGAATGGGAACAGCAGTAGATGTGGCGAAGACTGGCTAAGGAGGGCCTCAGTAATGGACTCAAACCACAAGGAGAAGGGTAGCTGTACAATGGGATGGGTGTGAGCTCTCTGAAGTCCTCCTTGAGTCCTTGCCTTCTTGACTCAGGGTACTTCAGTGTGTACCAGACCCAGATCCCAAGAAGCTCCAAGTAATGTGTCACTTCTGCAAGGCCTTGGCCTGCCTATCTCAAGCCAGAGGTGCCTGATGAAGCTCCTGTTATCTTCCACAGCGGTCCAGAGCAGGGACCTAGCTCTGCTTGCATCTCCACAAGTAAAGTGAGCTATGCTGCCAGTGTAACATCACTCTTCTGCATGCACAAGCAGGGAAAATAGACACAAAAGTGGGGTTTTACCTGCCTAGTGTCTGGAGAAATTGCTTTTTCTTTCTTTATTTGGTGACCTGTACCTTAGCCCAGCTGCAGAAGAGCTGTGGCTGGGGAAGAGAGACTGAATCAGGGGATTTTGGCAGCAGCCGGCCTGAAGGTGGGGGTGCATGATATCGGCTGCAGGAGCTGTGAAGGCTCAAGCAGCCCCCCAGGAGCCTCCCCAGCTGCTCCTGAGCTACCTGCACCTCTCCTAGAGGTAACCCCTGCTGGCATTGGGATTTCTCTGCCTGTGCCTTGAGCCTGGCAGGGCGCTTTTTTTTTCTCGTGGGGAGGATTGCATAGAAATAGCCTGATATGGGAATCTGTTCTTTGTACTGATGGGGTTAAAGTCTGATCCCTCCTTCTGGGCTAACCATGGAAAATGCAGCTCATGCCAGGGACTAAATGCAGGACAGAAACTAGGGCTCCTAGGATACAATAATACAAATAATACAACTTGTTCCACGAGCGGCGGAAACCGATGAAGTCTGATTTCCGATGGGTTCGTGTCATGGGGCAAAGGGTGCGTGTGGGCTCTCGCCGGCTGGTAAAAGCTAAATGTGTGCTCATCAGCTTCTCGTCAGCCACCAGACTTCACAAAATTTACATTCCTGTAATAACTGGGAGCTTCTGTGTGGTGTGGCTGAAAATGTCCAAAAAAAAAAAAAAAAAAAGCAGAGCAGAGTGGGTGCACAGATAGTATGGCTGTGTAAAACTTGTTTCCACTGAAAATCAGGTTGTAAAATGAATGCAGAAAGAGCATCCTTTGAGGAAGTTTCATATTGTTCCCACCAGTTTCTGCCCCAAACTACGCATCTAGTTTGTGATGATGCTCATTTTGCTGGAAGAAAAGGCACCTCAGAAGGCAGAGGTGCCTCTTTACAAAGGGTTGGGCTGGGGTACTTTGGGTCTGCAGGTGAGTGGAGGTGTCATTCTGTTAGCAGTCTCTTTCTTTTCTGCTAGGATCACGTTAAACATTTGATGAAGATGTTCAGCAGGAGCCCCGCAGGAGCCCCATAGGAGCCAGACCTTCAGCTCCTTGTCACAAACCCCTTCTTGACAGCAGCACCAGCTCATGCCACGCTTCGATGAGGTAGGGGCTTCTAATTAAACCCAACAAAGATGTGCTTGCTGATTTGTTCCTCATCAGGATGTGGTGGAGGCTCCTTTGTGACACACTGGTGGGGAGGAGGAGGGAGTTGCTGTGTCATCTTTGCAAGGGTGGCAGTGGAGCCAATGGTGTCCCCTCACTGCAAGCACCCACCAGTGGGGAGATGCCCTGGCAGAAATCAGTATCCTATGAGTGAGTGGGAGAGTTGGGGGAGCCCTGTTCTTGTCCCCACTCTCTGGTGTAGGAAGCAGCATGGTCTGTACTCCTCTCCCCAATCTCTTGAGCCACTTGGGGGAGTCGTAGCTCTGGTGTGCTCTTTGACGAGGGGTCCTTTGTTTGAAGGGATGACCATAAATGCTGTTCCCAGCTGGCTGGGTGGCCAAGAGGCTGCTTCGTGTTACTGGGAGGCCAGACCTGAGCTGTACGACTTGCCGAAGGGTGACACAGGCTGAGATGGCTTGTTACTGTGAAGGCACTAGATGTTACTGGGGTGCTCTGTAAGATTGACGGGAAGGGAGGAGAGGGTCTTAAGGTAAACAGAGCAAAGCTGGCAGATGACTGCGCCATCTACACACAACCTCGTCTAAACCTATTTATATAAATCATGTGAAACCCAAATTAGAATTTCATCCATCTGCTGTGCTGTAAGTTGCTCTTCCATCGGCACAGCAAGCCAAGAAAATGCTCTTAACTCCATAAGATCTGCCTGAAGCATGAGAAAGGTTCATATACAAGCCCCAGAGCTGGTGGAAGGGCTGAGGTGCTGCAAGTTGCAGCGTCCTGCAAGGCTGCAGGACATGTTGTCACCAGATCCTCTAGAAGACAGCAATATCTTGTTATCAAGGGCAATCCAGGAAGAGATGTGGACGTTCAGTGAGAAGCCTCTAAGACTCCCCACTGTGCATGAGCGGACAAGGGCTCACCTCTGCCCTGTGTGTGACAACCATGGATGAAAGCATTCAGCAAGACTATTTCTGCCTGCATCCCGGTCCCAACATCAGTGCCCAAACACTGGGGTGAACTTGTAGTGGTTTAGCACAATGGAGAAAGTATGGACATGCCTCCTGTCCTTTCCTGCATTTCCAACTTGTAACAAAGCTGGACTCTTCAGGCTTTCCCTCAAGCAGGCTGTTCCCCAGTTGCTTTGCAGATGCACCGTGCTCTGTTTGGTTGGCTGCTTGGGGAAGTTACACCATGGGCAAACGTGACCACAGGTTTTTGCATGCCTTCGTGCATGGTCACTCAATATGTCACTCACTGGGGAGCACGCTTACTGTAGGAGCACCTTGTAGGCTGATGACTCGGCCAGCCGGACGCTGCCCTGGCAGTCAGCGGGCAGCTGGCCCTGCTGCCGCAGCAGAGTAATTTCTAGGAAGCACATCTGCCTGCACACACAGGAGGTCCCTGATGAAGATGATGACTCACCAAGGGACTTTTTGACCTCTCTTATCCAGCAATATTGTGATCTGGCTTTCTTAGCATTTAGTGCTTTTCCTGCCATTAAAAATAAAATCCTACTTTTAATTTTTCTTCTTTCCCCCTAAACTGAGTATTTGAGTGAACAATTTGGGGGTAAACAAGTGAAGATGACACTGTTGAGGAACAGTTGGTCAAGTTTGTGAGAGATGGAGCCAGATCTAAATATGGCACAGCCTCTCTGGTACAAGCAGAAGGAAGGCAGCATATGTGTCTGAGCAGTTGGATTGCTGCACGCTCTGTTAGATTTCCTTAACATCAAGTGCATCTCTTCCCTTTTTCTTTTCTTTTTAGCAAAAGAAAGAGCAGAAGCTCACCAAAAATGTCTTTGGGCGGAAGTAGGAAAGGGCTACAAGGAGGTGATGGACCCTTCATGTCCCCACTGACTCAGCTAGCAGGTGGAGGCAGATGTGTCTGGATGAGATCCCCTTTGCAGGAATGAAACCAGAAGGCAGTGGCCACCTTCAGCCGATCTTGCTGCTGGTGCCCACACCAGAATTTGGCTTGGCAAAAGGCCTTTTCCCAGGTGACCTCTATGTTGCTGCCAAGTGTTTGGTACTGATGGAAGGGCTGCTCCTGCTGTGGACTGTGTACCTTGCAGAATTCAAGACCTGCAAGAGGGAAGTCACTGGTGCTCATCTGGAGATGCTGCATGCCATAAGCCTTCCAGCTGGGCCCCTGCATAGCAGGAGCGAGATGCCTTTTCTAGATGCTCTGGGCTGCATCCTCAAACCGAGTGTCTCCCCTAAAGTCCCAGGCCACTTTGTTGACACAGAAGAGCTGACAGCCTCCGGCAGTTCCTCCTGAAAGGTGTATCCTCACACCCCACTCATCGCATCAACTTTCAGAACCCCTTTGTCTGCTGACAAGAAGCCTGCAGAGAAATCAAAGTGTCCTTGGACTATGCTCATGACTGGAAAGAACTGAACAAGGATTTCACTCTCCCTCTGCAGCTGACTACGGAAAGAGCCAGAGGCCAGGCTGAGATAGGGAAACCATGTGCTGCTGGGCGCATGCTGCTGGCTCTTCCTGTGGCTCCTGCCCATCCTGTAGGTCAACCAGTAAGCTCTGTGCTGGAGGGGGTTGAAGCTTTCCTGCCTGTAGGATGCTCTTGATGGGTTTTCACACGCCTAGGGAAAGGCAGGGAGCTGGGGAGGGGAAGCCAAAGGCAAGACTGTTGGAAGTAGCTGCAATCAGGACTTGATTCTTAAACCACCCAGTTACAGAGTTGGTTGGGGAGCCTTCTCCATCCCTGCAGAAGATATGCTGGTTGACTGTGAAGCCGTGTCTTAGAGTCTTGTGTTGCTATGTTTGGCCATTTAAACCAAGGTTCCCTTGTAGTTTTCCAGCAAGAAGGGCTGACATGGCCAAGCAGGGAAGAGTTTAGCACAGCTGCAGAGGGCAGGTGTCTGTGTGATCATCACCAGTGAGGGCAGGGCCATGCACATGCAGAATGAGAAGGAACAGGTGCTGTGTCCTGGACCTGAAGAAGACAGGAGCTGAGGATGAAACACCTCAGGCTGGGGACCTGCTCAGTGGTTGCTGCTGCTGAGCATCTCCACCTGCAAATAACTCACCCCATCTCAGCACCAATACACGAAGCAGCCAGCATTGTCATGGGCAAAATCTAGCCTGGACCTTTCTGTAGCTATTCCAGGTTTCATTGGCCCAGGGTCCTGCCCAGGGGCTGGGCAAGGTGTCCCCAGCCTGCTGCAAGCACCATGGCACCCTTCCCGCTCTCCCAGGCTGGGTGGATGTGCAGCCATAACAGTGTGTTAAGCAGAACATGACCTCCACTAAAAAGTCAATATTTATTGGCTAATACCATATGTTTTTTTCTTTTGGTTTAATTGCCTCAATCTCCTAATCTGCATTTTAGACCAGAGGCCCCAAAATCCTCAGTACAGGAAAAAAAAGCTACAGAGAAAGAATGAAACAGATAGGTCGCAGGAGCATTGGATTTTCTGCCTTGGAGTAGCACCTCAGTTTGCTTTCAGCTACTTCTTCTGCTCTTTGAAGACTTGTGCGGAAATGACTGAGAAACTAGATGCTCAGCCTGCTGCTGGAAAAGTAAAAAGCGGTGGTAGAGTATTGCTTGAATGAAGAGACTGAGGACGGTGCCTGACTTTCTGCATTCACAGCCTGGGAAAGCAGGTGAAAATGATCCTGGCTTGGTTGTCCACTGCTGAGCTAGTTCTTATCACCAAGCATGTGAGTGAAAAAAGGATTAAACAGAAGTTTAAGAGCTTTCATCACATAAAATGGAGATAGGCAAAGTGTTTGTGTAAGATGTTTCAAATGCCTTTTGGTGAATGCTGAGATTCATCTTATCTTAAAGGGTAGAAACAGAGGAATATAAAAGCAGAATCTTCTGTGATGCAAAGCTGCTGCTTGTTTCATGGGTTCGCTTGATTCACTTTTATGAACGGGCTTTTAATTCAGTTTAACTCAATCTCTTTTCTCCCCCTGTGCAATGCAAGCCCATTTGTGTCTAGGTTACTGGCAACCAGTATATCGAGATCGAGCCAAGCATGTATTAAAATAAAGCTGCAATCTGCTGAAAAACAGGTTTTAAGATGGAAACAAATAAATAGAAACACACAAATTAGTGTATGTCTGACAACAGGTTGAGCTGTGCATGGATTTAAACAAAGCTGTAACGGCAGGATGCGAGCGATGCAAACCGGAGGCATTGGCTGAGAGTTGACTTTAATGGATCAACCAGAAAAGACGTGGGGAAGGAGCAAACCTGGGTGGGTTTGGCTGGGGGTGAGCAACAGAACTGTGAGATAAAAGTGATGCGTGGGGTTTTTGCGTAGTTCATGGCCTTTCGGGGACTGAGGCCTCGGCTGAAGCATCAACTTGGGACCGACGTTAGGAGTTTTGCTGAAGCACCCTGCCTCCAGTGCTGGTCCCTCCCCTCCGCTCCCTGCCTGCACTGGGGCGTGTTTACTGGGCAGTGGTGGTGCAGTAGGAAGCCGCTTTGGTGAGGAAGGTGTGGAAGTGCTTTCTGTGGTTTTGTGCCTTTGCCCTAGGGTGTCTTTATGGCTACCGGCTCCAGCGGCCTGGCAATGACATGGGGCCTGGCTGCCACCCTGGGGCAAGGCAGGGGGGAGCCCTTCCCATGACCCCTTGGGTAGGCAATGGACAGCAGGTCCCTTGAGGAGCTTTCTAGCACCTGTCATGAGCAAATTGGTTAAATACTCTCTTTGTTTCATTCACATGGGTGTGTCAGCGCTGAAATTGCAGCGTGCCCATTCCTCAGCGTGTGTGTGAGCGAGCAAGGCTCACAAGCAGCATGGATTGTTCTTCTGCACCCATTGTTATGGAAATTGCCTTAGAGACAGTTGCTCCAGCATACATTTTTAGAAGTATGAGTGAGCCACGCAGCAGGAAAACCGCTCTGAGGGGAGGAAAACCACACACCAGGTTCCCAGCTCTGCCCATTCCTCCAGCAGCACGGTGGAGCCTTGCTAGCTTTCTTGGTGGGGATGGGATTTAGGGTGTTTCTTTTCCTGGTAAGGCAGGGAGACAGAGCCTCTGGAGGAGCAGCCTCTTCTGCGTCAGTCTCCAAGGAAACCCTTAGGGCTGCGTGGCTCAGCCTTTGCCGCACACCCAGAGTTTGGGCAGTATCTTATGTGTCCCAGACTTGTGCCTGAATCATACATCCAGACTTCCATCCACCAGTGGGACTTCACTAGTGCCAGCAGCCCCATTTTAGGCAAATTGTGGGGTTTTCCTACGCTTAGATGCCACTTTATCTCAAAGGTGCTTATGGTTGGATTGTCGTGCAGGAGAAGTGATGTCCTCCCATGAGCTCGAGAGAAACTTATCCTATCTCTGTTTTGAATGCACATTCCTCACTGTTGACTCTGAAAGGAGAAGCCTTTTAGTGCTCCCATACCTCCCAGCTGGGAGGTATGGGAGCAAGCCTGGGAGCTGAGGTGGTTATGAGGAAGCTTGGGTAGCAGGTGCTTCCAAGTCTACTGCCACCAGCCTGGTTGTAATGCCCAAGCCAGAGCGAGTCACTCTGAGCTGCCAGGAAAAAGGGGCTGCCTCTACTCGTTGCCTGGTGCCAGGCAGGAGGAGCAGAGGAGAACAAACAAGTCACTAAGCCTGGATATTTCCAAAACACCCATGTTAGGGCTGACCAGCCACACAGACAGCTTCACTGCTCACCCACCGTTGGCACTGCAACGCCCAGCCCTCTCATCTCAGGTTTGACCAAAGAATTCAGGATTTCTTGTCTCGATTAATTACAAATACAGGCAAGGTTTGCTTCTCCCAAGCCTTGCCTGCGTTCATCATCTCTGTCTGTCACTAGAGCAGGACCAGAACTCCAGACTGTGCCCAGGAGCTTTGTGGCAGCCTCAGCTGATGAAAGGGAACCTTTGAGGAGTGACTGTAAGTGCTGGGGAGGGGTGATATGGGGGTGCTGGGCAAAGCAGCTGAACCTCATCCTTGCTGGTGGAGTACCAGCCTGAGCTCTGGCCTGTCCTTTTTCTCTCTGGAAGTCCCGGTTGACTTGTATAGTGGTGTCTCATCAGGAATCAAGGACAAGAAACCTCCTTCCAGCTCCCTGTTGTGCAGACAGAGAGGTTGGCCACAGTTGTCTATTCCCATAACTGTTGTGCTGCCTACAGCACCAGTGGAGCCGGAGCAGGGTGGAGGGTTTGGCTCTGTGGGATGGTGTGTCAATCACTGCTGGTACCGTGGGATGAGGTGAGAGGGTGCTCACGGGCTGGAGCTGGGAGGGAACTCTGTCATCAAATTGGAATGCTGGAATCACAACGTGGTGGCAAGAAGCCTCTAAACAGCCTGGCCCATGCTGGCCTTCTGGGTCCCCAGCTTCAGCCCTGGCTGCTTCTCAGCACCTTCCAGGTACTGCTTGGGGCTGCCCACGCCTGCGGCAGTGGTGGGGTGAGGAAGGATGACTCCTTCCCATGCCTTCCTCCTTTGACTTTTGGAAGCGGGCTGGTCTGAACGTTTTCAGGCTCTACAGGCAGAGCAGTGCTTCATGTAGGGCCATGGCGTCAGGTGCCACAGATGCATTTGCAGCTGCTGAACATCCTGACCTCTGCACTGGCACATGGTCCAGCTTTGCAGACAATACAGCTAAAGGGGTATTTTTCTCCCTGAACCTGGGAGACACTTTATCCCAAGGGTCCTTTGTGTTGCTAAGTCCAAAAGCTCAACCCTCAACAGCCAGAAGCATGAGGTTAGCATAAGACCTCAACTGAGTTTCTTTTGATCAAATAAATTTTAGAGGATGATGAGGAAGGGAAATTCTTTGTATTTTACATTTAGAGCCATTTAAGCTTATTTTACCTCCCTTGATACTTTATCTGCTGGTCTTGCAATGGCTGGAAGCTCCCTTTTAATTTTTGCTTGCTTCTGAAGTCACAACTGAGATTCTGGGGGCAGGTAGCTGCAGGCTGGCCACAGGAACTGACAGCCCTGGGTGGTGCCTGGCTGTGAAAGTCAGATGCCTTCGCTGGACATCTGGCTGCTTTAGTGACAGATAGCAGGGAAGCGCACTTTAATATTTATCCTAAGCTAAAAAAACAAGTAGAAAGGAGAAAAATACACAAAGTAGGCCATGAAAGCAGGGTTTGTGAACATCTGAGATCTGCTCCTAATTAATAGCTGTTCTCATCCCAGAAATCATACCATTCAGCAAAAGTTAATCATCTTTGCTCATACATACAATACACTTCAAGAGAGAATGAGTCACCCTCATTGAAATGTCTAATGTTATGAAATCCAGTGTGACTGATGTAATAGACCTGGCTAAGCTCTCCAAATTGGCCAGGAGCACCAACAGCGAAGCGCAGCCCATGTGTAAGTTGACTGCATTGAGTTTTGCTTGTTTGTACCCAGGATGGATTTTACTTTTAGTTACTAAAGCAGACTCATGTTGAAGGGCCCAAGAAGGGTGAGAGTGGTGGGGTAGGAGGGGAAGCCCCGGCGGTCCTCATCTCCTGGTGTGGATCTGCCGATCCCCAACTTTGGAAGCCCACAAAGCAACGCTGCACAAAAGCCTGGATCTTACAAATATTTTGGGACCCACGTAATTCACAGCTCTGTTGGGGTGCCTGGGACCTGCACTGGAATCACATCACTCTGCGTTTAACCATTCACAGGCCCAGGGATTTATGCTTCATTTCTTTGTTCAGAGACGAATGTAGGTTGAATTCAGCATTAAGATTCTGCCTTGATATCAGCTGTTCCCTCTTAAATTAAATATTATTACCTGCAAACATTTCCTTTTCGCTCTGGGAGCCGTTTGCTTGGCGTACTTTGTTTAAATGTCACCATACGAATTACTGAAAGTAATTTAAATATTTAAAGACATATACTGCAAGTCTAATTTTATTTTGAAATATTGAGCCAGACTCACAGCTGACGCAGCAGATAACGCTCAGCCTGGCACCCCTGGTTCCTGTCCCAGTTCTCTAAATTAATAATTTGCATTTCCAACACCTTTCACCCAACAGGTCTGGGCTCTGAGATTTTTAATTATTTTTTTTTCAGACAGATTTCTTTCTCTCTGTGAGGCCTTGTAGCCCCTCTAGGATGGGTGTGCGTCTCTCGGTGGGCTACTCTCCCATCCACCTTGGCTGCCCTTCCAGGGCATCTGCCCCATAGGGCAAATCCTGGGATAGAAAATATCTGAAATGCCAGGCCCCAGCAGAAGAGACAACAGCGTTCTCGTATTCCATGTTTTCCAACTAGAGAAGACCTCCCTCCTGATGCAACCTTTTCATCTCTTGTTATCTTTATGAATAGCTTTTAAAACCCTTATCATTTCTGGCACACTGGCCACGCTGCTGAAGAGTTCTTCCTCTTCCTTCTTCACTTACTTAGATGAAAAACTGCAGGTAATGTTGGGAAGTAAATGAAAGGCTTTCCATAGGGAAATGAGCTAAAATAGTAAACAAAATGGTGATTCTTAAAAGCAAGACAGCTGAAGACGTCACCAGGAAGACACAGTGATGAAACAGTCCTGGTTCTTGGAAATTACCTTATATGCTGTTGGAAATTACCTTCTGACTCAGCTGGCTCAGTGCATCCAGTGCCACCTTGTTAATAGCTTTTACTTGACCTCAATACCTGTTGTTTTCAAGGAAATAACATTCGCTGTGAGAAATGCCACTGCCCAGACCCGTGTCTTCCCTCGCTTTCCTGAGGAAAGCTTGGGTCAGGTGGATGCTATGATTTCTCCAGCTCTTGGGAGCTGACTCCCCCAGTGAGCTGTGCTCCACACTCCACGTCCTCGCGGCCAGCCGGTTTGCAGGGCTAGGGCCAGCTTGCTGTGTGCTGAGCTGTGTGGGCGCACCCAGAGCCTGCTCGGCTTTCATCTCACACCTCTGCCTGCCATCTCAGATGGGTCTCCTAACGCGAGGTCCAAGGTGTCTTTTAATCACACTGCAGGCATCTCCCCGGAGCATTCATCTCGCCTGAAGCCCTGCCTGCCCTTCTCCCTCCAGAGATGAGTCTGGCTTCTTACGCAAAGCCAGTGACTCATTCCCCAGGATGTGTTTGCTTAAAAGTTGCCTGGTCACCTCTTTCTCTCATGACAGCTTTCTCGCTTTTCAAATCAAGAGTGAAAAAACAGTGACACACAGACACAATGCATGCTTGTGTGGAAATGGCACAAGCTGCTTGTAGGATCCTCCTTTCCTCGTGCCCTCTGTGTTCCCAGGCCGTGTGTCCCCTACTGCTCTGGTCAGTGGTCAAATGTGGATAAGCACATATCCTGACATCTGGTCCCATTCCCCCTGGGCTGGGTCATGTTCTTGCAAGTCATGTATGTGTATCCTAAAGCTGTGAGTGTACCAAGAGTGTCAAATAGGCTGGAACAGCAGGGATTGCTGAACAAGTTCGCAGAAAATTAGAATTTTGTTAAATAGATTAAATGAAAAAAAAAAAAAAGGCAAGCAAAAATTAGATAGTCTCAAGAGATGCTTTATGTTCAAAATAAAGCTTTGTTTCCTGGAAACTAAATTTTGGGAGAAAAAAGGATGGGGTTCAGCTGAACATTACTAATACTGGGAGGAAAACAGAAGTTGTTTTCCTGTGCTCTGAAATGGGAACCAGACCCTTGCTCCCGAAACACTTCACGGAAATGGCTTCTTGGGTTTTGTCCGGTTTTATTTTAATCTCAATGAGGGGTTGCAAAACTAGAGGACTTGGTGCAAGAATAAAACCCTCACGAACCAGAGCATCTTCGTGGATGGCTGGCAGAACTTCTCAATGAAAAAGCAGTATTGCCACAGCACAGGTGGTGAGACCTCAAAGCGGGGCAGGCGTCTGGGCTGCCTGTCCGTTAGTAGCCACCAAATACATCCAAACCAGTACAACTACCTGAATGAAAAGCGGCATTCTGAGAGGTCATGCGCTGGCTGGGAGACCTGCCCCATTCGTTGGAATAAAAGGACACAGACAATGATAGACTTTAAAGCCACCCGCGGTGCAACCTCCTTCCCCGGTATCTCTGCATCTGCGAAGGGCTCAATTGGCGCAGTCTGGGGTTTCGCTGCTGGGTAGGGGTGCAGTGAACCGCCACCTTGCTGAGGCTGCCTCTGATCTTGTCATGGTCTAAATCCCAGACAGCGCTGCCGCAGCCACCGGGACTGCCTCAGATTCACCACAGCAGAGCTGAACTGGGATGCCTCGCCCTTTCAGCAGTGAGGTGGAATCCTTTGCATTTCAGAGGATATTCTGGTGTCACTGGGACAGAACCCCAGGCCTGACACGGTTTGCAGGCCATTAGCAGTTTGGAGTCAGTCAGGGCAGCTGCTCTGAGTTGGCCACAGGTGTGTCCCATCCCTTAAACATCATGCTCAGTATAAAGGGGGAGTTTGCTAAAGCTGGAGGGCCTCCTGCTTGGGCTTCTGAGTCTGTGTCTCTTTCTGCAGACTGCCTTCCCATTTACTGTGATCGCTGCGCATTCGCTGGGCTGAGTATAGCTTTGTTTACTTTATACTGTGTTGGTGTTAGTTTGGCTGTTTCATTAAATCCTTTTTTTATTTTTTCAGTCCTTGATTCTCCTCTCTTTTTCATGATTCCCCTTCTCTGCTGGGGAGAGGTCACTGGGTGATAAAGCAACTGCTATAGTTTAACCCCAAATAAGGGCTAAATGTAGGGATAGGAACACCCAGAAATCCAGGCACCTTGTAGAACCAGACTGAAGAGCGGTGATGGCCCAGCTCAGGATGGGGAGAGAAACCTGTCCTGGTATTTAGTGGCCCTGCCTGAAATCAGACTCAGCAATGTAGAGAGCAGAGAGAGTGTGAAGGCTGATGAGCCAAAGCTTGGTGAAGTCCTTGTCCTCTCTTTCAGCTTCTCTCACCTTCTCCTACAGGAGGGACAGGCTGGGAACTGGAGGGGCTGTACAGCACCTTCTCTGGGAGGCTCTGCACTGCCTGCACCCATCCCTGGTTTCCCCTCTCCAGCTGCTTCCCCTGCCCTAAGCCAGCACCCCAGCAGCAGCTCAGGAGAAGTGGGCAAGGGGCACAAAACTCACCTCTCAGGCACGTACAGGCGGGAGCTGGGTTAGGGGCACAGAGCTGGATGCAGCCTGCGCTCACCCTGCTCATTTACAGCCCTTCCTGGTGGGTGGTGAAGCTGCTTTCGCAATTGTTTCCTGTGAAGAGCCTGCAGCGGGAAGCTCACCACTTAGCCTCCTTGAAAAGGAAATATTTCTCTGCAGGAAATTGCTTCTTGAAAACAGCCCGCCCGCCTGGGAGAAGCTGCCGAGGAACTGATGTGCACGCAGGGCAGATAGCTGAGGATGCTGAGACTGTGGAGCCAGGGAGGTGATGGAAACCCAAGTGGATCAGAGGAAGGTGCTCAGACAGCACCAACAGGTCCTGCACTAACTGTCTTAGGCCATTCCTCTCTTCCCTGCGTGTTTTCTAAGGAGGAAGAGTTTGTTTTGCTATACAGAAGAAGGAATGATTGTAAACAGAGTATGTGGGTGTATATTCAACTACACATTGTGCGGTCTATGTCCAACATATGCACGAGACAGGTTTGAATGTAGATGCTATTGACTTTTTAAGTCCCATAAATACACTGTCCTGCTCAGTCACTGCAGTCACAGACTCTGGAGGGTCTAACACCAAAGAAAGCAGGGCTCTTGGCTCCCGCTTAAACGTGAGCCTCCATTCTTCCCTGGGTTTCACAGGAAGTGTGAGGACCTTCCACGTTTTTGTGTAACCAGCTATCCCAGCAAAAGCACTGTGAGGAAAAACTGGACCAGTATTTCCCAGAAGAATTACTTTTGGCTCTGTGGATTGGATTTTTTTACACCCAGGCAGAAGCACACATCTTTCTACAAAAATGCAGCGGTTTCCTCAAACCCTGAAGATGGAGACAGACTTCTTGGGTGCCCAGTGAAAGGGTGAGAGGCAATGAGAACAAATTGAAGCCTGTGACATGACAGTTAAGAGTAAGAAAACACTTTTTCACTGTGAGGGTGGTCAAACACTGCATCAGGTTGCCCAGAGATGCTGTGGAGTCTCCATCCTTAGAGATACTGGGATACCCAACTGGGATGCAGTATCTGCTCTAACAGATGCTGCTGAGAGACACAGGCTGGACAAGATGCTTCTCAGAGGGATCTGCAGGCTCAGCCCTTCTGCGCTTCTACAACCACTAAGATGATCACAGAAAACAAAAAATGAGGTTCTTGGGGCCTTGATTTTTTTTTTCTTGATTTTTTTTTTTTTTCCTGTGGAGATTTTTTGAAAGGGAAGTGGTTGTCCACATTCCGAAAGGTCTGCAACACTCTGCACACAGCTTCTGGATCTACC
This sequence comes from Baryphthengus martii, assembly GCA_013396935.1. Lineage (NCBI taxonomy): Eukaryota > Metazoa > Chordata > Aves > Coraciiformes > Momotidae > Baryphthengus > Baryphthengus martii. Next base: position 369,387 of record VWZK01012370.1, read on the forward strand.
TGGAGACCTGCATGGTGGAAGGGTGAGAACTAGCCCAAGGAGAAGGCTCATATATCAGTTCAGGGTACACAGACACAAAGGTGGGACAGCTGCCCGGGCACTGCACATACCTTCTGGCTTTTGCTCAGGGTGGGTTGCTCTGCTGCTGCTTCAGGAACATGCGAGAGAACAATTTTGCTGTGTTTGGACCAGAATTCATTGATATATTGATATGAAAGTCTCCAGATCTGCAGTAGAAGTGCATCTCAGAGAGGCAAATGATGCTATGCCCATTTAATAGAGGAAAACCAGCACCACCCAAGGACCTGGTGGTGCAGGTTGCACATGCTTGTGACTGCCTCCCACTTCACAAGATGCTCCATGAAGGTGTCTCCTTGTGGTGATTCTTCCCCAGCCTACATCTACCCGCCTTTGCTGGGGCAGCAGCAGGGAAAATGCTTGTCAGGGCTCAGCATCCTTGCAGGATGGAGCCCACTGGAGACTTTGCCCTGAAGCAGTGCTGTGTTAGGAAGGGTAAATCTGTTCCCGTGGCTGTTACATGCCTGCAGTGTCAGAGCTGATGCTCCACGGGCTGGCTTGCTGCAGAAAGGAGAGCACTGTGCTTAGATCCTCCTGCTGAGCATTTTGTGGGTGAAGTGTTTCACCAGGCCAAAGTCATCTGACATTTTTCTCGGGGGTGGGTGAAGCTAATGAATCCAGATTAGGCAGTGCGGAGGCTGGGGAGCTAGATTTCTCCTGAATATATATGAAGACAAATGTAAATTCTAAACTTTCTAGGGAGTATTTTTACCCTAGCTCAGTGTTAACGTTGATAAAAATAGTCACAAATTAGTGCAAGAGTAGAAAGCAAATTTGGTCCCCTTTTTTTTTTCCTGTTGAAACCATGCTTTTATTTCTCTACCAGGAGTTAACCTCGTACATGCATTAATGACACATGGAGTAAACCATCAGCAAGTGCCCTTCCCTGACAAAATAACTCCTACCTCAATTAAATAATTAGGAAGGAAAGCTGACTTTTTTTTTTTTAATAGAAAAGAAGTGGTTCAATCTAAGAGATTTAACGCTACAAGAGGATGTTAAGATGACAGCAGCCTACCTGCCTGCTTCCTTGGCACCTAGTGCTTGCAAAGGTGATGAGGAGGCACCAGCCCCATCCTACAGATGAGAGAGTGCACTATAGAAAACTGATTTTGCTCAGTATCACAGAGCACACCAAAGGCTACCCCGGGAGCCCAGGTCATTTGAGTGAATTCTCAACTGAAATACTGCTTTGAGCTTCCAGTCCATAGTTAAACTGCCAGGAAGGAGCATCTTCTCTTGGTACTGATGGATATTTGACCACAGACACCTGAGACAGGTGAAGACTCTTGCTAGGAGGAGCTTAATAGCTTACGGATTGATATCTGGGCCGTAAATCACACCTGATAGTTATCAGATGTTACAAACAGGTGACTGAGCAATTAGAAGGTAAGTCCAAGTGAGGTTTAGCTGCTGCAGTCCTGAGTTGTTGGAAGAAGAGCTGCTTGGACAGCTGAGACTGGAAGGAAAATCCTTTTAGGGCACAATGTTGTTGAGGAAAGTACTAACATGTACTTTTTAACATAAAAGAAAAAAAAAAACAAGCACAAGACATGCTCTTCAGGGGTTAATTTTTAAAAGTAAAATGTGATTTAAGTTCTGACCAACTTCTGATTTTAAATACTTTTGCCTTACTTTTCAAATCTTCTGGAGCCCTACCCCTTACCTGAGCTGTAGTTAGTACCAGGAGTCCCCTTGTGGCATGACACCTTCTGCCCTTTACTCAGACTTCAGCTGCTCCCTCAGCTCAAAGTATTAGTATCACATCCTTGGAAGCAATGCCACCGAAGGGGCTAAGAGAGGACCTGGAGTGAGTTTTGGATAGACATCTGCTAACAATGCATTTACCTTGTGTTCTGCCACAACTCATGGTCTTCGTTTCTAAAACATAAGACGAAGACCCAGGTGAAAAGAGACATCAAACCACAGTCTGCAGACTTGGCAGCCAGGGAACATGGGAAAAGACAGGTAGTGGTGATGAAAATGAAGAACCTGAGATGGCAGCTGGATCAGCACCATGAGAGACAGGGATGGATGAAGACAAAAGCAATCTGAAGCCAAGGCAGCAAGATGTGGCTGTGGGCACAGGGAAGCTGCTGATCACCATGCTGGGCATTGAGTGGTGCTATCACTCAGTGAGACTGTTGGAGGAGGGAGTTTCCACAGCAGAACAGCAGCAAGCAAGACGCACACAACCCTGTGTATTAGAAACCAAAGGCCAGTGGTGCTGGTACAGCACAGAGATGATGGCAATGCTGGTGTAGAGTGGTTAATGTTTTGTGTTGGCCTTGTTGCAAGCACTTGGGACTCCTTGGAGTTGAGCCAAAAGCTGCTCATTTCTGGACATGTGCTCATCTTCTAGCTATCAGCAAAGCCACCTATGTGGTTAGATAAACACCACCAAGATCTGTGAGCCCTTGCCAGCCCTGCTGTGCTGAAAGAGGTGCTGGTGCACACCTTCCTGGCCCCAGCCTGCGTGCTTCTGATCTGCCATGTCTCAGGAAACCTTCTGGATGTGAGCTGTCTTCTTCCTTGGGAGGGGATTTGAGGGAGATGCCCATGGCTTTCTGCAGAGCAGAGAATTCTTCTTTCATGAAAGAAATGCCCTGGAAAAGAGAAAGATGGGGACAATCTTTTTTTTAGCAGGGCTTGTGACCGGACAAGGGGTGATGGTTTTAAACTAAAAGAGGGGAAATTCAGACTAGATAGAAGGAGGAAATGTTTTACAGTGAGAGTGGCGAAACACTGGCCTAGGTTGCCCAGAGNTTGCAGGGGGAATTCACCGGGATGAGCCGTACTCCCGAGGGCCCGGAGGTGGGAGAAGCGAGTGCAATCTCTCCCAGTGTCCCCCAGCTCCCAGCGTGCCACGCCAAAGTTAGGTGACATCATTTTACTTTCACCCTCGTCAGGGTGAAATCTGGTCTTGCCTCTGCAGGTGATGCGCCTGAAGCCTGACCCGAAACTTCTGTGGTTGCTTCTGCAGCNACTAGATAGAAGGAGGAAATGTTTTACAGTGAGAGTGGCGAAACACTGGCCTAGGTTGCCCAGAGAGGTGGTCGATGCCCCATCCCTGGAAACATTCCAGGCCAGGTTGGCCTGGGCTCTGAGCAACCTGCTCTAGTTGCAGGTGTCCCTGCTTCCTGCAGCGGGGGTGGTCTAAATGAGCTTTAAAGGTCCCTCCCAACCCAAACCATTNTCTGCAGGTGATGCGCCTGAAGCCTGACCCGAAACTTCTGTGGTTGCTTCTGCAGCCGCAAACTGGAGGTGAAACATTTCTGGTTTCACAGCACTGCGTGCCGGCGATTACACCTGCCTCCCTCGCACCACCAAAGTGGAGCAAAGGAGTCCCCCTAAGATTTCTGGGCACTGCTTTCAGCACACCAAAGACTTTAGATCCGGATGTAAGTTCTTTGCAAGCCCCACTGCTGTTCCCCTTGTGAATTGAAGGTGCTTTGATAAACACACTGAAAGGTCAGCTATTTTCACTGTGACTGTGGCTTGCATAAGAACCTCAACATCCTCTGCTGCAAGAGCAGGGTTAGTAACTTCCTACTGCAACACTGAATCANCTGCACGGCTGCCCCGGCTGCTGCGGGGAGGTTGCAGGGCGCGGCAAAGGGAGGCCGGCACTGGGAAGATGAGCCCTGGGACTGGTTTTTGGCCCGGGGTGCGTTTCGGAGCGCTGGCTCCNCTTCCTACTGCAACACTGAATCACAATAGCTCCCCACAGCAACCAGCGGTAAAAATAAACTGGGCAAGGGGAAGTGGACAGCTTCTGCTGTTCCGCTTTCTCGGGCACACTTGAGTCACAAAAAAAGCGGTGTAGAACGAGACGTTTATTTTGCTGATGCCGATGAAATCCTCAAACGGTTCGGAGCAGGGTCCCGCTGAAATCACGGAGTGTTTTGCAATGGGATGCTCATGGTGCTCAAAGTCAAGCATGTGCTCAAGTGCTGCCTTGAGCCTGTATTTTCGTTAGGATCCAGACTTAGGAAATAGACTAAAAAGAGACAGGGACCCCAGCGCAGCCGAGTGCTGCTTTTGTACTAAAGACAGACGAAAAAGGCCTCCCTGTGCTATTTTATGTGTCGAGTATATAAAAGACCACTGGGGAGATAGTGGCTCTGTTATGATTTCAGTAGTAGATCTTGGCTTTGAGAAAAGCGGATTTTGACTGTTTGAAAAGTGTCTTCAAATACAATCCAATTTGTATATTTTGCCTTGAGACAACATCATTTGAACAGCAGAGTTTTAAATAGTATTACAACTAACACTGTGTGTGTATGTTTGGTTTTGTGTGTGTGTGGTGTTTCAAAGAACAATATATTTCCTGTTACACAAGATACAGCTCAAGTCTTGAAATCCAGCCAGCTGGGAAAAAACCCTGTTGAGACCTAGTCAGGTTGCTGAGTCTGGGAATCGGCTGGTGAGACAGACCCTGGCTCTTCCCTTTATAACAGTATTTGCCAAGAAAGTTTAGATTAAGAGGCTAAAGAGAACAGAAGTTAGGGCAAAAAAGGAATGGCTCATCTGTCCCAGACCACAGAGGAGGAGCTGTTTCCCCTCCCACTCAAGCCCATGGCAATTTGGAGAGCAAGGGCTTGTAGGATAGTTCAGGTGAGAAGGGACCTCAGAAGGGCTCTAGTCAAACCTCCTGCTTAAAGCTGGGTCATCTCTGAGGTTAGACCACGATACATGGGACTGTGCTGAGTCGGATCTGGAAAACCAAGGTGGATGGAGAGTGCACAGCCTCTCTGAGCAGCCCATCAAAGTTTGACTGCCTGCATGGTGAAAATAGACTGCAATAGAAGCAGCTCGTATAAAACCATGTTTTTAATGTCATCCTGCTCATTAAAAAGAGAAAGATCAGATCTATTTTGTAACAGGAACAGTCTGTGTGCGGCACAGAAAACTTCTGGTACCAGAGGACTGATTCACATGAAAAGGCACATAAAAGATGGAAGGAAACCAGAAGGATGCCTCCAGTTACATTCCTGTCTTGCAATTTTAGTATTGCAGCACAAAAGGCTTGTATTTATAGCACTGGATACCAGCAGGGAAGATACTCTAAAAATAAACAAGGATGCACAGATAAAATAATGTACTTTGAAGCTCATTCTGAGAACGAAAGGGAATCTGGGGGCTTAACGAGTCTCAGTCGGTTTTATTTTGGAACCGTGCGTTGCTGTCAAAGACTGAGGCGGGGCTGGGCACGAACCGCTCCAAACCCGCGCAGGCCTCCACCCCCACTAGCCCGCGGGCCGTGGCACGTCACTCGCGTAACTTTTTTCTTAAACTTTTGGCCGCAGACTGCCGCGGGGGGGACAAGGGGGCGGTATCCGGGCCCGGCGAGGGCGGGCCGCCTTTGCCCGCCAGCAGCACGAGCCAGGCTCCGCGACATGCGGGCCCCCGCGNCCCGCGGGCGCCCATGGCTGCGGCGATGCCGTGCAAGAGCGCGGAGTGGCTGCAGGAGGAGCTGGAGTCGGGCGGCGGCCGCTCGTTGCTGCTGCTCGACTGCCGCCCACACGAGCTCTTCGAGAGCTCGCACATCGAGACGGCCATCAACCTGGCTATCCCCGGGCTCATGCTCCGCCGGCTCAAGAAGGGCAACCTGCCCATCCGCTCCATCATCCCCAACCACGAGGACAAGGAGCGCTTCGTCAAGCGCTGCAAGGCCGACACCGTGCTGCTCTACGACGAGGCCACCGCCGACTGGCAGGACGGCGGTGCCGCCACCTCCGTCCTGGGGCTCCTGCTCCAGAAGCTGCGCGATGACGGCTGCAAAGCCTATTACCTGAAAGGTGAGGTGCCCTCCGCCCTTCCTCCAGCCCCGGCTGGCTCCCAGAACCCTTATCCGTCCGTCTCCCCCGCAGCCCAAGGCTGCATCGCTGGACACCCATCCCCTGGCCGACCGGAGGTAGCTGGGTTGTTTTGCTCCCTCCCTTCACCTCAGTCTGTTTGATTTTTTTATTTTTTTTTTTAATGTATTTTCTTCCCCCTCTGCATCCCGCTTTAATCCCCCGCACAAAATGGTCGCAGGCTGGAAGCGGCCGGGAGCGCCCCGCTTCTTCCTACGTTGCCTCCCCGGCCGCGTCGGGAGGGAGCTCCCCAACCATGACGCCGGGGCAGCCCCTCCAGCGTTGCCCCAACCCCGGCTGGGCACCGCTGCCGCCCCCCGGGGTGCCCCTCGTCTCCGTTCCCCGCAGGGGCTTTCCGGGGGCTCCTCGCTCGGGCGCTAGGCTCTTTTCCAGACCCTCCAGAAGGAATGGACAGATTTTGAAGGTGGGGGAAATAAGGGGAGGCCTCCCCCTCCTTTTTTTTTTTTTCTCTTTTGTCCCTCATCTCTGAAAAGCGAACGCTTGGTTTTTCTCCCGCTTTTCCTGGTAATGCCGGCGGGGCTAGGAGAGGGCAGCCTGCCTGCCCCCCCGGGGCAGGACACTGGAGGAGCGGGGAGCCGAGCCCCCGCACCCCGCATACGCCCGTTCGTGAGGGCTGCGAGTGGTTTGCGGTTCTTGATTTGTTTGGGTTGGTTGTGGTTTTTTGAGGTTTTTTTTTTGGGGGGGGGTAGTGCAGGTTTTTTTTCCATTTTGAAAGATCCCAGCAGGCCTCTGCAGTGGGCTGATCAGTGCCCACAGCTGGGCTACTGGGACCTTTCCCATCCTTCCAGTCCTCCCAGTCTGGTCGCTGGGTGGCGGGTTTGAGGCAGAAATAACAGGCGAGCGGAGGCGTGTAGATAGGGGGAGAGTGGTGAAAAAAGTTGCCACTCGCAGCTCTTTAAAAAGCACTGCGGCTGCTTGATAGACCTCTTTTTGTGTAGCCCGGGGAGCCCCTGGTACGGGTTTGGGGTGCCAGGGGACAGACAGGTACTTGGGAAGCAGCCTTTAGGGCTGCGCTGTTCGCATAGGTCTCCTTGAAGGTGACATCGGGGGGGGAGGCAAGCACAGGGATTGATCCCACTCTCACCCCGACCCTCCGTTCCCTGCCCATGCCGTGGGTGAGTTCCCCATCCATCGCGGTTTGGGGTTTCCCGATGGGCTCTGTTACCCCTTCGCTTTGTCTTCCCGTTTCTTTGCCCGTCGTCCCCATCCCTAGCAGGAAGGAGCAGCTTTGAAGTTACTCCAAAGCTCTCCCCGATGTGCAGGGGAGGAGCTGAGCCCCTTTCTCTGCCTTTTTCCGGGAGCCTCGGTGGGAAATGTTTCCAATTAAAATTCCAAAATGGCTCCTCGGCGCTGTCTGGCGGCGCAGGGGGGAGGAGGAGGATGAGGACGAGCCTTTTTCATGAATGGATGTGGCAGGAGCTGTCTGTCCTGCGCAGTGACCCCGCCACAACCGCCGAACCCACTAACAAAGTTTGCAGGAGGCCTTTCTAATTAAACCATTTGTCAGTGTCAGATACCGATGGCTGAGCTCCGGTTTAATATTGCCTGGAAAAGAGGTAGATCAGCGGGGTTTTTGCCTCCTTGCCTCAGCCTTCCTTCCCAAGCTGTTGAGCCGAGGAGCTGAAGAAAAGGACTTGGGAGCAGGCGTGAAGGGTCCTGTCTGTCCTCAAGCCTGCTGCGGTTTGGGTGAAGAGCAAACCTGTGACGCTGCTCTGTCACAAAACATGTTTCTAGTGATAAAATAGGTGTGAGACTCTCTCTTTGGCAAAACTTACAGCTTTTTTTCATGCTTGAAGGTGGATTATTTTAAAGTGTTTTAGTGCCTGGGCTGGGTATGTGGTGGTTGGTTTTGCTTTATCTTTTCAAATGCAGATACTTCTGTGCTTTTCTGTCTAGGTGGTTTAGTAGCTTTTGCTTCAACTGCCACAGACCCGTATTTCTGAGAAGCTAAACAAGGCGGGATTGTCTCTTGCCATCGATTTTTATTTTTGGGTGTTTGCTCTTGTTATGCTGGAGATTTGGCCCCTGTTTATCACAAGTAATATCAAACTTTGTAAGAAACAGTATTTGGTTTCCCAGGACCTGTTTGCTCACTAGTACTCTACCCAGGGAAGACGAGGGAGGAGGGAGGTTCCTTTCTTGGTTTGAAGTTGAAGGTATACCAACTTTTGTTGGCAAAGACTTGCTAAGTAACATGCACGTGTGTTCAGGGAGAAGGACTTACCTTCCTGAAGAATAAACCATCTTTTTCTCTCTATTTTTCCCCTTCCCTCTTTTCTTTCCCTTTTTCCAGGTGGCTTTAACAAGTTTCAGACCGAATATTCGGAGCACTGCGAGACAAACCTTGACAGCTCCTCACCCAGCAACTCTCCCCCGGCATCGGTCCTTGGCCTGGGAGGGCTGCGGATAAGCTCTGACTGCTCAGACGGTGAATCCGACAGGGAACCCAGCAGTGCCACAGAGTCAGATGGGAGCCCCATCCCTAACAATCAGCCTGCCTTTCCGGTTCAGATCTTACCTTACCTGTACCTGGGCTGTGCCAAAGATTCAACCAACTTGGACATCCTGGGCAAATACGGCATTAAGTACATCCTGAATGTGACTCCCAACCTGCCAAACATGTTTGAGCACGACGGAGAGTTCAAGTACAAGCAGATCCCCATCTCAGATCACTGGAGCCAGAACCTCTCGCAGTTCTTTCCCGAGGCCATTGCTTTCATTGGTAGGTAGTTGGCAGAACATCTCTTTTCATACTCACCGCTTGGGAATGTGGCAAGCAGCTTCCTAGGCCTGCTGCTTGTCTTTGGCCTCACCTCTCTGGGCCACAGCGTCAGTGCTAGCTTAGCAGCTGGGCGTCATGCTGCCGAGGTGGCACTTCTGGTGCGTGTCACCCTGACTGGGTTCAGAGAGGCTTCCCCTTCCAAAGGCAGCCCTCTCACAGCACCTCAGCTGGGTTACCTGCATGTGGTAGAACCAGCCCTGCTGGACCCGGCCCTGCCATCTCTTGGCCTTGTGTGGGGATCTGCAGTTGTGTGTGGAATGGCTGAATCGAGGTGGTGGGAAGCTCCTTTGCCTGCTTTGCGCGGAGGAATGAGCCTTTATAGGAGTTGTGTTAATGTGTCTGGTGCCAGCAGTTCCTTAGCCCCAAGTGTGGTTAAAATTTAGGAGGTATGTTCTCTTTTCCTGAGGGGAATTTGGTAGTCTAGTTGTGATCCCACTGTAAGTCACCCTGGCATAACTAACTCTTTGTATGGATACTTCTCCTAAGGTAAGTATCAACACAATGAGTTAGTGATTGTAATGGCACTCCAGAGCTCAGCGGCAAAAACTGCTGTGCCAGACAGCCTGGGACAGCTTTGGCTGGTTGTGGGGAGGAGCACAAGGGGGGCAGATCTCTTCTTCTAGGCTAGTGTTGACTTTGGAAATTGCTCCTTACTCTAAGAAGTGTCTGTCAGGCTGAATAGGGATGTACACTTCCAGTGTGACCTGTGCTGTCTGCTGGTGGTGGTGGTTAGTTCTGATGTACGGAGGGTGAGTGGCACAGGTAATCATTACCATTATTAAAAAGCCCTGTGGCTTCATATCTGGTTTAAAAACATTGATGTACGTAAAGGTGAGGGGCACCTTTACCTTTGGAGTGAGATCTATGCGGCCCATTTCAGTGCTGCTTTTTGGACCCTGCTGCATGTGCTCACTTGCTGTGCTGAGAGGCCTGAAACAGGGCAGAGCACTGGAAGGTCCTCTGCTGCTTTTCAGCTGTTGGAAACCCTGATTCCCATGCGCTCTCCTTTGCCCCCAGATTCTGTCCTCTAGTAACAGGGCTGTGGTCAGAAGTGGCTGCTACAGTGTGACAGCGGGGACCTGTCTTGATGTCCCATCTGCACTTCCTGCGAGGAGTGCGTGGTGTTAAATGCTTGGGGTGAGGGATGGGATCCCTGCTGGCATGTGGCATTTGGGATCCCTCTGAGATGTGAACACTGCACTTGTACTTTGCAGTTAATGACAGGAAATAGAGGATTACCTCAGTCTAAAACCAAACACCAAGAAATGCAGCGCAGGTCAGATGAAAAGGCAAATTGTTGGATGGGGAGAAACTGAGGGAAGAACCGGGCCTTCTGAGGGGCCTTTGCCCACCGTACTGGAAATTCTTGCCTGGTTTTGGAGGCTGAGGCAGAAAATCTGTTGTGACTTGAGTCTGGATTTTGGTTTGCCTGCATCTTCTTTGCCCTTCTATGTGTGCCAGACTGTCTCCTACCTCTAGCTTTGCCTGAGGATCCTCTTTCTCCTGCCACCACCTCCTTCCCCGCCAAGCTCTCAGTCAAATGACTGACTTCAAATAGGGCTGCCCAGAAGTAAGCAGTGCTGGGTACTTGCATGCATTCAGTGCTCTCAGCAGCGTGTCCCTCTTTCAGCCCTAAGATGTCAATTCATAAAGGGATCACGCTGTTCCGGCTGTGCGAGAGACAATGAGCGTATGTGTGCTTTTCAATCGATGGCAAGGGAGGGGAAATTTCGTCGCTGTTCTCTCGCCATTTTTTTGGTCCAGCCTGCATTCCTGCTCCCCGCTACCATTCATCCTGAGAGTCTCCTCCAACACAAGCGTTTGTTTGTAGTGAAGTGCGTTTCTGTTGATCCTAAAGAACAATTTCACAATAAGGGAAGTTCCTGCACTTGAGGCTCTGCTTAAATTGGCTTTGACTGCATTCACATAACTTCCTAGTGGAAGGAGGACAAGGACAGCAGAAGAGAGTAGCTTGTGTGGTGCTGGGCTGTAACCTGGCATCGAGTGTGCAGCCTTCCCCAGTCAGTTGTTGTTGAGGTGGGTGCGCTGTGCCCAACCACTGGCATAGCGTCTCCCTGGAGCTGTTGTTTCCAGCTCCACCTGCCTTCTGTGGGTTACTCCATGGTTTTGTGTTTGAATAGAGGGTACCAATGCTCCCCAGGCAAGGGATATATTGCCAGGCTTGATTAATACTTCTGAAGCACGTAAGATGCTTGGCCTTGCAGTGCGGCACAGGGGTGTGCAGCTTTGCCATGCGGTGAAAATACCTCGGGTGCCCTTTGGGGAGAGATGTGGAATGTCGGACACAAAACGGTGTCACTAGGAGCAGGGAATCCAGTTCTGACAGTCGTCCTGGTTCTGGGAGCTTGTAGCTGCCACCTGGCTCTGCTCCAAAGCCATGCATTTTTGGTGCAGAATAATAGACTCCCCCTTCCCCTTGTCTTGTTTCAGATGAGGCCCGTTCCAAGAAGTGTGGGATCCTTGTTCACTGCCTCGCTGGCATCAGCCGGTCTGTAACAGTCACTGTCGCCTACTTGATGCAAAAACTCAACTTGTCCTTGAATGATGCCTATGACTTTGTGAAAAGGAAAAAATCCAATATTTCCCCAAACTTTAACTTCATGGGCCAACTCCTGGATTTTGAGAGGACTCTGGGACTCAACAGCCCGTGTGACAACCGCTCGCCCAGCGAACAACTCTACTTCACCACCCCCACCAACCACAACCTGTTTCAGCTGAACACTCTGGAGTCCACATGAAGGGGAGTGCCGCCTGGTTGGGAACTCGAGCATTGAATCGCTTCTCTTGAGCATTTCAACTCTTACAACAGTATCTGTCTTGCCAGGCAGCTCTGAAAGGACTAGCCTCTCTGGGCAGAGGTGCCTGATCGCTGCTTTAAGAAGGCTAATGCCGTTCATTAGTATCCTGATCAAAGTGGTTTCAAGAGGTAGTCTTTTTGCAGGGGGTTATTTAATACGGGCGATGTTACAGCATTTTGAACGCCGCTGTTACCGGCAATAACCGCTTTCCGGGGTGCATTGGGACTGTCAGAGCACGCACACACATGAAGAGCTACCGGGGGTTAACTTGCTGTGGAAAGTGAGGAGATTTATGCACTTGGAAACCTTGAGCAAAAGGTGTTGGGCCAAGACTGTTTTAAAACCCAAGTTTACTGTTTTTTGATTTTAAAAAAAAAAAGAAAAGATAGATCTTACTCGAGCTTTGGGTTCAAACTCTTTTTAAATATGTAAGTTCCTGACTATTTGTACAGACGAGGTTGCAAAACCAGTATTTTATTCTGTTTCTTGTTCGATCATTTATTTTTTTTTAATCAAATGTTTATATTGACCAAATGCATTTTGCACACTTTGTGAAGCCTTGGTATGTCCTGGCATATTACTGGGTACTCCAGAGAGATACATGCTGCTGCTGCTGTTGTTAGTATCTGGTAGGAAGCTTTGTTACGTGTGAAGGCCAGTTGGGCTTAAACGCAACCCCTTCACCACTCCTGCACTCACAATCACGAACTCTGCACTGATTCAGCCAAGGTGACTAAGCCGCAAGCTTTTTTCTTTTCTTTTTCTTTTTCCTTTTTTTTTTTAATGCCACCCCTGCCAAAAAGTTTGCTAGTTTGCCAGAGGTAAAACTCTTGTAGCCTCCAGAGCTGGTAGAAGCATGTCTGAGCCCAGCTTCATTCTCTGCTGCCTGTTGACTGACTTAACGTCATCCAGCTGGCCCGAAAGCATTCCAGCTTCCCGAGTACAGAAGGTAGTTGTGATGCTGGCGTTTCTCATGCACACTCGATTCTTTCCCATGTGCGCAGGGTGGAGGGGGGAACACGGCAAGCGCCTGGAGCAGAGTGAGGATTGCGTAGCGGGACGGGACTGAATCGTCACGCGTGGAGCGTGTGAGGGGAGTGAAGAGATGTGGAAATAAGAGCGTTGTAACAGAGAATTTTTTCTATATATATGAATATATATATATTAACTGGCAAATTCTGAGATGATTGGAGCTTTCAACAGAGGTTCTGATTTATTTTTTTTTTCTTCTTCCTCTTTCGAATAACTTTATGCCGTGCCTTCTATTCTGAGAAGACTTGTTTATATTTCTGGCTAGTGTTTGGTGAACACCTTATACCAAGCCGGGAGGGGAGGAAGTGGTAGTAATTTCTGGGAGGAGGGCAGAATGGATTTGGAGATTTCTTTATTGGCTGCAATGTAGTCCCTCCTTTCTCCCCCCTCCCTGTCCACTTTTAACTCTCATGTAACGAAAAAAAAAAAGCCACGGATTTTTTCTAAATATCCAGTTTTTTGTACTTTTTTCAAGAAAAAGAAAAAAATAATAAAAAAAAATCATCTCCATCTGGAGGAATGTTTGACGCTGTCACATCCTGAAACTGTTCTTTTTGTTAAAGATGTTACCAGAATGTTGGAATGAGCTTCTTTCTTGTTTTCTGGTTGTTTTTTGTTTGTTCGTTGGGTTTCGTTTGCAACAATGTTGGAATCGTGGGTCATTGGAAGGGAGAATGGGCTTAAGTACGCTTGTGAGTGAGAAAATTGAGAATATCCTAACTGCATCTTACCTCATGGAGGAATTATTTTTTCAGGGATTTTTTGACAGTGCATCTGTATTGTATTACAGCTAAGCTGGTTTGTAAAGGCTTCCTGTGCTGTTAGTGATCTTTCTTCTTTAAAGGAAAAAAAAGATGCATTTTCTGATTAGTACAAATGAGAGCTTGTTAGTGAGGAATGGTTCTGCTTTCTGAGTTATGAAGGAAAATTAGTGACCCTATATATACTGATCCAATATTGGGACTTTGTTTATATTGCAAATAAATATTATTTTTTCTTTAAAAATGATGTTTGTGTCAGATGCTTGTCTAGCCTCTGCCCATATAAGGGCACGCTGCTCTTATCCATTTTTTTATGGTTGATTAGTGTTCTTCTGTGACCATGAAGAGCATTTGCTGGGCTCTGTTCAAGTGTGGTGTTTGGTTTCAAGCACAGCTTAATTTTTAAGACCTGTGGTAAAATGGAGAGGGGGAGGTGGGAGGGTGAGGAGAGGGATATGGGGTATTGGATAAACCGGAGAACAAAGAACAACTTGAGAATGGGCCAGCTTTGACCCCAGCCATTCCTCTGCGCCAAAAATAAATAGATAAACTAAAGACACTTTTGTTTGCTGTTTAAGTGTGGCCTGTGAAGGCAAGGCCTTGCCCACAACTGTTGTGATAGCAGACTTTATTTCAATAGGAAAGCAAGAAGTTGTGGCTTTGTGGGCAGAAACCTGATGACTTCTGGGAGGCCCCTTCTGCATCCTCGGGTTGGGGGCCTGGGCCCTGGCTACAGGGTCACACATGGGCTGTGCTGTCCCCCTGGGCTCCCCAACCATGGATGCAAGTGGTTTGTGGGAAACCTGGAGGGGCTGATGAGGATGCGATAGAGTGAACATGGCTCTGAGTGGCTGAGGGCAGCCCAGCTAAGGGGACTCTGGTTATAGCTGGGCAGGACTGTGTGGGGCTCGGTTCCTCCAGCAGTCCTTGTTTTAATCTAAATGGCAAGAAATTAAATGATGCTCTATTTGGTTGTTCAGTTCCTCATAGTGAGCATGTTGGTTTGTTCTAGCCCTAGGACTCGACTACCAAAGACTTTATCCCAGAAGGCGCTCAGGCTGATGGGTGCAGAGCCTGGTACAGAGCAGGAGAGGTAGTCAAAGGCTGAAGCAGGACCCAAGGGAGCTTATGCATGAGAGTTTGTTTACTTCTTGAGTGCATGATGGGAATCTCTGTATTGATTTAGAGGCCTGTTTGTGGCTCAACAAATGAAAATCTACCTGGTATGCAGGGAAAAGCGGACCTTTAGGTTTTCCCCTGTAATTACATGGTAGAGTAGCTCTTGAGGAAGATAGGAAACCATGCTGGAGGCAGGCTGTGCACTGAAGTGGCGCAGAGCAGCTTGTCAGGGCTATGACTATATTGGCTTCCATCTAATTTCCTCTTAGGATGTTTTGCTAAGGTGTGGGATAGGCTATTAGCAGTTAGCGTTCGCTCTGTAAGCACATCTGTGCTGTAGCTGAGCTGTGGCTGGCTGCTCCTCACCAGGCAGCTCCCTCGGGGTACCTGCTCCTGGGAGATCTGTTGTGTCCCACCACAGCTGCACTTGCCAAAGGAAGGAGATGGCTTGTCTGAAAATTATCCTGCTACCTGCAAGTGTTCTTTCCTCCAGGACCCAAAGTTGCTTTTCTAAGCTTCTCTGCCTCGACAGCAGGGAGCAGCCAGCCTGGCTGGTCCTCAACCGTTGGTGTTTTACAAATGTCTTGCACCATTCTTCTTGGTTCAGAGGGGTTTCCTTGGAGACCTGATGTCTCCTCACTAAATTACAGGACAAAACCTGACATTAGGAGAGGGACAATGCTGGAGAAACAGTTACTGAGAGGAGAGCGAGCGTGGGGTCTGTCTACACTCCCTTGCAGAGGCGGGCACGAGCACTAGCTGAGCGTAGGAGCACGGGCTGAGTGAGAAAGCTGGTTATGTTCAGATCAGTGGAATTTGGCAAGGAGATACCGCTTCCCACACGCAGCAGGGAGAAACTCCTTGGTTAACCCATCAATTCCAGACAAGCTGCTTGTAAGATGCTCTGTGGTGTCCTGCTCTACAAAGCCAGGTAATCTTCTTCTTGGGCACAAAGAGCTGCTGTCCCTGGATTTTGACTTATGCCACAAGCCCTCAGGAAATGTGAGTGGGAATTTATCTTTTTTTTTTTTTTCCCCATGGTTGACTGTTTTCTAACCTCTCTGATTTGAACAGTTAAAGGGACCATGAATCGCAGGTGCTTTCAAAAAAGTTTCTCTCTGTTTCAATTTATAGCCAAACCACAGGGCTCTAAACACCGGTAGAGATAAACTTCTGCAGTTCCTGGCCAGGAAGCCCAGGTAGCTAATTTTGAACACTTCCAGCAGCCCCCTGCACAGCACATCCCATCCTGCCTCCCTCTGTACTGCCTTGCAGAGCCTGGTTCCCCACCCTGGCCAGTGAGGGATGGGCAAGGAGAGTAGGTAGGTACGTCCTGAGCACGAGGGTGACTGTTTGGAATCTTGGGAAACAGGAGAGCATAGAGTAGGTTCTCAAGGCAGTGCAGTGAGGATTATTTGTCGTAGGCAACAACAGAAAGACAACACAAAGACAGGGGAGATGTGCCCCACACAACCGTGGGAGGGCAGGCATGAAGTAGTGGTGGAGGTAGCATCAGAAGCCCAACAAACAAGACATGAGCTTCAGGAAGGGGCTTTGAGGTTACTTGCAACTTTCTTTTCCTTGCTTGTGTCTACCCTTACTCCTCTCCTAGGCCCTTATTTTGTAGTTTGGCATTAAACGCGCCCTAAGCATGATGCAAGTCAACCTCTGCAGCTTGGAACATGCCTGCTCTTGCGTCACCCAGAGGTGCACGTGGGAAAACAGACTCTTCTTGCCACCATCTGAATTTGGGTGTTCACATTTCCAAGGTAACCAGATTATTTGTGGGCTGTTATTTCCTTTATTTATCCTCTATGTGTGCAAATCAGGATATTTGCAGTGTTTCAAACGCATGTAAATAGTTCAGCTAATCAACACATCCCTGTATTTACAACTGACTGGCACAGGCGGTGACAGTCATGCTCTGGGCTGCTCAAAGCATGTGAAAGTGGGCTTGCTTCTGGGTTTTGTGCTATTTGCTCCTGTGCTTCCTCAAACCCTTCTCTTAACCATGCTTGAGGGGAGTGCTAGGCTGCCTCAATGTAATTTAGGATGAGAGGAAATGTTCAGCAGGTAGGGAGAGCGGCTCATGGGAGTCCCATCCAGGTTCCATGTCCTGTTCCTCTGTTTGAGATGCAAAGTTCCCCTTTCTACTGGGTCTGTCTTTTGACACCCTTGCTGTGTCACCCAGCAGCACAGGGCCAAAGGACAGGCCAAGTGAGGCCACCCAGAGCCACCACGAGGTCACTGCTGGATCCCCAGCCTGGGTGTGAGGTTGGGGTAGGAGACACCACATAAGAATGAGGGGTGAGGGAAGCAGCTTGCTGTGAGCTGACAGCTGTATTGCACTCAGGAGGCTCACTGTGCTGAGCTGGGGGTGAGCAGGTGCCAAGGCCTGCCAAGTCTGGCTGGGTGGTGTGTAGTCCAGCCTGCTGCATGTGGTTCAGCAAGTGCCATGGTGATGAAGCAGCAAAGGTGTCCATTTCCTGGAGGCATGCTTGTGTTTAAACAGCTTGTTTGTGTAGCATCTAGGTGGTATCCACCTTAACTGGGCAGGAAACTGTGAGATGAGGAGCAATATGGGACCTCAGGGCAGTGCTCTCCCCAGGGTTGGTGGCGGCAGCCATTTTGTGTCCCTCCTCTCCACAGCACCTCCCTTCTTGTCATGGCCGCTGCTACCCTAAGAGGGGTGCACCAGTCCCCCTTCCTGCACCAGCAGGGCCTGGGTGGGTGTGGGTGTGAAATTACCTCAGTGAGCAGCTTTTTGTTGCCTGGCTTTGTCTCTGCTTTCACTTTTTTTCCTCTCCAAAACACCTGAGGAGCTGCTGACACCTCAGGTCGCACCTGAGGGGGTCCCGACTGGTGTCCTGGGAAGGTGGGAAAGACTTGTGGCCATCACGGCGATACAGAACCACAGCTGGGGCCTGCAAAACAGTCACAGGAGGATGCACAGGCAGGAGAAGAAAGCTCTGTGCGGCTGGCAGCAGCTGAACCCCACACTCCTCGACAGCTGTGATGGCGCTGGCACCAGCAGTCAGAGAGGATGAGCTGCTTGCAACGGAATTGTAAGTTTCTGGTGCCTCTGGGCTCCTTGATACCTACATGTTGCCCTTCTCAGCCTGGTTGTGATGGTGTTTTTCGGTTGGGAACTGGGTCAGAGCAGAAGCTGTGGCTCAGTCGAGGGCTGGGGACTAATTATGGGTTGGGAATTAATCCTGTGGCAGGTACAGACACCCAGTCTGGCTGTACAGCCCCAGACTGCTGGTGCCCAGCCTCTGTGGACTGGGTGGGCCCCTCGGTTACTGGGGCAATAGGGACCCCCATACCCTTCCTGGTGCAAGGTGAGACCACCAGTGCTCTCTGGCCTACCTTTCTCCCTTTTGGCTGCTTGTGCTTGTAGCTGGACTTGCATTTGTTCTGCGTTAGCCTTATTTGCTTTCCCTGGTTTCTCCACTGTTTTCTGCTTCTTTAGATTGTTGGAATTTGAGGTACTCTCACCTGGCAGCTGGTGCTGCTGCAAAGCTGTGGTCCTTCTGCAGGAAAATGAAGCCCTGGCTTTCCCTCAGAGACACTGGGGCATGTTGAAAATGGAGACTGGCTGTGCTACAGGGAGATTGGGTGGGATATGTGTTACTTCTGGGCTGTTCAGTGGTGCGAGAGATCCAAGTGCATGTAGGGCCTTAAGAAGTATCAGATGAGGAAACCAAGTATGAGTGGAGGAAGGGGAATCCAGACAGATTTATTTATTTTCCTACTTTCTTTCCCTGGAGAAACATCTGGCTTATGTAAAGCCATTTGTTGGGTTTCTCACTGCTTTATTTTGAAAGTCTCTGCATTCAGGCACTCTGCTCATCTCATCTCCCATCACTGCCTCAAGGGCAGATTCTTCATGATTTGGGGTTTTGCTTTTATGAACTTTACTCTTTGTTTCTGGTTTGTTGTCTTTTCCTTTCGTTTCCTTTTCTTTTAAGGACTGCTCTAGTTTGGCTTGTGGTTTTGCCTTGTTTTCTTCTGAGAGGTGAATTGTTGTGATACACCCTGCAGAAAGTGGGAAGGAGCAGACGGGCGCGTTGGCGAGACCCTGGTCACCGATAGGGCATTAGTGAAAGCCCTCTGCCAGTGACAAGCTGAGCTCTGAGCTCTGATTACAGATGCAGCACTCTAGAAGCACAGCATTTTCTGTAAGGGAGATTTTCAATTGAAATGTGTATGGGGAGGTTCAGTAAGAGGGGTTGTGACTTTGAGTTTGGGGTAAGCAATCGCCTTCTGTTCGCCAGTGTGGCTCTGAATTGGACTCGTCATTTTACCATGCAATCCTGGCAGTGAAGCGCTCAGGACCTGCTGGAAGACTTACAGCTCTGCTCCAGTGATGCAGTTTGTTTGGGTCTTACTCTAAATTTGCCACTTCCTCTCCCTGAATGGCTGATTCCCCACAGCTTGGAGCAGGCAGGGATCCAGGCAGCATCGCACCCCTGAGAGCCAAGTAGGATCCTCTCGAGCTGTGCAAAGCTGGATGCTGGATGAGAGTTTGAGGGGATTCGGGGCGCTGAGCCTGCAGAAAGCTGTGCTCTCCCGTCACAGAAGAAGGATCAGCTCTGCTGTCAGTGTCCTCTCTGCCATTCATCACCTTCCCTCTGCCCCCATTCAGGCTTGTGTCTTTGAATGATCCTGCGCTAGAGATTCGAGCAGGCTCCTGCGTGTCTTGGCCTTGCATCCAGCTGGCAGAAAGCTGAGAGAGAGAGCGATGTTTGGGAAAATCTTGTGGGTGAAGTTTTTTTTTTTTTGCTGTTTAGGGTTTTTTTTTTATTATTAGTATTTTTTTAACAAGAAGCTTCACTATTCATTCATTCTCCGAATAGCTTTGCCTCTCATTGGACATCTTCCTGCTAGGACAGTCCAAGCCTGTTCTGACAAGCTGCTTATCTGCCTCACAGCTCTGACTGCTTCCTCTGTCTCCCCTTTGTGTGGGAGGTGTTTTGTCTTTCCAAACTTCTGCTGACTTCAGTGGGCGCTTGCTTGTGTCCAAACATGCACTGATAGTGCAGTTCAGTGCTGAAATTCGCCGCTGATTTTTATTTATGTCCCTGCATCATGTTTTTCTTTCCAAATAGAAGGACTTTAAGTGTTTTGGGGAGGGGCAAGGGCGTTGTTATTTAAAGTTAGGGAAGTGGAGGTTCTCCACTGACCCTCTCTGCCTCCATCCAGCAAGTCCTGCAGCAGAACATGGTGAAGGTCCTAGTGTTGGGGGGGTGTGGGTGTGTTGATGGTGGGTCCAAATGAGGGGCTGAACTGCATGAAAACTCTATCTGAAAAAGCCCAGAGCAGCCAGCTTGTTACTTTCTTGTGTCGCCAGCTGCTAAGGCAGATTTACAGAAATTCCCAGTCTAGTTTTAAATCTGGTAAAAGTGGAAAGAAGCGTGTGTGTGCATGAAGCAAGATCTACAAAAGTCGGTGTTTTTAATAAACCAAATCCGGTCATGTTTGAAACTACTGCCTGCCAAGATGCGTTCCTGATACAGCATCAGTGCTTCCACTGAGATACAGTTTTCACTCAGTATAATGGGACTGTCCCTTCCTGTCTGTGGCTGGAACCAGCAGTAGCCAGGAAAGCCCCATCTTGTCCTCTGTCCATCCTCTATCCATCCTCTTCGTGGAGTGTCTGTATCAGTCCAGTGCCTTCAGCCCTAACCCCCGGACTAGGCTATCTGGGCCCCTCTCAGATGGGAAGGGAGAGGACATCTATCTTGTGAAAAGCACTCCTGGATCCTATGTGCTGGCTCCCCTGGAAAATAGTGAGTGCTTGTAACCGTTAGTGTTGGTTGGCCACCAAGAGATGAAGCAGTTGACCTTGGAGATGGGACTAGTGGTGAGTTGCATGCAAGAGCACTTTCTCTGCCTCAGTGTTAAAATGAAGCTCTGATCTTTGGCTGTCCAGGATAACTCCCAGATGTCACTGTCCTGAAATACCTATGAATGAAACTCTGGATGATGGTCCGTTTCCATCAATTTCCAAAACTTCTGTGAGCCTGTTCCCTGTGGAGATACTTTTGGTTTTACCTACGGAGTTCTTCGCTTTTCTTCCTGAGCCGCGGGAAAATTCCAGCTGGCCGTGCGGTGCCACCACATGTCCAGTGCCACTGCATGTGCAGCGGAGGCCCAGGGATGTTTGTAGGTCAGGGATGACAGATACTCGTCAGGACTCATAGGTGCTGTTATTTAATTGCATTCCAATGGCAGCGAAAGCAGTAGCAAGAGTAATAAACAAATTATAATCTACATTATGAAGCTGACAGATGCCACCCACTCATTACCTGTTTTTAACCACTCTCATTAATACCCAGTCTTTGTGGGAACTAATCTGGCTGCTCAGTGTCCGACTTGTTCACTTAATACCATTATCTGAAGCAATCGGCCACTCCTTGTGAAAGAAGAGGAAGGTGCTTTTCCTGATGGTTGTTCTCTGGGCGGGTAGCTCTGGAGTGGAGAAGGCTGAAGGAGCACTTTGCAAAAGCATGGTGTGGCTGGGAGGTGAAGACTGAAATTCATAGGGATGTTCTGGGGAGGGAGGCTGAGGATGGAACGTTGTCCCTAAGGAGAAAAGGCTGCACTCTGTTCATCTCCCTGGGATTGAGGAATAATATTCAGCAAAGGGATATTAGGAAGAGCTAATTTTTTTTTTCTTCCTCTCCAGATGTTTTCCAGGGTTTGGGAGCAAGCTGGGTTGCTGCGTAATGAGAGTTCTCTTTGTGGCTGCTCCAAGCCCAGGGCTTTGCAGGAGGAAGTCCTAGTACTGTTTCTGTAGGGATCTGTTCAAACTCCTCCAGGAAAAAAAAGAACTTGAGCTCCAGGAATTCCTTACAGTGGTCTGGCATAGCGCGAGTTCAGCAGAGTCAGGGATGCTCGGTCTCCTTGGTGCCTGGCTGCTGCCATGACATCGTGCCATCCATCCTAAATGGTACCAACTGCGCTGTGCACCGGGTGCAGCTGTTCTCCTTTCCTCACCAACACAACTGGGAGCCTTCCTGCGGGAGGTTACTGAGGCCTGCAAGCTGAGGACTTGGGCTGAGAAAGCAGATGGGAAAATAGATTTTTTTTTTTTTTCAAGATACTCCATGGGTGGCTGGACTCTGACCAGCCAGAGGTCCTGTTGTGCTCCCAGGGTTTTGGGCTATCTCCTGGGAGTGTCTAATGGGTAAATAATAAGGTGAAAGATGGGAGATGAAGACCGAGAGGTGAAGGGTCAGCTTTCCCAACAGAGAACTGACATCAGGCAAATGCAACAGGGGCCTGTGAAAAGGCTATTGAATGTGTCTGCTGATGATAAAGAGGAGTAAGTGGCAGATACTGAAGTTTGCTGGTGTGACTATTCAGAGGAGCAAAGCCCAAAAGCTGCACCGAATAGCTGTAGGAAATCCTTGCAGTGTGGAGCAGTGGGGTTGCATCATATGATACTGAGAAAAGCAAAGCAGTCCAGGGGGAAGAAGGAGCCATCTTCATCTAAAATGCAGCAGAATGGGCTCGAAACAGGATAATGTCACTTGGGAGAGATCTCAGAAGTGCAGTTAAGTGGGCTATAGGAGCAAGGCTTGATTCTGACTACAGTGAAAAAAACAAACCAAAAACAATTGAGTTCTAGGAAAAGAACTGAGAACAAACTGTATAAATGTACTGTATCAATCTGTGGTGAACAAAAGATTTATGTAGGTTTGGGGGAAACTGGAGTAACTAATGCAAAGAAAAAATCTATTGAGTGCTTTTAAACATCAATACAAAATCTCATTTTGAGAAAGTCCCACAGCTGCAAGTAGCTGGAGCCTGGGAAAGTATTTATAATGAAACACAGCTACATGCTTGGCCTGTTCTTACACTCTTCTCTAGGTGTTGCTACCAAGTACCGTTGAAGACAGGACACAGGGCAGGATGAAGCTTGATCCAGCCACAGTTAGTGTCTCTGATTCCTCTGCTGTTCCAAGATGCTGTCTCAGAGTAAGCTGTGTTTGGCACGCTGATCTGTGTGTGTGAGGAGCTTTTATGGAGGTTGGGGATGTTCTAGTCTCTTTCTCTCTGCTCAGTGAAGAGAGCTGCTGAAGACAGCTGGAGGAGAAAACTCCTGAGGTTATCGTATGTTTGTTATCAAAAGGACATTACAATGTGGTGTAGGGTGGCCAAAGCAGGGAGAGGTGCTTCGCACCAACAGAAACGTCTTATTTTTTGCCAGCACCAGTCACTCTGAAATGGACAGTTTCCTTAGGAGATGGGAAGCCATCTGGGTCAACAAACCTGCCTGTTGTCTCCTCTGAGGGACGTTTGTACAAGAAACCAAGTACAAAATGATTCACCTTCTTTCCCCTGTCCTCTCCCGTCACTTCTGAAGTACGATGCTTCTGGTTAGAAAGAAGCAGATGACATGGAAGTAGTTGGATGGGCCAGGGCAACTCACCCTGCCCTCAGAGCCCCTGTGTGTTACTTTAACGCACACCACAGTGGGGCGAGACACTGTGTAGGAGTGTGAGACAAGTTCCTAATGTTCCTGTTGATCAAATGGCCCACTGAGTCTCCTGATCTGCTGCGGTGATAAGTCATAACAAGGACTCTCTCCTAATCCTCATTATCCTCTGTTGGTGCTTCCTGCCCACATACACTAGATATTTCCTATCAACAGGGAGTAACCTCTGGGGAAGATAGGATCAGATTCCCAGGAACCAGGCTGTAGTAAGAGTGAAGGAAGAATGAGGAAACTGTCCTAATTTGAGGCTAATCTCATAAATACAGGGCTGGATGCAGACAATAGGAAGAAAAATGCCAGGAGAGCTTTAGGATTTGGTTAGGGAAGGATCATCTTTTGCCAGGAGTAGCCTTAATTGTAACTTATGATGTGGTAAAGTTGCCGTTTGATCTCAGCTTCAGCAGAAGGGAAGAGACAGATTCTGCGTTGTGTCACCAGAGGAGGAGTAGCCTGAGAAAAGAACAGGGGAAATGATTTTTAAAAGGAATTTTTTTTTCTCTTGTGTACCAATGCAAGCTGCAGTGCTTGGATGGAGTGCTTTAGTTCTTGGTTTTGAC
Source organism: Baryphthengus martii (assembly GCA_013396935.1). Taxonomy (NCBI): domain Eukaryota; kingdom Metazoa; phylum Chordata; class Aves; order Coraciiformes; family Momotidae; genus Baryphthengus; species Baryphthengus martii. The sequence continues at coordinate 392,920 of VWZK01012370.1, forward strand.
TTGGATAAAACACTAAATAAGGAGGAGAAGGGGGCTGTGTGATTTTTCCTGAAGCAGATGTGCCACTATACCCCTTGGGTATTTAATGTTGCATGGCATTTCTGAAAATGCAGAAAACCACAAATCTTTTCTTCTCGCATAAGTGGGTTGGGGTGTTTTTTTCCCCTGCCTAGACCCATAGCTGGAGCCTGTCCCTCACGCTCCCCTTTCATGTGGGCAGGGCAGAGTGTGCTGAAGCTGTTTGTGGTGGGGAGTTTTCTACAGACAGTTGCTTCTATGAACCTTTTTAGACAACCTGTTAAAATGAAGTGTTGCCTCCTACCTGTCCCTGCCCCGTCCACAACCCAGCACCCTGCACAGATGCCTCCGGGCATTTCATTTGGGAACAGAGTGAGAGCATGTGCATGTTTGTGAGAAATGAGTTGCCTTTACAGGGATTGGGGGGGTCCTTAACCCTTCATATTCATGTGCAGCTGGCATTCTAATTATGATCCCATAACCATACAGATGCCTACAGTGCAACAAGGTGTGGACACAGGTTGCTCATCCCCACCCTGAAGGCGGTGTTGCAAGTTCCTGGAAAATGCCGTCATGTCCTTGCGGGTTTGGACTCGTTTGGCTTTTTATTATCCATCTGGCTCACAGGTGCTTGGTGGTGTTGATTGTCCAGCTCTGGGCTAATCACTGCCTCTTCCTTTTGAAGCTTTACAAGCTTTGTCTTGGACCAAGTTTGTAAAGCTACGGAGATGTACAAAAACCCTGCTGCTTCCTAGAAACTTTCTGTCCCTTTAGATAGTGCAGTTTAGACAGGAGATCTCACCAGGCTTGGCCTAAGGCGAGTAGTAGAATAGTTCTCTGTCCCAGGCTTCCCATATGAGTTAGGACAAGGCCTTTCAGCTATCCATAGGCCATCTCTATCTTGGTTTCCCACTTCCTATCGTTTCTGGCCCTCCTGGGATTAGCTGATTTTGTTCCTGAAAGTCAGCAGAAGAGTCATGCCTTGTGGACTTCCATTCCTTCCCCAGGCGGTTGACTTTTTTGTTTTCTCTTCACAGTGTCAGGTTATGTGATCTAAGGGTTCCACTTTATTATAAACAGTACACAGTTTGGCTCTGGTGGCTGGTTTGGGATTTTTGGTTGGTGTTTTGTTTTGTTTGGATATTTTTTAAGATTTTAAAATAACTGATGCATTCGGGCTCTGTTTAAGATGAATTCTGTCAGGGCTGGCTCAGAGGACATCTACAGTGGTGTGGGCACACCAGGTCCTCCTTCATGCCAAGTTTACTTTGATAAAGGGCTGCTAGCTGGTGCCTAGGGTTGGTTGATGCAGCTGGATAGTGACGAGATGCTTGTAATTGCTTCTGCTGTATTCAGGGATATGCTTCCAGCAAGTCATGACACCTCGTAACATGCTTGGAACATCTATTAACCTTGTAATTTTATAAGTGGAGCCTTAATCCTGCCTGGTTGCCTGTCAAGTCTGGAAACATTGACTGTGGTGCTCTGTGGTTGCTGCTAAAATTCTATACCTGGTCACTGAGCTCACTGGATTTTGCTGCCTTCTTCATCTTTTTCTCCTTTCCAGATGCTCGACGCCTTCATGCAGGTCAAAGTCTGCCCATGCTTATTAGTTTTCTTCCTAAGTCCTTCTGTAGAGTGGACATTTGAATGTTGCTGCTCTGCTAGCCAGGTGCTGCTGTGTGCTATTTTCCCCTTTACAGATGCAGCGAAGAGCTGTGAAGCTGAAGGGATCAGCATTCCTGCAAAGCCCTGGGTGGCCTGGTCAGGCACTGGAGTTTGGGAAGGTGGAAGGACTAGACTGAGAGTTTAGGCTTGATGCAGAAAGAAGACAGCTTCAAGAACTCTTGTTTTGTGTATGCTGTTGGGATCTGGTCTGCTGCAGGAAAGAGAAACCCTGTGCTACAGGCTGTGGAAGGCATGAGCCAGCCACAGGGTGCTCAGCCAGGCAGGAGCTGGATGGAAAGAGGTGGCCTGTGCAGGCTGTGAGCAGACCCTGGGCTAAGATTGAGCTTTGAGCTTTTAACAAACGGACTTTCACCAGAATGTGGCCTAGCCTTCTTCTCCCAAGGGTTGCTCTACACACAGGCATAAGGTGTAGCCAATGCCAGAGCACCCAGTTGCTGGAGTTCTGATCTGTAGCCACCCCTGCCTGGGAAGGTGTCCCCTGGAGAAATGCAGGCAGCAGCATCCCGCCATGTGGAAAGCCCTCAGGAAGAGAAGGCTTGGCCAGGAGGAGGTGCAGAGAGTACAGAGGATATTCGGGTGGGATTTCAGGACAGGCTGAGTTCCAGGTCCGGCTCTGGGGCAGCCCTGGTAATGCTCTTCACAGCACTGGGAGGGACTGGTGTTCAGTGAGCAGGGCGGGGTGGATGCTCTGTGCCAAACTCTCACTTGTCTCCTTTCTCCTTAGGGCATTTTTTGTTCATTAAACTTACTACCAAGGCAGCTTTGGTGGAAATAACCACTTTCCTGAAAGTAGAGGTCTTTCCTGAGCGAGCACCCAGTCCTGGGGTTTGGGTGATCTGCCATGTTTGGAAGAGCAGGGTGGAGAAAGCGGGGAGTTTTGTTGTGCGCTCCATTACCAGTGACTGCAGACAAGAACATGAAGCAACAAACGCCACCAAAGAGCAGAGAGCCAATTTTAATTGCCTGCAGTCAGAAACTCCTGGTGAGCAGAGCATAGCTTTGAATGGTGAGCACGGCCTATCTCTAGTCTGTCTGTCTTCCTCCTTCCTGGCTCTAAACGTGACTTCAGGGGCATGGCTCCGAAATAGGCAGTGAGAGCCAGTTTAGGGTGGCCACCGTCTTTTACCCTCCACTTTCTTTAGTACCCCAGGCAGCAGTGATCCCAGGCAGCACCCCTGTGGCACGGCTGTCGTGCGAAACAGCAAGCTGGCAAGTTCTGACTCCTTATTTATATTTTGGTGAAGGTTTTTATCATGTTTCCTGCAGACACGGCCTGAGAGGAACGGGTGGTTCTGCTGTTGGCATGCCGTTCTGATAAAGGCCAATGGCTTTTAGCAAGTCTCATGACTCTCGAGTTGCTGTTGGATCTCAGTATATCCCCTTTTGCTGCTTCATGTGACTTCTGCTGAGCCTGCTGGAAGACAGGTGTCTTCTGTGCAAGGGCTTTTTAAGAGGTCCCTTAAACTGTTTACTTTTCAGTTCGATAACCCTTATTCTGTTGTGGTTTTTTTTTTTAATTCTTCCTCTGCCCCAGAAAACTCTCCTTCCCACTCCCTAAGTAGAGAGTATTTACAGGAATCTGTAATTTGTTAATTGAAACTACTTCTTGCTTTGCATGGGGAAAAAAAAAACAACGCAAACTACGACTGCAATACAATGGAGTTGTAAACAGGAAAACATACAAAAAAGGGTTCATTTTGGAGACATATTCCCTTAAGACCGCAAAACCTTCTAGGCCTGGAAGGTCTGTGAGTCAAGTATCAATTGGTGTGATGTACCAGAAGAGGAAATGTTTAACTTTTTATTTATTTCCAGTAGAGCTCAATGAAACCTTCAGGGAAAAAAAAACAAATAGCTGAGAAAGATTAAAAGGGAAACAGCACATCGAGCTTCCGGCTGTGTATGAGTTTCATGGAATCTTAATAGTTTATTCTCAGCATTGTCCACAGAGTGCAAGTTTGTAATTTGGAAACTTTTTGCTTGACTTTCAGATGTAAAATAAAAGAGAAATCTGGCCTGTATTTTGAAAAATGACTGTGGAAGTTCTTGCCAAACTAGTAGTGAGATACAGTGTCTAGGAAACAAGGTCTCTTGAGGCTGTCTCCACTTGGATTCCAAATTTAATAGATGATTTAGGTGATCTTATGTTTGAAAGTCACTGTGTGATTTGGGCAACCAAAGGAATAATTTGTGAATTATCTGTTAAGTGATACGTAGTCACATAAACCATACACTGAGTAATTGAACATAATGACTGAAGTCATCAAAACTGAAGTCTGTTCAAGGCTAATTTGTGAATTTGAAAAAGGAACTAAATCATTCAATGAGCATTTGGTTCCACATTGTACACCTACCTCCAGTGTCCAGTTGCAAAAGAGCAAAATGTTGAGTTAAGCTCAGTATTGATGGCTTAGGAAGATCCGATCTATTTTTGCTATTATTGCTTTATTTGGAAAAGACTTCAGAAATCTTTGGAGTGTCTTTTTTGTTTTTTTCCCCTTTCTTTTTTTGAACTCCTTTTGGGAGGATGCCAGCAGGTCAGAGCCAGACGGTTATCCCCTTTGCAGTAGGTCAGACAGTTAACAAGCAGTTTATTTGGTCTGGAAATTCGGAGGGGTCCAGTCTCTGCTGCACTGTGATCCTGTAAGGCACGACAGCACTTTTCACCTCTACCACTTGAATTAGGGCAAAGGAAGAACAAACTGGCACTATGAGCTGTTCCAACCAACTCCCTTCTTCTGTCAACTGCCAACCATGATTTTATGTTTAATTATTTGCATTACATCATTTAGTCCTGAGCTAGGTCTTGTGTGAGGCTAATGGTGTAAAACCTACACTAGGTTTGGCCACTGCACAGGCTTCCCCGTAGGGCGTGTGCGCTCAACTGTTTGAAGTGCTCAAGGAGGGGCAGCTGGCAAAATGCCCCCTATCTCCTCCCCTTGGGAGATACTTAACATGTTCATTTAGCTTGCTTGTTAAAACAGAATATTTTTCTTCAGAAATGCATCCCTGCACTGGCTAGAATCTTATGCTTTCTGTGCCGTGGATCTGAGCAGGACATTTCTGAGTGAGGCCCTGTCAGAGGCCCACCACGTTCTTCCCACGGGAGCAAGCCCAGGTTGGGCACCAGGACGGGTGGTTGAGGGGTGCATCAGATCAGTTATTTAGAAATCTTGGGCAAAGCAGAATTCATCCAGAGTCTTGGCTCCCCAGAGCATAAAATTCAAAATATCTTTTCTGAAGGTATCTGGTTTACAAGCAGATCTCCTCTCTTCCAGAGCCTCTGGCGAGGGCTGGCTACTTGTTCTTTGGCCCTAATGTTATTTTCACATTCTCGCGGCTTGTGTGCACATCCGTATTTCCACTTGCTCTTTTATCATGTTCTTGTTTCTGAGCTTCCCTTTAGGCTGTTGATAAAATGTCAGTACTGCTTCATACATGTGAGGGTGCTGGGTTTCAGGGGGTCTGGCATGATTTCTTATGAGTACTTGGATGCACAGGAACTATAAAGCGTGGTCTCATAGTCTAACAGTCGGGCAGTGTAGCCTGCTGGATGCCAGCTGGTATGGTGGGCATCAAACTGGGAAAGGATGTTCTGTGTACTGGTAGTAAACTGAACAAAGGGGACTAGGAAGGGGAGTGGGCAGTACTGGTGGCAGAAGAGGGATAGTCTGGTTTGAGAAGGTGGAAAGAGAACTCATTTCTTCTTTCTCCTCTCTTGGTGCCTCTGCTCTCGTACAGGGCTGTGTGTGCAGTGTCTGCAGGGGCAAGGCAGGACAGAAGGTGCCCAGATGCCTTGCTCTTTCTTAATTCTGTGGCCAGACTTGTGGAGCCCAGTTCTCTGTCACCTGAATCAAGTCTGTCTTAACCTGGTGGAAGCAAGGTGAAGGACTGGAGCTGGGATGCATCCTTCTGTTCATGTAGCTAGCTATAGGAAACCTGGGAGCCATCACACTCCAGTGCTCTGGTAGGAGATGCTTTGCCCTTTACCCCTCCTTAGAGCACTTGAGTCTGTCTGCTCTGCTTCCAGAAGAGGAAATACGTGCCCTGCTTCTGTGAGATGCTGCAGTGTGGCCAAAGATCCTCAGAAGATAGAGATCATGTAATTCAGGTGGACCACTAAACTTTTAGGCAGCAATTAGGACTTATGCAGCAGCTCTGAGTCAACTAATACATCTGGGTGTAGCCTTGGCAAACTTCCGATGGCAAATCCTTCCTGTGTAGACTTGATATTCTTATATTCTCTGCTGGTCTCCCAAGCGCTCCACTTGAAAACCTGATCAAAAGCCTGTGGTGATGTCAAAGGGAGATGTCACATTGAATTCCCTGGCTTTCCTTTGGTCCTCTAAACCTGCAGATGATCCCAGTTTCTTTGATGCCTTCTTCCCCAGTGGATGAAGTAATTATGAGTTCTGTGCAGCAGGGTAATAGCCGTGAAGACTTTAGTCAGGCTGATTAACAACAAGTGTGTTTTAATAAAAAAATGTTCTGGTAAATCCTTCTGAATTGCAGCTCTAATTACTCTGCAGCCTGATGTGCAGCAATTGGAAAGCTAATAGGCTCACCTGAATCCAGTTAATGAATCCTCTGTTATGGCTTTGCTCTGACTCACTGCATGGGTAGTGTTTCTTCTGGTCTCCCCTGTCCTGCTCCATTCCCTGGTGAATATTTATGCTCTGTGTTGCCAGAGGTAAGGGGGTGTGTGCCTAAACTTTGAATGAATTAACTTAAATGTATGTGCATCCTTCCTCTCATTATTTCAAGGGTTTTGTAAGGATCAAGAGCCTGGGCTTTTTCTTTTGGTCTCAAGGTGAGTTTGTTCATAGTGTCACTAGTAGCTGCTGTTGTCTGATAGCTCTTTTGAGGCTCACGGGTTTTGGTGAGAAATCTGTTCAACCCTGTTCTCTGCTTCCCTGGTAGCTGTCTGCATCTATGTGAGAGAGCAGAGTTAGGAGAAACACACTTCCTCCTTGCTAGTATTTTAACATAGTTGGTTCTACATCAGCAAAGGAAAAAGAAACATTAAAGTAATTTGTTTTGTTGGAACACTTTTTCTTTCTGTTTCAACTGCAAAAGGAAAAAGGTGTATGAATCCCAAAACCAAATTTTTCCCTCTTTTACAAAGTTGTAAGCTGATGATCTGAGTGTGGAAGACTCAGAATTGCTCAGGAGTGGGACTCTGGGCAAGCAACAGAGACCTAATGATGCTTTTGGTTTTAAGGTGACTTTCTTTTACAGCTGGAGGGTCTAGATAGTTTGGGGCTTGTTGGCAGCCTGTTCTGTTAAAAGTTCAGCCTCCGTCAGGGGTAAACAAGGATTCTTTGAAAGTGGCCTTTTAAAACTTCCCTCCTTGTTGACTTCTTATTCTAAATGTACTGTGTTTCTCACACAGATTTATAAGATTAACTCCTTGTTTAGGCACACTATAAAATGAGCCTCTAGCCATGTACCTTATAACTACCATAATAGCAAGGAAGCCTATCTGACAAATTTAGTGACAGGAAGCAGAGTAAACATCTAAAGGGTGTAATACAGAGATTCAGGTGGGTAGGACACAGCAACATACCAGAGGAAACACTTGACACCAGCTACATTTCTGTTCCCATAACTCCAATGCTGTCCCTTACTGGACAGAATGCAGTGAACAGTTTGTCTGAACTGCTTCTGGAGTTGGGGCTTGTGTAAAAGTGCTGATGTGAGTCCTGGAACTGGCTGTCCACCAACTATGGGATTTTCCTGTAGAGAGGAGGGTGCATGGAGCAAATCTTTTTCTTTCCCACCGCTCACACCACAGCTGATTTCGTATATGGGGAAAACTCCAGCTTGCTGTGAGGGTGTTAGTAGAGAATATTGGACTGGGGGTTTTCAGAGGATTCATTAGGTCTGTCTAGGAATTTGTAGACCTTGAGTAGAGGGAAAAATGCTAAATGATTCAAGTGTTGAAGTAGAGAGATGAATGAAGTTGTCAAAGGAACTGTGCAAATATTTATTGCATTCTGGCAACAGATTTCAGGCCAGTCCATTACAGCTGAGAGGACGAAATGGCACTATTTATTTTATTTGATTTTTTAATTTTTTTTTTTTTAATGCAGAGTTTAGAAGGGGGAAGGGCAGGGGGGAAAGCTTGAGTGATGTTTGGAAAGAGGAACAAAACCAAGCCCAGCAAATCTGCTTGTAAATGATATGACGAAGAGGAGGAGAGCAGCAGAGGTGGTTCCTTTCCTGGGCCTTGAAAGTGCAGCATCATCTTGGTGGCTGCTGCTGCTGCTGCTTAGCTGGGACATGTGAAAAACCTCTAGAGAATGTTGGGCTGAACATAGGAGGGAAAGAGTGCAGTTTATCTCGTTTTTTTCAATATTATAACATCAGACTTCTTTCTGCATGTCGGGCTCTTCCCTGGAAGTTCAGGGCCTGCTCTTCAAAAGTTTCTCTCATTTCTGGTGTTTACAGGCGTTTATCCTCCGCTCTCTGTGCTGGGCTTGGTAACTGGGAATAGATTAGGAATGTAGGAGCTGTAGCATGGGTAGATACCAGTTTTGATTGCCTGTGGTGGTTTTTGTTGTTGTTGGTTTTGTTTGGTTTTCTTCTATATGGAAGAAATGGGTAATGTGTTCAGGGGCTGGAGCCCCTAGCTTGGCTCTGAGCTCTGACTCTGAGGTACCAGCTGCCTTGGCAGTGACATTAGCTAAGGTGGTTTGGGGAGTAGGGGAATGCTGGTGTTCCTTCAGTGCTTCCCTGAGGATCAGATGGCTTTTCTCATGGTGGGTGGGAGGAAGTCACTTCTCACCTCCTCCTCAGACGGAGCAGAGGTCATCAGTCTCACTTACATTTCCCTTAGTCTTGCCAATAAATATTTGTTTTTGATGTTTTGGAAGCTGAGTGCAGGGAGATCAAAACTCACGCTTGTCAGCTTTTGGGGAGAGTGAGAATTAGCTGCTTCCCGCGTATTGTCTGTGGCATTGCTTCACATGGCTGCTCTGTGCTTGGGCAGTGCCTTGCCCTTCCCTAGAAGATGTTCCAGGCCCTTGGGAGCTCTCCATACAAGAGCTGGGTGGGCATGAATGAGCATGGCTGGCTGCTGGGTAGGAGCAGGACCTGAGGACCAGGAGGGATGAAGTTTATTCCTGGCTCCATCTGATGTTGGCCACCTGGCTTCAGTGCCTCAGTGTGCTGGCCAGGCATGGCAGAGCAGCATGTGCCTGATGCCACCTGCCCGCAGCAGACTCTGTCCTCACTCCATGTTGGGATGGCAGACCAGATCCTGCCAAACAGCCGCTTTGCCCCTTCTACTGCTGAGTCTGTCCCGCTTGACTCCTGCTCGCAGCAAAGCTCCAAGCTCCCTCTCTCCGAACCTACTGTGGGAGTTTTTGGCACGCCCTTGAGTGGAACAAAGATTTAAAATCCTTACCCTAACCTATGGGGAAAGTATTCAGGAGGCTTTCATCTTTGGAAAATGCACTGGGTTCTCTGGATGAAAGAGCTTCTATTTAACTATCAACAACATAATCCCCCTCCCTCCTACATGTTGCAGGCAAGCTCCTGGGGCAAACGGCACTGTAATTAAGAACAAATATTTACTACGAAGGACTAGCTGAGGCCTGGCTGGGCAAGCAGCCATGAGCCTTGTCTGAACTTGCCTTCTGTTTGTTCCACTTTGAAAGCAAGGAGTCAAAGTCTTTTGTCAGAGGAGTGTTTGTGAGGCACAAGATGGTGGGTTGGGCCGCCGGAGCAGCCAGGAGCCATCAGGCTGCTTGTTTCAAGCCCAGGAAATCCCTCACAAGCAGAATTACTGGTATCTAGAGGCACTTCACTTTTCTGTTATGGGTTGCTCTTGGGTAGATCTGCAAGTGAGGGTGAGTGCAAAGATAGACCCGTATGTGGGGACTGCAGCTGGTGCCATTCTACAAGCAAGATTGTGGAAATACTCGTCTGCTCTAAAATCGTGAATTAATTTAGGCTTCATTTGCATCTACTTTCCCTTTTGATTTCTGTTGCAATTCAAGAGTTTACTTCCCAGGACTCAAGTCCTGGTGTTTATATGCAAGGGAGCTTGGCTGCTGGAGAAAGCACATCCTTACAAAATTGCTGGGACTGTTTCACGACTCAAACTCACAGCCTACTCACCTGCCCTCTGCCGCTCCGATCAACAGCAAGTAGGGGTGACAGGGATCTTGCTCATCTTCTGGCAAGGCTCGGCAAGCTGAAATTTAATAAATAAGTCAATTGTGAGTAATAGAAACAATTGCAAGGATGTGGTGTGTGGTTCAACCAGCTATCACTGCTGTGGTAATGCAACAAGGCATGTGATTAGACTGGGAAATTGCTGTAGCAATACTAAGATTTACAGCATGAGTCCCACAGAAGGAGTAGATGTGGGAGACACACACAGACACACAGAGCTTGCAAAAGGACTGAGCAAAGTGTTTGAACAAGGCCAGCACTACCTTCCAGGGTGCTGAGGAAGCCGTGGAAGTAACTGGAGAGGTGCCCCGTGGCATGGTGATTGGTATATGAGTGTGTGTGTGCTATACAACTCGGTTACAACTTGTTGGAGTTTTTGAGGAATATGTCATAAGTTGGTCTGATTGAAGAGATGGGTTTTTTTTTTTCATTTGTTCTGCCTTGTTGTAGGGCTGGTCACATATTCGCAGCAGTTTAACAGCTCAAAATGGAGCTCACGGCTGCCCGTGGTCCTGGGCTGAGCCTACCTGCCTGGAGCTCTGATCTTGGAGAAATGCTTTATATATTAGATACCTGGTTTGAGTTCTTAAAATAAACTCCTTTGCTCCCAGGGAGAAAAGTGTGTTTGAAGCTTTACTCGACTGACATGTCTCCTTTCATTTGGGAGCTTAGGTGCGACAGGTGTTACCTAGTACACAGCAACTGGGAGGGCTGGGAGGAAGAAGAGCTCTCAGCTGTGAGCTGGGAAGTCACAGTGAAGTAAAGCAATGAGCTAGAGAGGCCCTGCAGACTTGACATTAGTGCTCCTTAAGAAGGCCGGAACAGGCTCAGCAGTGCCTTGCACTGCGGCTTTCTCAGTGCCTACCTCTTACTTCGGCCCATTAAATTTGTGTGGGTGGGAAGTGGCTGCACAGCCGCTCCAGCTCCTGCTCTGGAAGCAGTATGTTCATAATGGCAAACCCCAACTTGAGTGGAACAAAACTTGCTCGCTGTTTTTTTTGCGTTAAACCCACGCCATCCTGGTTCATGAGTGTGTGCGGTTTTGGATTTAATGTCCAAAATAAATGCCAGAAAAGCTGTCGGGTCTCAGATTTGGCTTCAACAATGCTGTCGTCCATTCCGGTGTGTCTCGTGCATACGGGCTGTAGGAGGGGAGTCCTGCTTTTGTCGTCTTTGCCAGTGAGCCAGACATCCAGCCTCCTTCTGCCAAGCCTGTGAGAGAGTTTTGTTGCATTTTTGTAAAGGGAGAATGTGAGTAAAGCTTCCTGGAAGATGTGCAGTGCTTTCTGAAAAAGAAGTAGGCATTGAAATTCTGGTCAGAGAAAACAGAGGTTGATTTTTTTGGGGAGTTATTCCTGCTTTGTTTTGTTGATTCCTGATATTGCTGCTATTTCATGATCGCATTTGCCCTTTGGGAGGTTGAGGGATTTGTGTACTTGGAGCACTGCGTCCTGAAAAGGTGAGCTTGGCTAAAAAGTGTGCCTGCAAGAATTTCTCGGATGAGGCCTTGTTTTCCTTGGCTAGTGTAACGTCCTGAAGCCAGATGGGCTACCAGACAGAGGCTGTGCAGAGACCTCCAGCGTCCTAGTGCAGCAAGCAGTAATCAGGACTGGGGAGAGTATCTTCTAAAAGTGAGTTTAGAGTTTGATATCATGGACAAGTCTGTCCCTGGAACTATATATGCTGGAGAATTCCCTCATTTCTTTAACCTTCCTATGTTCAAGGTGGTTGCTGAAATGCTTCCTACCTCTTCTCTGTTAGTTTAGAGACAAGTGTAACAGTTACCATTTAAAAAGAACCTATGGAAGGATCACAAGGTAATCTTTTCCATCTGACATTAGCCAGGCAGAGAGGGACCTGGGAATACTGGTTGACAATCGGCTGAACATGAGCCAGCAGTGCGCCCAGGTGGCATGGAAGGTCAATGGGATCTTGGCTTGTATTGGGAATAGTGTGGCCAGCAGGAATAGGGATGGAATTCTCCCCCTGTACTGAGCACTGGTGAGGCCCCACCTCAAGTACTGTGTGCAGTTCTGGGCCCCACACTTCAAGAAGGATCTTGAGGTGCTGGAGCAGGTCCAGAGGAGAGCAACGAGGCTGGTGAAGGGACTGGACGGAAGGTCTTATGAGGAGAGGCTGAGGGAGCTGGGGTTGTTCAGCCTGGAATAGAGGAGACTCGGGAGACCTCATCACTCTCTACAACTACCTGAAAGGAGGTTGTAGACAGGTGGGGGTCTGGCTCTTCTCCCAGGCAACTAGTGACAGGACAAGAGGGCACGGCCTGAAGCTGCACCAGGGGAGGTTTAGGTTGGATATTGGGAAGCACCTCCTCACGGAAAGGGTCATTAGGCGCTGGAATGGACTGCCCAGGGAGGTGGTGGAGTCGCCATCCCTGGAGATGTTTAAGGAAAGATTGGATGTGGCACTTAGTGACATGGTCTAGCTAGGTGTTGTCGTGTCGGGTCCTAGGCTGGACTTGATGATCTCGGAGGTCTATTCCAGCCTCAACAATACTGTGATTCTGTGATTATCAAAGACCTCATCTCAGGGGACTACCAACTGTGTTATGTCTTTTGTGACAGTTATTAGACAAATAGATGAGATGTTTCCTAGCACTGTAGATGCACATGTGATGTTCTGAGCGCCGGTCGGGAAGAGTTAACTCACTTCTGTCTGAGCTGAGCCTGGAAGCAGAGGTTGGTTGACTGAACATTGGAAATCCTCTCTTCATGCCAGGTGTAACAAGGATCATCTGGTAAAAATGTGTGTCTGCCTGAGACAGATCTGCCTTAGACATGCATTAGCACGACTGGAGTTTGCTGTCTGCTGGAGGAGCCAGGTCCCCAGTTGAGCAAAGCCTAACGGAAATTGGACCCAGTCCAGAATGTCTGGATGGCATACGATATTTACTGAAATATGGCATTGCTTCTGTAAGCAACACACCCTTCTCCTTCACTCTGGAAACCATCTGGGCTTCATGTGTGAGCGGTTAAAAACCAGAGCAGGAGACCATCTGATGCTGTATGGCTCTTGTGATGTGTTTCCCACTCTGGTCCCCTCCATGGGTGTCCCTGCCATTTGGAGGCATGGGAGCCTCAACCGTGCCCTGATGTCCTCTTAACAACCCTCTGAGGGTTTTCTTCCCTTTTTCAGCAGTAGTTGTAAATGGAGTAGGGTTGTAATGAGCTATTTGCGTAGGGCTTTACTGGCAGGATAGGAGGGAAACTCTCTTGCCTAGGCCAGGGTACATTCATTATGCTGACCAGACCTTCCTCCATTTCTAGCTGAATCTGCAGGCAGAAGCATTATTGACTCTATCAGTTTTTATAGCAGCTGAAGTCAAAGCTCCGGGGAATGGGGAAGGGATATTTGGCACATCTGTGCACTTGCTTAGCCAGTGTTTTTTCCGAAGGGAGCTGAGCACCCTTAGGAGAGGCTTGGGACTGGGCAGGGCTCCCTGTCCTCCACATAGCCAGATGGAGAAAGGATTTGTCCAATCGCTATGTTGTAAGGGCAGGAGGAGCCCAGGGACCACAGGAAAGTGTCTCCTGCCTGCCTGAAATAATGCAAGTTTGACCGTGCTTTTATTTCATTACCTTCTGGGATGGGATTTAGTTAAAGTAGCACCTCTGGGGCAGGGTTAGGGTTTCCTCTGCTGTTCTCAAGGCTTTCCTTGCAGCTTCCGCTCTGTCTGTGTGTGCACACTCTGTGGGTTTTATTTCTTAAAGGGAGTGTCATATGACGGCCCCAGCATCTCTGATCTTTCTGGCAGACTGATCCCTCTTCCTTCCTGAGCTTGATAAACAGTCCAAGAAACTGCACCTATGTGTAAGCGTGTGTACGTACGCCTTTGAGACCTGCAGCTTGCTTCTCCACCTCTTGGTGTGGTTTTTCTATCCTTCCGTCATAGTTTCTGGTGCTTCTCTGCTTTGCCCTCCCAGCTCCCCTCTTCCTGTGGTTTACCTGCTGCTGCCTGACGTGAAGATGTGAGTGATACTACGAACAACGCATTTCTGAGAACTTTAAGCTGTGCTCTCTGGCCTTGCACCCTGGTGGCACAGGATTTCTGAGGGGGTTAGGGCTCCAGGCACCCTTGACAAGACATTGAAGTGTTTTCTGAACTCAACCTGCTCTTGGAGCGCTGGCAGTTTCTCTGTGCAGTGTGGGTGCTTTGCCTTGCAGGTTACCCAGATGCTCAGTGCAGGCAGATGCTATCAGGAGAGGAGAGCCTTCTCCGTGTGCCAGTGCAAAGCACTGGAGCAGAGCAGAGCTCTGGTTCAGAGCACGACTCTGACACGATAGCACAATGTGAATTGTTCCCAGACTCCAGCTGTCTTTGGCCTAAAGTGGCTAAAATACAGAGAGGCACTAAAACAGCCTCTCTTGCTTCCAACCCCAGCGGCTTGTGCTTTTGCGGCCGAAGGATCTGGCTCCATCTATGTAACTGCTGTTGGAAAGTGACAACGCCCTGTGTGGAGACATCCATCGAGGCCCCGGGGGTGATGGAGGCTTGATCTTTGCACCTCTGCTCTGAGAGGGTCTTATGGGCTGGGACTTCCCAAAAGCCCTTGGCATTGTGCAATCTCTTGGGATGAGAGGGGTGTATTTTCCTCAGTGTCTGAACTAGTGCACTCGTTTGAGTCTCATTCTCATCTCTAGGTCACTGCCGGTTATGAGTTCCCAGAGCCAGGCTGGACTAGATTTGTACTGTTTCTTCAGCTCTTCCAGCTGAGTCTGTGCCTTTCCTTGAGCGCAACTGATGCTTCAGAAGCGACCAGTGTTTGTCCCCAACCTCCAGGGTAGCAGGAAGTTTCCCGCTTTTGTGTTCTCTTCCACTGTCTCTTGGACCCTTCAAGAGATCCTGCAGCTCGGCGTTCAGCAGCAGCTTTTAAAACAGGTCACTTCAGTACCAAGGCACCTTATCTCCCCCACACCCTTCCTTTTTGCTCCTCTGGCAGATTGCCTTGCCTGATTGACTGCATTTCGATTCATCTCTGATATTTAATCTCCTCCTTGGAGAAAGACGGGCAGGAAAGATGCTGTTGCTGCCCTGATGTAGGAATCAAGAGCTGTAGAGTGTTATTTCATTCAGTCCAAAAAACCCCTCTGACAACACAGAGGATGTGTTGTGCTGCAGTGAAAGGTGGCTTTGAGAGATCATGTAATCTGCCCTCGCCTGGCCTTCTGCTGTCTCTTGCTGTAGGACTGGGATCAAAATACCATCTCAGATGCTGCAGCCCAATTGATTGGAGCTGCTTCAACCAATTCCATCCCTATTATTTGGAGGAAGACGATTCTCTCCTCCTTCCCCATCCTGGTCAGATGACATCCAGGAAACTCAGTGTTCAGATGAGAGGTTCTTTCTTTTGCCAGGAGGTGACCCTATAAAGGAAGCAGTCAGCTCTGTAGCAGGTGGGCATGGATGAGCTAAGGATGTTGGAACAGGAGAGTGATGGGAGGGAGCAGATGAAGTGATGGGCCCCATCTCTCTCACCCAGAAGGGTTTGTCAGGGTCAAAGGGTTGGAATATGGATAAGCAGCTCTGAGACAGAGGCTGGAAAGAGCTTTTTTTGTTCATACTGAGTAATGCTTGTTCTATTGACTGCCCGTGTCTAGCTGTTTGTTGTCCTACAGAGATGAGAGCTGTGCCCCATTGTCCTTCCTCTATAACTGGGACCTTCCACTGGGTTGATGCCTCTTAAGACTGAGTTAAGACTGGGGCCCCTCTCTTAAAGAACTGAGGATGCTGATGATTATGCTCTGAGCTTTAAGGCAGTGGGGTTTGGCCTCTCACTTTGAGAGGTATTTCTCTTTCTGGTTTGCCACCCTAAGAGAGAGGTGAGGGTATCAAGATTTGCTTGAGCCAGTCTTGAGTGAAAGAGTAGGGATCGGAGCCCTGATACAGATTGAGTTCTGCTAAGTGAGACTTTCTATGCTCCTCCATGTTGCCCGTGTCCTTTGGTAGAAAGGGAATAGGGAATAAGATGAGAGCTCCCACTGGATGTGTTCATTTCTCCTGGGCCACATTTCTCCAAGGTCATTTTGTTTGTAATTGCATCCATATGGGTGGTGCCTCTCCCTGGCTGAGCTCATGTGACTATGAAATACAGAGATTTTATATGACCATCTAGAATGCTGCTCTTTACTAGGACACAGCCTCCTGGGGCAGACCTCTGAATGGAGCCAACTCCTAAGTACTACTTAATTTCTTCTGGCCACTGCTGTCCTAGTCCAACTCACATACCAAAGGCTTTTTGCAAGCAGGGTCTTATGATCTTTTTTTTCACTCTGAGCGCTTGTTGCCATTTGTGAGGAGTGTCCAGTCTCTTCAGGGAATGGTGGAAGGTGGTAGTGACCTGGCTGTGGCTGTGCTCCCTCCTGAAGTTCAGTCCAATCTTCACTGCTCCAGTGCTTCTAAGGAAGCTAACTCTGGCTTTATTTACATGACATGGGTGGGGTTGGAATAAAAGGAAATGAAGAAGCCAACGAAGAGCAACGACTTTTGTTTGCCACCAGCAATACTGCGAGGCTGGCCTCCCTAAAAAGCAAATGCTGAATGACCAGCCACCATCCCGTCTCGGGCTCTGTGCTCTCATCAGGCCCGTTTGCTCGCTGCAGGTCCTGCTGCATAAGGCAGTGGGAATGATGTGATGCTCTTCCCAAGGAATTAACATTGGATGAGGCACGTGTTTAACCGCGGTAGGTCGGGCTCTCCAAGTGTTCTCAGAGTAAGGCCCCCTCCTCTTTCCAGATGGTGAAACGTCTCCGCAGAGTTCTCACTCTGGATAGACTTTTTTATTTAACTACTTGGCCTCTGCCCAAGGGAGTCTGTGTGGCTTTATGGGAAAGGATTTTTAGTTGTGCAGTAATGGTGTTGTGCACATTTGAACGTGTGTACCCAGTGGATCGTTCAGCTGGGGATGAAATTGCACTGTTGACCGCAAATGTTTGTGCATACGCACTGATCGCACTTATCTGTCAAGTTATAATCCTTACTCAGTTCGAGCTTCTGGTATTATACCTCTGCTTGTTATTGTCTGCCCATTAAGCCCGTTACCACCTCCTTCCCTGTTGCATAGCTGTGCTTGTGGGAAATAAGTGATTTCCTCAGGCTCTGGCAGCTGGCTTATGTGGTGGAACAGCAGGGCTGAGGACCCAGGCCATCCTCTTGAGGTCCAGAAAGGATCAGGACTTTTCTATGGCTCCCTGAAAGGATGTGCATGGTCTGTATCTGCAGGGAGACAGACTGGATCCAACTTCTAGAAGGAGGTGTGCAGGAATAGCCTCTGCTCTCACAAAGGTAGTGTGGGTTCAGTGTTTGATACTCTGGAAAAGCAACCTTGTGGCGTATCAGGACTTCAGGTCATTTTCCAGTCCTACCCTAAAACCTGCTTCAGGAAACTCAGTTACCTGTGTGAGCCTCAGGTCTTCCCCTGTCTCTCCTCAGCTGGATCAGTTCTCTCTGTGGCAGATTCTTCTCTTGCTCAGTGTCACTGCTGTGGCCCTGAGCCTGAGCACAGTCATGGCTTTAAGGTGATAAATTCAAGCCTTTGTGGAAGCTAAAGCTTCCAAAGGGTCTGAGCTTCATCTTATCTGCTCCAGGGGAACACGTCTGAGAGGGAAGGGGAAGATGTTAAGGGAAAGTTTGGCTGCAAGATGGAGCGACATGATTTTTTTTTTTTTTATTCAGTGCTTTGCTGGCCAAACAAGGCCCTGAGTGCTGCTGTTGCTTCTTTTTCAGCTTCTTCCACTGGAAACGCCAGCCCCCTTCTCTCCTCTACCTTGGATAAATAGCTGCTGTCTCCAGACCTGCAGGGGTGCCGGATGGAAAGTGTTCCCTTCCTTTCGAACTCGCTGCACACACAGCATGTTTACAGCAGGCCTGTGCCTGTTCTTCAGAGAGCTGAGCGGACACTGCCTCCTCGGCACGAGCTGAGGGAAGCTGGGCTTCAGGACACAGGAGAAGTCAAGGGAAAGGGATTTGTGTGGTGGCTGAAGGCAGCCCAAGTGTCTGTGCTGGCAGTGCAAAGGGGTTCAGTGGATCCCAAGCTGCAGGAAGACAATCTGTTCAGCCTCATGACTTGTTCTACTTTTGTCCAGGCCTTTCCAAACACTCATCGGACACCCCTACCTCAGAGCAGCCCTCGGAGGCACATACCTCTGGGAGGAAAATTTAACGTGCCACAAGTTTGAGGCTACAAAACAAATTAGTGGCATGGCTTGTGATACTACCAGAAGATGTAATGTCTCCATCCATGCTTGGGCACTGCTAGGTACCACTGATTTTCTAGGAACAGACATATTTTAAAGGGGAAAAAAAAAAACCAAAACATTCTTCCATTCCATCCAGCATTGGCCTTCTCTCCTTGATATAACTGCTTACAGTGGGAGGGCTTTCAGAAGGAATGGGGAGCTGGCAGTGGTTGGAATGCCTGCAGGAGAAAAAGCAGGGTTTGGAAATATATTGGAAGGCAGGGAGAGTAGTGTGGACAGCAGCAAGGTGCCCAGGAGGGCACCTGTCTGCTTAAACCTCTCACTGGGACTCCAGCAGCCTTTAGTAGAACTTTGGTAGAACTGGAGAGACAAAGTGCGAAGCAGTCCTAAGCTACAGCCCTTGTGGAAGTGTCAGAAAGATGACTTGTCCATCATTGAACTATTTTCAAGTGATACAGCTCTTAGGAAAGTGTTTCTGGAAACATGATGGGTTTTCCCCTTGCTCTGCAGGATCCCCTCGCCTTGATGATGTAAATGAGTTAAGTGCTGAATGTATTGAGGTCGGTGCCACGGTCACCTTCGCTTCCTGCAGGGCAAGAGTCCCCTCAGCCTTCAGACTTTGATCTAAGAGCTGAGTGTTTGCTCAGTAGTCCCCTACCCACCGCGTCTGAGGGGCATATGCATGCACCATGGCCATGATTGAGGCCAGAGGTGTGCTCAGGCCTGGTTCTCCTTCTCCTGTCCTGCCCCCAGGTCTCTGCAGCTTGGTGAGTTTAACTCCGGTTGAAACACAAGGGGGAAATGACCTCGCCCGTTTCTGCTGCTTTGGAGGGCCTTGCTCAGACAGGCAGTGCCATGGACTCCAAGCTCTGGAGACCTGCTGCTCCTTCAAGGTCGCCAGCGTTGCAGAGGAGAAGATGGTTTTGTTTAGTTTGCTTATATGAAGAAAATAAAGTCTGTCAAAATAGGGATTTGGAAAGGGGAGGGGGAGCAGGAAGTCTTCCTGTTGGCATTTATTAGAAGGGAAATGAATGTTATATGTTTAGGGGCCCTGCTGGATGCGCAGTGCTCGGCGACAGTGGTGCGGTGAAAGCCTCCTGACTTCTTGAGCGCCGGGCACAAGAGTGATCTGGAGTAAGCAAGAAAGGGCTAAATATAGAAGCCGCTGGCTCCCATCCTGCAATGGTGGCTCTGCCCTCGCCGCAGTCCTGGAGGCAGCAAGTTCTGCCTATTGTTCCGGTCACATTCTTCTGCCCCAGGATGGGGCCTCTGTGATGGAATAACATGAAGAGGAACAGATGGGAAAACAATAACCCAAGAAACAGGCCCTGAGCTTTGCTGGAAGCTTCCAAAACCCCATAAATCCCCAAATGCATTTGTGCTGGATTAGGGAACTGAAGCAAAGTGAGGGCCAAGTACTTGCCTTCCTGTATCCCACGTGCTTGCGTTGCAGAGACAGCTCTCTGGGGGGGCTCTGCATTGCAACCAATGCTTGTAGTGGCAATGCTTGTTTCTGTAATCTTTTAATTCTGGCAACTTCCCCAGCAGTCCTTTCTCGCACTCCCTGACCTTTTTGTCTTGCAGGCCTCTGGTGAAGTGACTGCACAAGGAGCCAGCCCATCTCTCCCTCCTTGTGTGCAACCGAGCTGGCTGTGAGCAAACATGGTGGGGACCTTTGCAAGGCAGTGGTACAGCCTCTCCGAGTTGCTGGTAAGTGCTCTACAGAAAAGAACAACCACCAGTGACTGCAAACCTCTTGGAAGGAGAGAGGGACTGACTTGAGCCCTGAGCAGGGAATATGGCCTGCCTGAAATAACATGTTTGACCATGAAGGCGTCAAAGCAGATGGTAGTTCTGACCCAGCCACAATTCGCTTTTTGTTCATGTTTGAAGTCAATGCATGATGTTTCCTCAGCAGGTTGTTGCTATCTGTAGTATCCCTTCCTTGAGCGTGTGTGCGCAAAACCCTCGGCAAGCAGCGGGGCAGATGGATGACTCTGGAGGTGAGTGAATGAAGTTTGATGCTTTCTGCAGAGCTCTGCCTTAGCTTGCAAAAAGTAAACAACTATTTTACTCACCTGCCTGTCTGTGAATTGGCTTTGCTCACACTCAGCCAAAAAGTACAACTCTTTCCCTATGGTTTGTTTCCTGTTGTCTTCTTGAGATGAAGCAGTTCCCCACAGGGGATCAGACCAATGCTACAGCTGGCCCAGGGGAAGAGTGAGGCTGTGCTGTGGGGAACAGGGGGTGAAATGAAATAAGGTGTTAGTTTGAACCAACCGCCTTGTGAAACCTCCTCTTTAGGATATGAGGCAGGAAGAACTGCACCCGCTGAAGCTGTCCTGCTGCAGCTGTGCAGTTACAGCATGGGAGCTAAATCGTTTAAAGCCAGATATGGATCTTCTTCCTCGTTAAAATTGCCCTCATCTCACCCTGTTCCTTTCCCCAAGTGCAGATTCTTTCAGTCACCCTCCTCCCTGATAGGTTTGCTCTTTCCAACCACTGCTCCATATTAAACAGCTGTCACTGCTCAGAGTGGACAGATATATCCCTATGCAAAGAAAGAAATGGTGAAACTGTTCATGTGCTGAAGTGGCTTGGTTCAAAGCTACTGAAACTACCAGCCAGGCTCACATTCTGTTTAATAGCCTTTGAAATAGGCTTGGTGTTACTCAGGCAGTTGAATTTGCAGGATGCGGGTTCTCTGTGTGGCTGGTCCCTCTACTAGGGGGTATTTTGTACAGACAGATGTGTACTCTGGGATTGTAATTACGTAGTTTATTAACTTTATTGTTCCTTGCATTTGAGTGGGAGTTTTTTTTTTTTTCATTGAGATTATAGAGTGTTTATGCCCTTTTCTTATTTGTGTAGGTGAAACTACATAGGAACCACCACGTTTCTGGTAAAAAGCAAACTTAAAATTGATACAAAACACTGTGGAGCGCACAGGAAAGCCCATTGCTTCCTTTGACCGAGTGTTATGCTGCCAAACTTGTTTTGTATCCTTTATCCCCTGCGTGCTGCAGCGCTGTGATGCAGCTGATACACTCTTGTAGCACTGCTTCCACAGCCAGGTATAAGGAGCACATCTAACAAAGTGTATTTCAAAGGCAAGGCCAGTCAAGTGCTAAGTGGCTACTGCTCCACTTCATGGGTTTGCTTGTGCCACCTTGGAGGACTGTCCTTGGAAAGCACACTGAGGTACAGAGAACTGCTCCTGCCAGCCCTGTGGTGCTACAGGAAATGAATCTTCCTGTTTTGTTACCCACCTCACTTCTATTTAGGGTGAGCCCAGTTTCCTGCTAAGAGCTGAACAGGGGACTGATGGAGGTAGATTTTGTGAGAGATGTGAAATATGTCCTTCTTTCTTTGGGCTTGGAGCCACTGAGAGCCTTTTCATGCCATCTGAATGGGATGTGGGAGGAAGCCGGGGAGGAGGAAAAAGACTCCAGACTGCTTTTCTCTTTTAGGATCCGACTCCCATTCCTGTTGTCTCAGGGGAGAGTGGTTTACACCACCAGTGAATGACCTTTTCTCAAATGCAAAATAAATATTTTCTCAGCAGACTAAGTATTATAAAAGAAACAGTAGAAGGCAGGGAGACTGTAGGTATCTTCAGATATCTGAGGTCCAGTACCGCAGAGCTAGGGTGGATAACACCAGCGAAGCCAGCGGGAAGAGACTTCTCTGCCTTTTAGAGAGGCAACTGTGCAGTCTGTGCAGAGATGAGGAGAGCAGAGGCTGGCTCACACAGGGGGGAAGAGGGAAAGAAAAGTGATGGTCTTGAGGAGGTGTGAGCTTGTCTAGCTCAAAGGTGAAGGAAAGAGAGAATCTTGTTTGCCTTGTCTCGCTTCTGAGGTACCAGCTAAAGCCTTTTTTCTGTGTATATTCAGGAGTTATTTTGATCAGATGTAGTTACTGTGAAGAGAAAAAGCAAAGCAACCCCAAACCAGCTCATAGTGGGACATAAACAGTTGAATCCTCAATTAATCAGCTGAACGCATGGAAGAAAAATGTTTGGGCTTGAATGAAGTCTTGAATTCCATTGGGATGGGATGGCAGTCAGGAATGTCACACTGTAGGGGTTTGGTTTGGAAACAAACCAGAGTCATTTAATCCTTTCTTAAAGTTGAAGTTATTCTATAGTTTGCAATTTGAAAGTGCAGCCTGGGGGAGCTGATTGTGTTTCTCTGTGCCTGTTCCTTCTACACACAACCCTGTCTGGGTAGTTTTGTGTTGGTGCTCTGAGAGCTGGTGGGAAGGTCTGTCTTTTGGAGGCAAGTGAGCTGATCGATTTCACAAGCAAAACTGAAAGCAAGCAGAACTATCTTCATGTCCAGAACCCTACAGACTCCTTGGGCCCTCAAGAATATTTTGGTGGAGGGAGCTGGAGGTGATAGTATGAAAGCAGGAGCCCACCTAAACACGCTTCTGCTGTATTGCATATATGGTCTGACTTGCAGAAAAAAGAAAAACTTCCTTCTTTTGTGAATTTTAGGCAGTATTAAAACTTGCTGTAGCTCATCTCCCAGATGCCCGCCTCGTTTTTGAATTCACAGTGTTACCAAGTCCTCTTCCGTGCGGTTTTGGAATAGATTCTCTAAGAGTGCTTTTGCCCTTGACGTGGCTAGTTTGGTTTGCTTTAGAGCTCCATGCTATCTTGGAACTAGTTTATCTTGAAGCAGGAAGGATTTTTGCTGCAATCCCTCAAGGCCTGGTTGTGTTTGTCCCTGTACAATCAGGGCGCTTAGCTGGAGGCGTGCACTTTTTGGAAAGAGCAGTCAAAGGAGCGACTTGCCCAAGGGCACAGAGGTGCTTGGGGAGGCAGCCTGAGAGCAGACTGTAGCAATCCTGTTGCTGGAGCCAAAGGCTTCGCTGTCGGCCAGCTTCCTGCCTGCTTCCTAAGCCTCACCTGGAAAGAGGTTGTGTGATGTGACTGTGAGCTCTCCTTACAGCTGGGGAATGACCAAGTCTGCTGTTCCTTTAGCGATCATTTAGCTTCTGCAGTGGAGAACAGACAGAAACAAGTTGAGGCTCGATGACTTGTTCTTAAAACTCTAAGTACCTAAAGTGCATGTCGCTGTAATGCTGTAGCAGGTACAGCATCATTTTGACTTTGAGGTAGGGACCCCACCTTCCTGCTGTCGAACCACACTGTAAATCAGTGCAGTGCTGCAAGCAGATTCTCTGCTGAATATTGATGCATGCCTAGTTTTTTTAAAAATAGTAGCTACTGTCCCGTCCGTTCTGCCCCTTCCTGTGTAACAAACTAATCTCATCTGTGTAGCTGGAAGAGCACAGTGAATGACTTCACCAGATAGAGAGCACTGGCAAATCCAGCTCATGATGTATGCTAGCAATGTGAACAGCTTACCCCTTTCTCCTGCTCCCTGTCTCTCCTGACAAGAGTAATGGAAAATAAAAATTATTTAACATGTAATAGGTATTTAAAGAAACACGTCTTCCTGTAAAGTGTAGGCATGGCTATTGACAATGTAAGGAAGAGCATTTTGTCTTTAGCTCCTGAATGATGGGAACTCATAACACAGTAAATTACACCAATATAAAAGTTAATGTACTTAGCTTTAACACGGATATTTTACTGTTATTATCACTATCCAAAGTGACATCCGTCACAGTGACATGCACCCAAAAAGGGAAAAAAACACCTGGTGTAGTTGTGTGTAATAACCTCAATTACAGAGCTCTTCTAATGCCTTTTTTATAGCAGTTTTGCAGCTCTGTATTTTCTCCTATTAATGTGATTTCTCTCATATCTGTAAATTTCTCAGGATTGCCTCTTCCCCTCCATTTTCCTTAATCGCCATTTATTATCCATACGCTTCCTGTAAAACAAGGCTATAGGTGACAGAGAGATTGATGCTGACCTAGATACAGGCCCACCCCCAGCTTTTTTCTTTCTTTCTTTCCCCTCAGCAGTAATGTGCTCGTTACAGTGTCGAGGAGACTTTGTTAAAAGGTTCAACTTCTAGCAATTGGTGCTAAATATAGTCTCATTAGCTGAGACTTTGCTTGGTCAGCAAAGAAGCTCTTGGGGAGCCAGGTACTGGCATGGACTCAAGACTTAAACAAGAGGAAACTCCATCCCTCTGCCCAACTTGCCTGCCCTTTGCTAGCATTTGCCTTTGCTGTGCTACGAGACTCTTTTGCGTAGCAAAGGATGTCTCATTATCTCCTGTCCAAAAGGGGAATGCGGCTCATAGAGTAATTATCTCTGCCATCCTCGCTGCCTTATTTCTTACCAGGTTAGGGTACTCATAAGTAACCACAAAGCCTTTTGTTTTTTCCCCTCCTTCCTCCCAGTTCATGCAGTTGTACTGCACTGGGTGACTGAGGCACGTTTGAAATAACACTCTGCCTGCTTCTGCCTACCTTGAGCTGAGCATAACTCTGCCCTTGGAGAAAACCGAAGGGAATGGTCCAGCTCCCCGCAACAGGCATGAGAGGGAGTAGGTGGCAGACTCTTCGCCTCTCCTTTCCCGGACTATGACGTGAGCCCTGTTTAGGGGGAAGACCTTTCAAGCTGTATGTGATGAGATTGTCCAGGCAGCTGGCATGGACTGCCTGCGTGGTGCTGCTGGAGGAAGGAAGCATGTGGCTCTTGAACTATAGCTCTGATTTTGGTGGAGTATGATTTGTGGTTCCTTCAAGGAATTTTTGTCATTTACCCATGTTGGTTTCTTAGTACCCTCTGTTTTTGTCACCATAAGGAATGAAAAAAATAAATAAATCAGAAATAATACCTCTGAGCCTGCTTTGGTAATGGGCTTGTCCTTTGCTTAGTGAGGGAAAAGCTTGCACTGAATGCCATGTTATTAATGAGCCACTGGCTTGATTGTCTCAATACAACCCTGAAATGTTGTGTCTGTGACCAATACGTAAAGCCTCTGTATGTGTGGGGATGTGCAGCGACATAAGGGATGCAGTAGAATTCCTAAAGGACCCTCAAGTGGCTACCAGTCTGAACATCCTCCAGAACTTGTTGCTGATTCAGTTTAACTGGGGCATTCCCAGGAAAGGCTCGTTTCCTCTGCTGCTTTTCCTGCCTCTGCCCATAGCAGTGGTGGGAGAGCAGGGAGTGATTACTGGTAATTGTCTGTCATCCTTGTCAGCCTGATCCTTGGCTTGGGGGTTGTGTGTGACTTGGACCATGCAGCAACAGAGGTGAGGGCTGGTGATGACCATCCCAGGGGCTGTGAAGGCTGCAGATGCTTCTGTCAACGGTGGCTCTGCAGAGCAGGAAACTCCGTCTTCCTCTTCCCCAAGAGGCCAGGAAACGAGCAGAGGAAGAGAACTTGACATTCACAGACAAGGATCAGCAGGAGTCGGTGGGCTGGGATGCCGCTGGCCTGCCCCTGTTCACCTCGGTGCTGTCAGCCCTGCTCTTTTTGAGCAGAGCTGCAAAAGCTGCAGCCAGAGGATTGTACTGGAAAGAGCCTGCTCTGGCCTCCCTGCCAGAGAGCCCCCAGTCTGTCTCTGACCACCATGGCTGTGGAGCCCTTTGGACATCTGGGCGAGGGAGGATCTCTCCCTCTGAGCAAAGGAAGGAAATGTCTGCAAGCTGGGAGGCTGCGTGGACTTCCCAAGCAGTTACCTGGGCTGTATGACAGTAGCAGAGAGGGTGTCATTACCATCCTTGCTTGTTTGATATGGCCTCCTGGTGATCTGCCCTGTGGCCTTCTGAGCCCGGGCAGGACGAGTAGTTACTGTGCAGTCAGATGGTTTCATTTCTTTCAAGGAAATTAATTAGCTACCATCGACTGCCCAGCTCTGGCGTCTGAGAAACCAGTACCTATGGCAACAAATGAGCTGTCAGTTGTCCCCTCCTGAGCCCACTGAAGGAGTTCAGCGGACTTTTCCTAAGGCCTTCGGTACCTAGATGTTGTGTGCTGACATATGTTACCTGCCTCTGTTCTTGAGGTGTCTGTTGAAGCTTGTGTGGTGGGCATGTAGGTGTTCTAAGGGAAGATTGACCAGAGTTTGGGTATATTTTCAGGATCCCCTGCATCTGTGAGGAACAGCTTTGATGCCAACTTCACAATACCCCCTCTTCTTCCACAGAGGAAAGACTTCTGAGCCTGCTGAGAGTTGCCCAGTTGCAGGGATTTGACTACAGAGAAGTGCTTATGCTTGTCTTCTGGCAGCCCCCACAGCTCTGCAGAAGCACTCTCAATAACTACCAGTAAGTAAGTCTTTAGAGTGTGAATTTCTTGGGTCAGACTGTACAGCTCATATCTTGTTGGGCCTTAATGAATGGGAAATGACATCTGGAAAGGCTGTTAACTTGGCTGTACTAAGCAGATGACACTGAAGGTAAAGAAAAGAATTTAAAGACTATTCTTTCAGGCCATGGCTTAATTTGGAAATGTTGAAGCTGGTCTGATGGACATGGAGGTGTGTTGAGGGAGAATTGACCAGAGTTTGGGTACAATGTGAGGATCCCTTGTCTCCATAAGGAACAGCTCTGCTGCGAACCTCATGATGACGCCTCTTGCTACCATGAAGCAAAGACTTTTGTCAAAAGCATTACATCAGGTGCTCCTGCCGAGCTGCAGATTTTATGGCAATTGCTGTATAGGGAAAAAAGAGACTAAATAATGTCCTTGGACCTTCAGAAACAAAAAGTTTGATGATGCCACAGTTTCCCATGCATTTGTTCTGAAATCTGTGCCGAGTGCTGAAGCACATGGACCTGTCTGTTCAGTTCCTCGCTCATGGGCAGTGAGGTTTAGCTCCTTCCCTTTGTGCAAGTTTCCTCTTGTTTCCTGTACCCATTTGTGACCTTCTTGGGAGGGCTGGAAGCCCCAGGGTTCTCCCTTGAGGGATGATTGCTCATCCTTGAATAAGATGTTTACTCTTACCTGTAATTGCATGGGGCTTGAGCAGCGCCAAACCCTAACTGTGCTTCCTTCCCATCTCCTTGCTTTCATGTAGAGACATGGGTGTGTGAATTGCTTGGGGAGGTTCAAGTTGTGGCATGATAAGCTCCATCTCCAGGCACTTTCCCAATCTAGTTTGTCAGGAGCAGGTTCTGCTTCTTGCCGTCCGTTCGTTACACCCCAGTGTACATCAGGGTCTCCTGGCCTTCCTCTGCTGCCCTACCCACCCCTACCTCACAGTATGTTCAGAAAACAGTTGCTGATTTTCAAATCATTGGACAGGCATCCTTTATTCAACTTTGAAAAATGAGGAGGCTTGGTGTAACAAAGGGAAAGGACTGTGGACCTGCTCCAGTATTTATTTTGCTTATTGGAAAAGAAAAACATTTACCAGGCTGCTTTCAGCAATCCATAAGCTTTGTTTTCAATAGAAAGACACTCATCATTTTTCCCCCGAGGATTTAGTGACATTTTTCAAAATTTTCTGTGAACAATAATTGTATTTGTTTTTTATCAAATATTGCCCTGACTCTGCGACCCCAATGAAGTTTAGGAAACTATTATTTATTATGGGTTAAAAATATGCTATGAATCTGACTGTTTTCCTTGATTACTGGTTTGTACTGTCATTCTTCTCCCAGTTGCAAAATGCTGCTTCCAGACTGTGGGATGTTCCCAAAATGGCTTGGAGAGCTGCTCTCTCTGTCATCCATGGCTCAGCTCTGTCGCTGGGACCCTGACAGAGAAACTTGGGGACAGATGCCATGGAGAGAGAGAAGGTGGTACCTGAGCCCTCTCCTCCTTCAAGGTCTGTCTTTTCTCTTTCCTCTCTCTTCCTTGGATTCCAGAAATGGAGGTGTTTGTTTCTGATGAAGTTTTGCCTTCATCAGAACTCTGTGTTCCTCAGAAGTTAGGAATAAACTTCTCTTCAGCTCTTTTTTTTTTGTTGTTGTTGGGTTTTTTTGGTTTTTTTTGAGATATGTCTTCCTGTAGCGCTTCAGAACTGAAAAATAAGGTATTCTGGTGACAACGTTAAAAGTCCTCCTGCAGAGTGAGCCCTATTTATATCCGTGCTGTCAGACTCCAGAGGCTGGAGCTAGGGGTGAGAGAAGTTTTCCTCTTAAAAGAGGTTTCTTGGAAAATCTCTGCTTCCTTTGGAGACAGGGAGTTGACTTCTCATGGCACCAGGGACGATCTGGAGGTGGGGAATTGACCTACAGAGACATTAGACATCTGGTGTTTGCTGTAGCCTGGTCTCTACCTCCTTAAAAGCATGTGAGCAGAAGAAGGTCAGGGAAAGAGCTAGAGGTCAGGGATCGTAAGGATCCGCTGAGTACAGAGCCAGCCCACACATCGCATCAATGTAGGTCACATATGTTCATACTGAGGGGAAGTACCCCCTAGATGGGAGAGGGCTGCTTGGCTTCCAGGCTTGATTCGCTGCTGAGGTGGGGAAGGTATGGCTGCCTTCTAGGAGCCGAACCACAGCTTTCAGGTCACTGCTCAGCCTTCAGGCAATGGTGGCTGTAGGCAACTGTTTACTTCACCTAAACCTGGGCTCTGGACTGTGGGTGTGCAGTACTCATCATGTTACCAGTCAGCTGAGCCCTACAGCATGACCCTGGCTTTTGCTAGAGAAGCCCTCAGGTATCATCTAAGGCACCTGGGAGATGGTCAGGTGAAGTTAACAAAATAACCTCTGCGTGGATTTTTTCTTCGTCGTTTCTCAGAGGGGCAGTTGCTTTTCCATGTTCTTAGGACACATGGTGGCATTTCATTGCTCTGAGGTCAACTGACTGTGGCCTTAACCTACCAGAGAATATGGTTCCTCATTGCTTTACAGTGAGACTGGGGGGGGGTAGGGTAAAGAATGCGCCATATTTCATCCATAGTTATGGATTATAAGGCAGAAGTCATCAACTAAAACCTATGATACATCATAGAGGAGGGAACTGTGAGCTGCTGTTAATCCTAGCACAGGAGCAAATGACCACGTGAGATGGAAGGCCACAGAGAAAAGAGCCGAAATGTATCGATCTCTTTCCCATTCGTCCCTGAGACAGATGTCTTAATGCACAAAATTATTTTTAAAATCCAGCTTCCTTTTCAGTTTATGGCCTAAACTTTCATAGCTAGACGTGTAAATAACGCACAAAGTGTCTTGACTCTTCTGCTGCATGTTAAACTGCCGCAGCCAGAGTAATTGCTTGCAAATATTGTGTGCAACAGCCAGGGAAAAATCGGGTTTGCTCTGTATTTATTGCATTTCACTCAGCTTAGCCACTGGAAGCAGCTTGAGTCAGCTTTGCTTCATCTCTCTCACACCCTGAACCCAAAGCTGCATTGTTTAGGTTCCTAGTAGAACTGGTTGGGAATCTTTTGAGATCAGTATTTGTTAGTAAATGCTGTGTTATGTAGATTATGACTTTTGATAGAGAAATGTAAATTTTGTTAAATTTTTTGTGGCTACCTCTTGCATACGGAGCTACCTGCTCGCTGTAGTGCAGCCTGGGATCAGATGCTCAAGCTGAGATGTGAAAACTCCCACCCCGAGATCTAGCTCCACAGGTCTTCAGCCTCTTTCCCTCTCAGCTTTGGACTGTTGCCTCTTCTTGGACAGACGTGTGGGGTTGGATGTGCTCTGAGCTCTGGGAGTCCCATTGTTTTTCCTTCTTTTTTTGGTATTTTTTTTTTCTAAGAGTTTGAATTTCTGCCACATCAAATGTTAAACAATCAGTCCCTGAAATATATTGCAAAAGGGCAAATATGTTTCTCTGTATTACTTTTAATTCATGACTGAGAGGGAGGGAATCCTTCCAAGAGATTAAGGAGGAAAAATGGTATCTGCCCTTGGATTGTGAAAGTTTTTGCCTCTGAGGGAGCTCTCTGAGACCCCTCTCAAGACCTGCTCACTGTCGTAACTTGCAGTGAGCCCAAATGCTTCTTGCCATGATTGTGTGTGGCTGTTCCAGGGAGCCAGGCGTGGACAAATGCATGAGATTTTAGATCTGATTTAGCAGTTGGTAACAAGTGCCCAAAATCCTAGCACAAATTGAAGCACCTAAGAAATCTGGAATTGGGACTGGTAGAGCATGGTTCTGCTTTAAAGTGTGCTAACGTGTACAACTGGAAGCGGCAGTTTACCTCAATTCCTGTATCTACATTTGGGCAAGGCTTCTGGTTTACAGGAGTGATCCCAGCTGGTCTCGGGAGTGAAATCTCACCTCTTTTATCTGTAGGAGGTAAGAGCTGTACATACCGTTTTTACTTTTTTGTGGAAAAAGTCTTTCACCTCCAAAACAGAAAAGCCCTGTTGTGTTTGCGTGTGAACACCCACAAACTGGAAAGGCCAAATCTCTTGCTTTTCCTGTCCTCTATGCAGTTTTGTAGGGAGCTGCCTTTGTTTGCCCATGTCCCCATCTTCACCAAAGAGCCATGTTTGCAAAGCTCTTCATGTCTGACCAGCTGAGCTCTGGTTTGGATTTATGCACTGATTGTTTGTAGTTCGAGTGTAAAACCTAGAAGGGTTAATTTTATTTTATTTTTCCTTCTTAAAGGGGGCTTAGAAGTCCAGGCTGCCAGAATTGGTTGGACTGACTTGTATGTCTTCTCTCTTGAAGCCAGCTGACAGTTTTAAACGATCTTTAAATCAAACCTTTGTGCTTAAGATTTACTGGCAGCTTTTTACAAACAAAATGCAAAATCTGGTGTTCTCCACGTGGAAGACACATTCTTGAATCTGTCTTCCTGAGCATTGTCAGAACTGTGGGGCTTTCAGGTATATATTTATGTGAACATGCTGCTGAGCCCTGCAGTGGTGATAGACACTTCCAAACGGCCCTGCTCAGAAAGGAGAGGTATCCTAGTGTTTAAAGGCAGATCCTGCGAGCCTCCTGGATTTATGGGGACAAGGGCCCCAAAGTGGGTGAATGGGGCAGGTACCTATAAATATAATGTGCAGGACTAGCACATTACATTTATAGCTACATCTAGCTTTAGAAATGACAGCAGCCTTTTAGGTTTCCTAGGAGGTTTGGCAGTCTTACAAATGAATGTGCTGCTAGCTGTCTGAGACAAGATATCAGAAAGCTGCTGTCCATGACTGCTGTTGCCCCACTGTCTCTTTTTCCCTGACCCCCATTCCCTCTCTCTTGGTGGGTTGTGGTTTTGGTCTTTGGTGGTTTGTTGTTTTTTTTTTTCTGGTTTTGGTTGCTGAAACAAAGACCCTGCCTGGCCTCTCTCACTGTTGCTTGCTGAAGATGAGTGATTCATCAGGCCCAACCTGATAAAATTGTGCAAGCCAGTCACCCAATTAATCAGACCCAAAGGAAAGAGAGGAGGGAAGGGAAAAACAAAAACAAAAGGCCCCAGAGCTAGTTCTAATTTTTGAACCTCCCCTGGGAGTTTAAAAATGCATATATAATGTTCTCAGCCCAGGCTCTCCATCCTCCTCCGGTCTTCATTGGGAAATCTGAGAGCAACCCAGGCAATGGGTTTTCAAGTGCAACTTCCGATGTTGCAACGCAGAAGAGCGTGATTCAACAGGCCCCTGACTACCGACCGACGGCTCATTCATGGCGCCTTATTTGTTAATAGCGCTGGGGAGCAGGCGGCTGCGGTTGCAACCTGCTAATCACTTCCACTCGGATTTGTTGTGTCACACCAGCAAGGATTGAGGTGAGGGGGCTGAGGAGCTGCTGACATGAATCATGTGGTGCTCTGCTGTGTAATTAGGAAGGAGCCCTGTGGTTCTCGGTGCGCTGGCGAGATTTCTCAGGCCTGAAACATCGTAAAGCCTGCCACCCACTTCAGCCCTGAATTAGCATCGTCCTGGATGAACACTTGCTGGAGGCCTGTTTGCTTGAGATCAGGAGGAACTGGGCTTTGGCCAGATGGGGCAAGGTCAATGCTGTGGCAGGAGGACAGATCTAGAAGAAAGGAGAGCAGCAGCTGGGAGGAGAGTGCCTGGGAGCGTGCTGGGTGAAGGCCGGCGTTCCCCGCTTGCTGCGCAGCTGCAACAGTCCTGCTTGCGTCCACCGTGGGACTAAATGAGACAGAGTTGCACAAGTGGTTGCAATGGGGTGTGCCTCTCTCCTGTCTCTCTGCTGTGATGCTCAAGGGATTCTCAGGGTGCTGCTTCCATGTCTGAAGCTGAAAAATATCTTTTCGTTTCTCTTAGGTGGTTGCAGCAGTT
The DNA here is from genome assembly GCA_013396935.1 of Baryphthengus martii. Classification (NCBI taxonomy): domain Eukaryota; kingdom Metazoa; phylum Chordata; class Aves; order Coraciiformes; family Momotidae; genus Baryphthengus; species Baryphthengus martii. The sequence continues at coordinate 425,116 of VWZK01012370.1, forward strand.
TAGTTGGCAGTGGGGTGCTGTGAGGGACTTGCTGGCTTCAAGCCCAGTGTGGCCGCAGGCCCCACTGGGACACCCGTGCTGCTGAGGGCTAGTGAGAGAGGGTCACGGTTACAGTCACCTCTCCTGCCAGTTCATCTAGCTGTTCTTTGCATCCTTGGTGCTTTTGGCTTCAGGACTTATGCCAAGCTCTTAGTGAGCATGAGGGAATGTGTTAAACCTGAAACCTTCACACCACTAATGGCCTCCTTCCAGAACGAAGAGGCTAATTATTGAGAATGCTTCAAGGGATTTCATCAAATTGTCCTGTGATTCTTTCTAGCCTCTGAGTCCACATTATAATAGGCATTTCCTTTACTCTCTCTCATCTTACGTTAATTCTAGTTTAGTTCAGTGTTAGTATATTTGTTATTTAACAATATTTTATCAAAACAACATCTCCACATGATTTTAATTTAAAATTAAATTACTGTGATACTGTCGGGAGAAAACCACATGCCAGACCCTCAGCTGCTGTGACTCAGCAGCAATCCATTGATTTCAGCAGGGCAGCACTGATTTATTTCACCCAGGATCTGGCCCACCCTTACTTAAAAGGAAAACCTATTTCCTCATCCCCATTACTGAAACATTGCATATCAAGATGAGATGTGTCTAAACCACCTCCTTTTACTTTTCACCACTTGTGTCATTTTGTTCGTGTTTTCCACTATTCCTTGTTTTTTACTGGGACAGTAAAACTTTTCTGTTGGAGATAATTTAGCTCTAAGCTCACAAGCCTTGGCACAGCCAAGTTTTGGGACAATAGCTTTAATGTTGCACTGAATATGAAAAATGAGATTAACTTCTGCAAGATAAGGCTTCTGGCTGTAATGTTTTAGTTCTTGTACGTAACCTTCGTGCTATACGAGGTAGGATGGGAAGGAGATATTTTCTATTCTTTGTATATGATGCTTGAAGAAATCAAGGGTTGGTGTGTGATTGCAGTCCTCAAGCCAGAGAGCACCTGAAGAGCTGGGTACCTCTTGAGACAAAGTAGAGGATTTCAGACTGACTCTTGTGCGACTTCTCTGCGAGAAATACCTTTCATGGGCTAAATGAGATTCACTTCATTTTTGTGAGAAAGCGACTGCTTTCCAGAACACAGTTAGATATTCTGTTAGGACTGTAAAACTGGTTTGTATGAACACCACAGATGGCAGCTGCGTTATCTGCTGCATCTCGTCCTTATGTGAGGAGACACGATGGTGTGTGAGAGAGGGAGCCCAGCTCTGATTTCCAATCCAAATGGTCCCAGGAGCATTTATGCCAGTCTCAGGGCAGGGTGACCCTGTCTGTGCATCAGTATGGTCCACGTCCGACAGAAATCCTGCTAAAGCCAGCGGCTCCTGCCTATGCGACATTGCAACCTCGGCCACCTTCCCATGGCAAAAGGAAGAAAGCCCCTTTTTGACAGGTAACAGGAAAACCAATGATGTATAATGTGTTGTAGGTTGGGTGTAACTGCTACCCTTCATTTACTGCAGTTGTTAGAAATTATTAACGCTCCTTTGTGGAACCGGGGAGCCGAAACAATGGGTGCCTCCACCCCAAGCACACGTCACTGCCCAAAACAAAGGCAGGGCCCCAGCCTGCATAGGTGTGGACAGGTTTCCTTGGCTATCGCCTTGGGAGAGCCTGGCAGGAAAGGCAGGGGAGGCAGCCGGGGAGAGCCCGGGGCAGAGAAGCAGGGAGTGCTTTGTGAGCTTGACCGATGGTGAAAAGGGAGCGGAAACAGAAGCAAATAAACTAGGTCCAGCATGGCGAGGAGAGATTTTTGTACCCGCTTCCTACATGAGCAGGATTTCTGCAAAGAAATCACTGGCGCTGCAGGGAGGCAGAATCCACATGGAGTCGACCCAAGGCTCTGGTTATCTACTTGTCTGAAAGAAAGTCTCTAAAGAAAATGAGATGAGTTGGAAAACAGAAGGCATTGGCAGGGGAACAGCCTGTTACTGGAATATATTTGTTGTATAGCAGTAAATGGAGAAGCCTGATTTGTCTGGCCCTGCGCAAATCCCTCTAAGCGTTTACAAACCAAGAAGTGATGACTGACGCAGAGCAGAGGGGCAGCAGGGGGAGGGTCAAGTGCTTTAAATCTCTCATTTTCATTTGACTCAGTTCCAGGATGACACAGTCCACCCTAGATTAGAAATAACTACAGAAAGGAGTAGAGCACTTTTAAAATAAAGTTTCAGGGTATCTTTTGGGAGCATAACAGGTTTGATTCAGCTCCGTATTTCGCTTTTGTGCTAGCCTGCCATTGGAATTGTGCCATCGTGGCTGAAGTAGTACTGTGGTGACTCGCAGCTGTGACAAGGACCTTGGGCTGCCTTCCTCATTTTAAGATGAAACTGTAAGGAAGACATAGGAGGAGCCTTGGTTTTACCCAGAAGTGCTTTTTCATCCAGAGGTCAGGGACACTAGTGCCTAATGGATCAATACCGGTTTGGGAGCCAAGAGGTGTGACTGCCATCTCTCAGTGTAAGATTTTGGGAGGACTGTGGGGAGCAGGAACTGATGCTTGCTACGCTTTCCATCACTTCTTTTAGTTGCCTTTGCAGGTGTGTCAGTAGAAACACCTACCCACTGTCCTTTTGAGTCTATTTTGTGAAAAAAATACATCCTGTATCATTGCCCATGTGCAGATTTCAGCCAGATTTGGCAAAGTGGAAGCAAACTCAAAGATAGTAACTTCCACTTTTTTTTTCCACTTTTTTTTTTCACTTTTTTTTTTCAATTTAAATGGGGAAATAAGCAGTAGCTAGGAAATGAAATCTAATTACTACTTCACACTGCATTGCAGTAAAAGTGTAGATCTTCAAAAAGTGTAGATCTTCAAAAAGCCCCTCATGTAAGAGCCGACAAAGTTCCAAGTGACTGGGGAGTTTTAGTTACTGTCAGGGTGCAGAGCTGCTCGATTCTGGGGAGCCTTGATATGGAAATCCCTGAGACACCCAGTTGCTGTACAGGACATCTGGATAGATTTTCTGACTCCCTTATCTCCTGTCTGCTTGGAATGGGAGTGTAACGAACTCCCTTGCTCTACACCAGTAAATGTCATCTCCAACAAAGTCATCAGCTGTGGGTGGTGTGAACTGGTGTAACCACAGGATGAACAAACCTTTGCCTGTTATTGGAAGATCTGCCAGGTTCAGCAGGGGAATGTTGGCTTTGACATCTCCTCAGTAAGGTTAGAAGGCAGCTATTAACTCCTTTCCCCAGAGCTGATAAAAACTGGAGCAGGTCTAGCCCTGTGAAAGCCATGGCCTGGTCTTCCTGGGCTCCTCAGCTTCCTGGCTGAAACAGGGAGGACAGATGTGCTGTTTGGTGAACAAACACAAAAATAAAGCAGAAAGGGCAGGAAGCCCTCCTTTAAGGGATGGCAAACGAGGAAGAGGGGATTTAGCCCCGAATTTTGCCTTTGTTCAACTGGCAATATATTGTCTTCAAGTAATCTCATCAACGAAAACCATCAAGTTAAGTTTAAAATAGCTGCTTCAAAAGAGCTGGGGATTTGTAACCCTCTAATTTTTCATTGCCAGAATTATTTTGGAGTTTGAATAGCTTCATACAATTTTCTTTGAATTTACTGTTTTCTGTAAACCCAAATGAATTATCCAGCTCTCTTCTGGTCGGATGCAACCGGCGGTGCAGCAGCCAAGGGTGAGGGGTGGTCGCAGAAGCGAGCAGCTGGAAGCAGACAGGACTCGCTCTGCCAATTCTCTCCGAGCGCCATGAATGGTGCTGTAGGGTACGAGAAATGCTGCTGTCGTCTGAAGGATGTTTCGTGCAGACCAGGAAAAAAATCGAAAAATCTCTTCTAGGAACTCAAGCCTGAATAACACAAATCCACCTATTTCTTGGGTTTCTCCATTATCTGCTTGTGCTGCCTTGCAGTGCTATCTCTCCCCCACCCTTCAGGGCGGCTGCGGTTGTTCCCCGTGCATGACTGAGGGAGTGTAAGACACTTCCTTGTAAGGAGCGTCCACTGGCCTTACCTGCTGCTGCTTTGCCTTGCAGGAAACATGACTCGCACAGATCCTGCTGCTTATCTCAAGTGGGAGGAAGAAAACGTCTTCATCCAGCAGTGAGGTAGGAGTGACCGCTTGTGTGTAAAGATGGGGCTTTTCAGTGGAGGGCAGGGCTTTTGCTGCTGCCGACTGTCACGACGTGCAATGCCCTTCCATCAGAGGTGGGATCCTCTCATGCTAAGCATGCACAGATAGAAAGAGATTGTTCTAAATCGCACGCACAAAAGTTAAAATAGGTAAGTGGAAGGCTGGGAAAAGCTGCAGAGGATCGCTGATTGTCCCGCGTCCTTTTCGTGAGCTAGTGGGACATGGATCCAGTAAAATCAGTTCAGCGTGCACAAAATGAGTTTCTCAGGAGTGTCCAGTGCTCCTCCAGCTCGAGGTACCTGGTTTTGGCACATCGCTGCAATAGTCTCCTATGTGCTTGGTGGACACAGCCAGAGAGGATGGCTGAGTTCATCCGTGCCGCAGTGGGTTTTAGTTCTGTTCATTTTCTGCCGATTCAGTGATCTGAATTGGCTCACAGAAGCATCTCCCATGCCAGAAACAGCAGTGTACGGAGTAACAAGCTGAATCAAGAGTGGCCCTTCTGACAGCAGTTAGATTGAGCCAGCCACTTGTTTTACTCACTCCTGGTGCCTCTTTTTCCCTTTACAGGTGAGTCTCTGAGATCCCTGAATTTCTGCAGTTTGTGGCAGTCCTCCCTGGTGGTTGAAGAAGTAGAGGCCGTGCTTTCCAGCACAACCTATGTGGCACTGTTGCTGCTGCTGAAACTGTCTATGTGAAAACACACAAGCAGGTGGGTAGCTCACAGCTGGAGGGGACTCCCAAAGGGAGAGAGAGTCAAAAACCAAAGAGTATATAGCACGTGTTTATGACGGTTGTTCACAGAAGCTGGCCCTGCAGTGAGAATCGATGAAGATTTAACTTGCAGTCCTTCATGGGTTTATTTCCACTGCAAATGAGGAGTGGGCTTCAGCCTGGATTTTTTTTTAATCTCATTGATGCTGTCTCCATCCTAGGGCCGGGACTGCAGCACCTCATCAGCACAGTACCTGAGGCAGCTCTTAAATTGGTTGCCAGACTCCTGCAGTTCTCACTAGAGCTAGGATTTCACCTCCAGGGTAACTGAATAAGGTGGATTGAAATTGAAGCGTTTCCTTGCATGTGAGCTTTTCTTTTTCTTTCTGAAATTTCCTTCTGACATTTCATCACATCTCCCTGCTATCTGCTGGTATAGCTGGTACAGCGTGAAATTTCGAAGTGGGAAGGCTTTGTAAAGTAGTTAAGGATTATGAAGTGATGGGTAGGTTCCCTGGGGACTTTTAGGAAGAGGCTGGCAGAACCCTTCAGCCATGCTACACACAGCAGTGGGGCCCGCTTTAAGGTGGGATGTGAGCCGCTTGTCTTCGCACCGTTCCTTCAACTCTGCTTTGCAGATGGTGCTTGCGAAGATAATCGGCAATGACGGATGCTCGTGGAATATTGCAAGTGTGTGAATAACCACCTCAGAAGTATCTGGAAATTGCTGCTCTTAGTATACTGAGCTCAAGCTTTCAAGCGAGAGCTCCAAATAAGCAGGAAGACGACATGTGTTCTCTTAGCTGTGGGTACCCTTTGCTGAATGGGTGTGGGCAGCAAACCCATGCAGAAGCTGTTAGTAATTCTCATGGGCTCTGATGTGGTCACACTCAACCAGAGGCTTTGTGTTATATGTGAATGCAATGACTTTCTAATATTTGACTGGCTTTAGGATCCATCTTCCTTTCTTCCCCTGTTGTTTGCTTACATGAAGCCAACGCTCCTCATTGGTTTGGGGTGTTTTGGTGACTAGAGAGGAATGCAGGCCTCTCAGAAGCACATGAGCTGTTTTGCTCTTCAGTAGTGTCCCTCCTCTGCATGTAGACAGAGGAGACCTGGGTGGAGACAATCAGTCAGGAGGCTAAGGAGAGCCACAGACATGAAAGAAAGGCTCTGAAACAGGCTGGACTGGCAGAAAGGCTGCGTTTTCTCAAGGGATCCGTGCATTGCATGGAATGACACGATCCTGCCACCATTTCTGTAGCAGGTAATGCATGTTTTGTGTGTGCTTTGCTTGTTCTTTGTGACCCAGGATGTATTTCTGTTCCCAGCCCTTAGCTCTTTCTTTGCTCTGAGTCTTTTTATTTTTTTCTATCTTGTTCTCCTCTATTCTGTGCATGAAGCACAGGCCAGAGGTGCCTGTTACCCCTTTGACATCTTCTCAGCATGTCACGACTGATGCTAGCCAGGCTTTGAAACAGAAGCAGCAGCAACATGGGGCCTCCCCAGCAGGTCTCCTGTCTTGCTTCCTTTCTATCTCCGTGCACACATCCGGAGGAGCCGGTCTGCTTACGATGCCATGGCTGTAGCTTCAGCCAGCCAGAAGTCATCTGCAATTTGCCTCCTGTGACACTGAGTCACGGGAGAGAGGAAGGTCTTGATTCACTGTCTCATGGGAAATGCTCTGGCTCCAGGCTTCCCTTAGCATTTCCTCGCTTAGACACCAATTCAGCAAAGCCTTTGAATAGAGTTTGTTGAGCTTCTGTCCACAGGTCACTGCCCCCCACCCGCCCAGCATGATAGAAAATGTCCTTGTGGCACTGATGGTTGTTTCCCGAAGAAGCATCGACTATATGAAGTGGAGTTGGTTGCTTCAATATTCCCTACTCAGAGCAAATACTAAATATACTTGTTAAAAAATCATTACTCTGGTAGATTTTCTTTATTCTTTTTCAATTTTTGCAAATACTGTCCTTTAGGAGTGGGGAAATAAACATGTATGATGGAGAGAGTTCTTTTTTCTCCACTGCTGAAAGAAATGCAACATTTTAGAGACTGGAAAAATTCCCATTGCTTTCATCAATAATTGAAACGTCAGAAAAAGCATCTGTATTTTTTTTTTTCTACCATTTTGGAGGAGGTTTTCCACTTAGCCACCTTCTTGGAGGTGCTGGTGAGCTCTGCCTTGGCTTTGGTCCAAAAGTGTCTCTAATCTACAAAACTATCCTGGAAACATCACTAGAATAGCCTTTCCTATGAGATTTATGCTTTCTGCTGGGCTGACAGCGCAGCCGAATTCAGTGGGATTTTCCCTGTGATGAGGGGGACAGGGTATGACTGTGCAGTAACTGAGGTCTCAGGCTCCTCCTGAGCAGAGGAGGAATCTGTGAGGATCACGTTCTGCTTAAACACTTGAGGTTTTCATGCTTTAGAGTTTTGCTAGTAGGTATTATTTTGAATCCTTCATGGGTGGAAGGCAACCTTTAGATTTGTCCGTCTTACAAAGGTAATTAGTTCAGAGTATTGTGCTGGGACAGACCCCAGAGACCTATTTTGGGAAAACTAAAGATAGAACATCTGGCCATGACTGGGCAATATTGCTTCACTCCTTTCTTCCTCCTTTGAGCTGCTGTAGGCAGCAGTACAGCTGGAGGTACACTGACGGTGTCACTCAGATGTCGGGTGCTCTGATGGTGTTAGGGGCCACTGGGTGCCCAGACATACAGGGAAAGGACAGTTCAGACAGGGGTTTTTTTGAGTCCTTCCTTCTCAACTAAACAGCTGGAGCCCAGTAGCTCCGGTTGTGCAGAATTGAGTCGGGGCTCAGAGAACCCATTCATTTTACATCAGTGCACCAACCAACCGCCATTTGAATGCAGTGATTCTGTGTCGCTCAAGGTGATGCTGAATCTTTAAAGCTTCTTTCTAAATCCCTGGTGCCTCCTGTCTCTCTTCCTGAGATCTGCTGTGTTGCAGACCTCGCATTTATGGAATCTGCCAGGCTGGAAGGTGCAGCCTGCTGCTCGGATCACATTTACAGAGGGCTCATGCTAGACTTAAGCCCATATTCTGTTTGTTCCTCTGTGATGCTTATATTTGTCTTGTACTTTGTCTGGGAATTCAGATTGTGTGTCTTGGCTGGGCTCTGTCGTATACGTTTAATCCCAGCTTCTTTGCTCTCCTGCAGGGACTTGCTAGGGAACAGGAAGTAAATAGAGTGTCTCGTGGAGACGACTTGTAGGGAGAGCTGACTGCCGGCCAAAAACCCCATCCAGCTACAAAACCAGCTGTTTCAGCCCAAAGAATTTGTAAGCAGAATTATTTTCTTAGCACCTCATCATGTTTCCTGCAGAAGCTTGGGCTGTCAAGCAGGTTTTCCATCCTGGTCATCTAGGAAACATGGGGTGCTTATTTAGATAAGTTGGTGAGTACTACTTGGTGATCCCATGGCCGAGTGGGCTGCATGTGGGTGATCGGGGAGAAAAAGTCTTGAGGCATGAGAAGGGGAACACTTGGGCCAAATCAGTACTGGAGATTTGGAGTCAGATTTCTGCCTTTTCCCAAGCCCCAACTAGAGCACGTTTGCTGATTTTTGCATCTGGATCTGGAAGATGTGTGTGTGGTTTTTTTTGTGTGTGTGTGTGCGCATGCCTCAGGCACAGTAGAAAGCAGGAATTTTCCTAAGTTGTGACACATAGTCTACCTGGAGGACTGGCTTTGTCCTGGCTCCAGGGTGTGGGAGGGTGTCCCAGCTATCCAAGCATCCATCCTGTCTGGAAGTGCTTCTACACTGAGTAGTACCTGGAATTAAAGAGATCGAGTGTCATTTGGGAAAGACTAGTTGGCACAGGAAAGGAGAGAGACCTGCTGCCTCTATTTGACACACAGGTCCCACTGTGAGTTCACTTACGGAAAAAAGCCCTCCAGATCTTGACGACAGACATAAGGAAAACAGATTTGGTTGATCTAAAAACAGTTACATGTAGTGGGCCGATTCCCCTTTGCTCTTTGTTTCCCCACTGGCCCGCAGTGGGGAAATTCCTAATCTCAGCGCTTAGCCATGCCCTCTTTGCCAAGCCTCATCTTGCCAACGTGGCTTGTGTTGAGGCTGTGACCGGGAGAACAAAGCCTGGCAGCTATTTTTCTAAGACTGTAGCAATCCTTTGCCAGTGTCCAAGGGTCTGCTGCAGAGCTACTGCTTCAGGGTGCTGGTGTGGAGCTGCAGGAGCCTTTTGAGCAGGTCTGTCTGCCCTCCCCTGTCCCAGGTGCTCATGCCCTCACGGAAGGAATGAGTGAACCGTGCAGAAAGCAGCTCTGACACAGTTTACAACTCAGTGTGTTAAGATAATGCCAATTGGTGCTGCTTGGCTGCACCAACTGCTTCCTCCATCGTGTCGTTACTGTGTGGGGTGACAGTCTGTTCGTGATGCTGCTGTTACAGATGTGGTTTCCCACTGTAACTGAACAGTGTTGCTGTCCTGGAGACAGGCCGTGGTACTGCAGTTCATAGAAAGACCAGGGTTCTCCTGTTCTGCCTCTTCATGCTCTTGCAAGACCCATGGAACTCTAACTTATGTTCTCAAAATTCTTAATTCCCTCTCAAAACTCTTACAGTTTGGTCCCAGCTGGGTCTGCTGTGCCCTGCATCAGCCTTCAGAAAACCTGTGTCATGGGACAAGAGACACCTTTCAGCTGGAGAGGTCAGTCACTGTTCAAGCTTGGTCCAGATTCTTAGGTAAGGGGCGAATCTGCCTTTGTTTCTCAAACACAGCAGGAAGCAGCAAGGTCAAGGTCACAGATGGCTGCACAACCACATCGTGCAGAGCTGCTGGAGGGGTTCGTGTCCTCACGTCTGTCCACGTGTGTCTTCCTGTGGAGAATAGTTACAGAATTGTTTCTCTGCAGCTTTGATGGCACTTGTCTTTTATTGCACCCCCTTACATTGATAACTTTGGTTGATAATGGCAATATTTCAAGAGCAATGTTAAAAGTCATCAACTGCTACCAACCTTGCTGGCTGGCTCCTTCAAGCCACCATTGCAGAAAGCTCCAGGAACAGAGTGTTGTGGGGAGGAGCTGAGGCTTTATTGCTGTGAGGAAGCCTTAACTGCCCAAGTTGTGTGGCGGCCTCACAAACGCAGGAGGAAGCAGTGTACTTTTCTTTCTGGCCGAAACTGTTGAGTATCGTTTGTTGTGTCGGCCTAAACGCGGGGTGAATTTCACTGGGTAAAGTGATGCCTGCGTATGGATCAAAACCAGATGAAAGCATAATGCGAGCCAGCAGCTAGAAATTAATGTTAGATAAACGTAAGCTAGAAACAAGGTACGTGTTCTTAACAGTGACTGTTTAACCGTTGGCACCAATTACCAAGGGATACAGTGGTTCTTCTGTCACTTGAGGCCTCTGAAGAAACTGTGTCTTGCTATCTCAGCCAGAGAAATTTGGGACATCAGATGAAATTCAAGAATATATTTATGCAGGAGACCAATATGAACATGTCTGCTGCCCTCTTAAAATCTAGAAAACTAAACTTAGTTATTTTTAAAGCACTTAGTACTCTTAAGAATAAATATTGCTATTCTGCAATGATCCCTCTTTCCCTCTCCTTGACACTGTTTTCTTACCATGTCACTCTGAGCTGGTGGATGGCAGTCAAACCTGGTTGTAAGTTGTGTTCATTAAACGCCTTGGTGTAGCTGCATAATGTGGAGCAGTGATTTATACCCAGATCTGAAGCAGAGGCTGGTCTATGAAGAGCCTTCATGCTGAAGTCGTGGCTTGTTGGGCATTTCTTTTGGTGGCAGTATGGTCAGAAGCTTCTCCTTCAACTCCTGCTCTTTTACTGCTTTGTTTGCTTGTTGGTTTTGGTTGGTTGGTTTGTTTGTTTTAATAAAGCCCCCATTCGTATGTCAGAACATGATTTCCTTCCAGCTGCAAAGGCTTTCATCTTGAGAACTTTCTCACTGACTCTTCAGTTTTGGCTATTGTCTTAGGTCTATGTGAATTTGTTTCTCCACAAATGTTAGAGCTGAGGGTAGCCTGGCTGTTGCTGAAAGAGGCACCTACTGGAAGCTGCTTTACCAAGTGGGAGAGAATGGACACAGCCAGAGATTTAACTAGGACCTCAGCCAAGGCACTGGGCAGTGGTAACCTCACCGCACTCACAGCCTAGGCCAGGGATAACTGTGCGAGGGGCACTGGTGTTTCTGAAGGAGGTAGAACAGAGAGTGACCCAATGACTGGAAGGTCCAAGCTCTTTCCAGATTTGACCTGAGATTTGAGAAATCAGTGGTTTTGAATCCTTGTGATCCTTGAATAGGCTATGATAGGAAGTCTGGGTTTCCTGAAATGCCCTGCGCCACAAACACAGGCTTACTGTGAAGGACTGTATCAAAACTGTTTCCTAATTGAGTTTTTGTTTGCTGGGTACTTAGTAAGTGTGAGAAACCTTCAAAATTAGTCTAAGTGTTCATTTGTTTTGTTTGGGTTTTTTTTTAGATTTTATTTTATGTGTTTCTAATCCAATTACCAATTTTGGGCTTAATAAATAAAACAGTCTCCAACTCTTTCCTTTTACTAAGGGTGATGTCAGTGTTGTAATCCAGTATCAAAGCATCACAGCACTATGGATGTGTTGATCCTCTCAACAACCAGCGAACTGCTCCAGGCTAACCAGAGGGTGGTAAAACTTAACTGCCTGCACCTATGTAGGAGAAATATCTTCCTGTACCTGATATTCGCTAGGAAACCTCTCCGGCCTGCCCTGGAGGGGTGGAGTCCCTGAAGTCTGTGGATTGCTGTGGAGGTTATGACGGATGCTTCTGTTAAGCTGCATTCTGTAAACACACCACCTTCTTCTCCACCCAGTCATTACCCTGCCATCTCCTCCCTGCTCTGCCAAATCTCTTCTGCGTAAAAGAAAGTCACAACTGCAAGGCCAAACTTTCGAATTCCTTGTTGCTGCTTATGTGTGCTCTTGAGTTGACCAAATGGTATTTGAAAAGTGCTACGGTTCTCTGAGGTCAGGACAACAGTTTGTGAGATCAGCTAGACCTATGACACCCTCACAGAGAAATGGAGCAATGTTGGAGGTCAGAGGTTTGAGTAATAGGATGAGGAAGTTGCAGCCCCGTGTCTGAGTCACCGACATTTCATTTTGCTCTTCTGAGAAGGGAATCGTTGTGCTTTTAGAAGAGCATTAGTTTTGTTTTCTAAGTGCTCTCAAGTGACGGTGAAAGAGCAACATTTGTCTGTGTTTTCTTTCTCTCCTTTCTGTAAAAACCTTGTGAAAGCACAAGTCAAAGACACTTCTGGAGAAACAGGGCTAAGTCAGAGGGGAGGGTACGGTGCTTTCCTACCCCAATAGTGAATTTTGATCTGATAGTGGCAAGAGAATTCTAGCTCACATCCTGCTGTAGGTGACCTTCTGAGTTCAGACTTAGAAGCTTCCGCACAAGAAGCAATGGAGTAGTCTAGGATACTTCAGCCTGGAAAAGGGATGATTTAGGGGGAAGTAAGACAGAGACCTACAAAATCTGGAGTTGTGTGAAGAGAGTGGATAGGGACTGACTGTTCCTATCTTTGCAAGAACTGGAGGCTGGCAAATGTGGGCAATGGGGTCAGATTTCAAACAAATGAATGGATGTGGTTCTGGATCTACCAAATAATAGACCTGGAGAACTTCCCGTCAAAGGGTGCTGCAGATGCAAGGTGTATACTTGTGTTCAAAGGAAGACAATAGTGTTTGAAAACCAGATCTGTTAGGCATTACTAAATGGAAAAACCATCTAAGGCCAAAGAAAATCTCTTCAGATGAAAATAATTGAAGACTAAATAAATAATTTGGGTTTGGGGAGGAAAGTACCACGTATTTTGGCCTGTTCTTACTCTGTCCCTAGTGCCAACTCATCGTTTTTGTTGGAGACAGTAATGGGCTAGGGGGACTTTTGGTGTGGACAGGTATGGCTGATGTAGGAGTTCCGAGACAGTTAAGCCTGGAGACGATATTGTTAAGCTTTTTTAGTCCCCCAAAAGAGGCATCAGTACAACTAAAGCTTTCTAGAACATCCAGACAGCTAGGATGGCTGATGTCCTCAGAAATAATTTCTAAGTTGTCTGCAATCTCAGTGATTATTTCCTTAATGCCTTCCCTGACCATGTAAGCAGGAAATGAGGACTCAGCTTGCACAGGGAGGTATCCCCTGAGGTGTGAGGACTTCTGAGAAGGAGTAAGGCTGCCATGCACAAGAAGGGACAGAAGGCAAAGGGGAGGTCTAGGTAAAGGTGCTACAGTGGGACTTTGGAAATATAATGTCTGACAAGCTATATTTCCTTGGAAAGTTTCACCTGGCTAGAGACTGATAGATGTTTGGGAGAGCTGGGCAAGAGTCCACACAAGCTGGTCTAGGTTAGGATAGCAACTGGTGGTGAAAGAGCTCTGAGCTAGAAGGTGTGGGCATGTCTCATTGCTCTGTTTGCTCTTGAGCACAACCAACCCAAAGGAGCGATGCTGCTTGTTGGTTTTCTCAGAATGGGCCACCAGGCTCCTTTCCAGATATTGGTATCAGCAGGTCTGATAACCACTCAGAAGGATTTTTGAGGGACAGCTTAATGTCATGTCTACCTGGACCTTGTGTCAGGGAAATGCGTATTCCCAGAACTGTTTTTCTGGAAGCAAAACTGCAGGACTTTTTCCTTTATTCCTCACTTTAAGAAGACTAACTTGATAAATGTTGTACCTGACAGAACCTGCCCGTCCCTTTGCGGTGACTGGAGTGTGCTTTTGCAGCCAGTTCTGCAGAACACAGGGAATCAAGGGGCAGGTGACTTTGACTTAACCTTCCCTCTGAGCTTGACAAAAAAGCCAAGGCAATACAAAAGGGACCTTCTAAGAGACTTGTGCAGCTGCACAGCCCTTATACTGGCCCCAGGATCTGTTTATCTTTTGCCTTCAAGGAAGTGTCAGAGCTGGGGGAAGCTCCCCCAAGTGGGATAGCTCAAAAGACTGTATCCTCTGCTGAGAAGTGCACATGCTTCTTTCTTTATAAGCCATTTGATATATTTTTCGTCTCTCTCTCTCTCTCTCTCTCTCTCTCTCTCTCTCTTTTCCCCTCCTCCCCTGGCAGCAGGATCTTTGGCCGTTGCATGCTTTTCATTAAATCTTTCTGATTGTAAGCTTGTATGTTCTGACACAGGGTCAAAGAGCACCATGGCAGGGATAAAGCTCAGCCACAGAATGGAAAGCTTGTTCTGGTTTTGATTACTGGACATCGCCAAGTTATTGTGGAGTGCGTTCTTGGCTGGGGTCTGAAGACCGAGCTAAATATCACCCGGAAAGGAGCATTCCACGATGCTCCTGAAACACTGAACTTCTCATGAAATATGAGGGGAAATGGGGTGGGGGGTGGGGGAGTCGCATCGTGGCCAATTTCCAGCCTCTGTAATGCTACTGTCACTCTTACCCAACATGTTCTGCCTTTGCAGTATCCATTCAGGAGATTATTTAACTTCCCTTGCTGACACAAACAACGGCCACTGTTGTGTTGTTGGGTTTAGGTTGTTTGTCCCTAATGAAAGCCCCACGTTTAAGCGAGGAACTCAAATAACCAATTGCTTGCTCCGCTTTGCAGCTCTGTTATCTGAAGGTATAATTACTTCCTGCATCTTTGTTTGTCTTTGCCTCTGTGCTGCTGTACTGATGGTCTGGGAGGGACCTGCTGCTCCTGCAGCTCCTTTTCTCTGCCCTGAAGCACTTCAGAATTTCCTGGTTATCGCTGCATCTTCTTTTGATGCCTTAAACGCAGGCTGCGTTTATCCTCCTTGAGCCCTGATCTCATAGGGAACTGTTGGCCCTTGCTTTTTCCTGACCCTTGGGAGGTCTCTGTGAAGGGATGATTCTTCGGAAGGACTCATCTTGATGTGAAATACTTCCTCAACTAGCAGCACAGCAAAACAAGAGCATGTGGCTTCGGGGATCTCCTGACTGCGTACGGGGGAAGGTGGCACTGTGCATCAAAGCTGTGCCTTCCTTCAAATCTCCGGTGTGGTAAATAGGTTCTCACCAGTTCATTAGTTGCAAAATTAATTAGCATTCCAGCCTTGGGGTGTGATGTAGTTCTTAACCCAGCAGGCTGGCCAGGCAAGAGCTTCTCTACAGCCTCAGGAAAGGATGTTTGGGGATTTGGCGGTTTGTTTCTTGTTTGTTTCTTAAGCTGCTAATACTTCTAGTGTTTTCTGCTGGGATCAGCAATCTGCTCTGTACTGTGGGGCTTGCAGCCTCCCACGACAAGAAGACAAGCCACTCTTTTTGCAGAATCCTCGCTGAACAGGTTCCCTGAAAAATATGAGGAACTCATGATTGCTCACTCCTTGGAAGCAAAGATCCTGACAAATGCATTTACAGAAAATAAACCAATAACAATAAACAGGAGGAAATGGCTCCTCCAAGCACAGGACCCAGACTAAAGGAAGAAAAATGCTCGGGTTAGACAAGTAAGCTTTATGAGAAGGGGAGAGGAAATGCTGAGAAAGCTGGAGTAGTAAGGGAGGGACAGGATGCACCATGTCCAAGAGGCCACCTGTGAAGTGAAGCCTCCTCACTGTTAAAGCTGCGGTGTGAACTGGATTGCTGCAGCACTGTCCCAGAGAAGATGTGGGGTGCATTTTGCACTTAGGGGATCTGTCTCAAGGGAGGAGCGGAGGTTTCCTTGAGAGCTGCATCAGGAACATTATGGCAGATGCACGTCTTCTCCCAAAGGACAGGTAAATACACAGAAGCAATCGTGCGGCAGCGTCTGCTGCTGGCTGTTGCTGTCTCTGGGGGATGGAGTCAGGTGTACAGAGGGACCAGCCCTCCCCGAGACATCTGCACGGGGCTCACACTGCAAGAAACCTGTTCTCACCTGTGATGTGTACTCTTAGTTCAGCACTGTTTTGTACTAAATCCCTTCTGCTCCCCTCTCTTTCCTTGCAAAGCTTGTCTCAAACTGATGGCAAATAAAACCCGTTTTCTCCTTTTCTGTGAGGCTCCTAACTTCACCTATGATTGCAGATAGTGGAGGTTGCAAGCTCTTGCTGACCCTCAGAGATTTACAGCAAAATCCTCTGATACGGAGTAGGCACCACAGGGAGGAGTGTAAGGTGTGTTCTGGGGATGGCTGGGAGATAATCTGTGATCTTTTGGAGATCCTCATTGGTCACTGAAGGGTAAGGTAAGCTGACTATGTTGTCACTAGGAGCCTCTTCTTCCTTGTTTCTTCCCAAATGAAGGGATTTGGGTGACCCAGAAGCCCCAGTTATGTTTGCATACTGTAGCCCCAGAGGAGCTTTATTGGATTTACTCCATGCAGCTCACAAGGCAGAGGGCCTTGTCAAAGTAATAATTCACATCATGTTCCTCTGAAGCTTTTCTGACTAATGTGGAGGCAAATCAAGGCTGAAGAATCTTATTCTACAGAAGATAAAGACAATTGTGTTTTCCCACATGAAGTCACAGAAAAATGCTGTCGTGTTGCTTGATTTGGGACTGGATTAAACTGGAAGTCTGGAACTGAGAAGATGTGAACAACTTGAATCAAAGCTGAAGAAAAATTTCCTGTGATCTCTTGTGAAACATAATTCACTTATCCAAATAATAGGTGTTGTGTGACTCCTAATTGTAAAACCAGAATGTGTTTCTGCCCTTAAAATTAATTTGCTTCCTTGCACTTTATTGAGCAATTTCTTCCTTTGGAGATCTTAAATCTTGTGTATATTATTACTGCCATTATTCTGTCCAAGTGAAATGTAAAGCAACACAACCCTGATCTGATTATAAAGAAGTTATCCCTAGCTTACCTAAGTTTGGACTTCTAATGTAGGAACTGCATTGGAGCTGAGTTGGTGTTGGGAAAGTGTTTCCAGCTGCTCAAGCACTGCAGAGATCCTCTGTCAAGGCTTATTCCCACAACCTAGACTGTCCACAGCGTCATCACAGGAGGAAAAGATGGATCCTTAATATGTGTTTCTTAACTTGCATGTGTATTACCAAGCCAAGGTAGATCCTAAGCTCCCTGTCACCTCCAAACTGATGTGCTGACGTGGGTACAGAGCTCTCGCATGTCCAAGGTGTCACCTGTTACCTGCTGACTGAAATCAAGAATATGCATGTATTTTCGAATAGTTTACAACCACTCAGATGTGGTATTTTTCTTTGCCTGAGCCACTGTAGCAGGTGTTGGCCTTTTGAGGAAGCTCTGCTCTGAAGTGGATGTTGTTCTAGGTGAACCCATTTCCCCTTGTTCCTCTTCACCATATGGATGGGGGCGTGGTTCCCTCTGAAAATCATGAATCAGCTAAAGACACACAGTGCTTCTTGGGGAGAGCTGGCTGTAGTAATGATCTCTTGCTTCCACTCATGATTTTTATTCTATTTTGAGGCAAATCTATATTACCACCCAGGAGCTGCACATATTATCGTGACTAAAAAAAATGTCTTTAGGGTCCATTTTCTTAATGTAATGCTGATTTGCCAAACTTACTGCACACCAGTTTGCAAGATCTTTCCATCCAAAACTGAGATGATTTACTTTCAAATTGACCAAAGAGTATCAGTTCCTGATTTTTTCTATGCTGGGATCTTGCAATGAGACCGATAGTGCTCCTAGCTCCAGAGAAGAGCTAGTTTGGTGAGCTAGTTTACACGTGTTGATCCAAAGTAACGGTAACCTCAAGCTGCCCATCACCTGCTGTGGCTAGGAGGGATTGTGCATAATCCTACCTCCCACATCACTGGAAAATCGGTAGGAGGAGAAAGCTTTCCCTCAAACATGGCTTCTGGCTTGTGCAAAAAGCAAAATTCAGATGTGTTAAAGGCATTAGGCCAAATCTTATATTCTCAGTGGGTATGGTGTTGAAAGATTTCTCCCCTTATATTAGACATCTCTCCACCAGTTGTGTTTGCCCTTCAACATATCTACTCATTTAGTAAATGAAGAATAGCTACAGGCTTTGAGGCAGATACCTTGGAGTATGGAAAAATACATTGGGAATTAAGATTGATAATGGGAATGAAACTTTAGTTTTCATCATGATGAGCTATGAACTCTGGGTTGACAATCTGCTGCTCTACAGAAATAATAGCTGCTTGATCTCTATACTTATCTATGAGGTATGTTGGCTTTTCCACTGACCTTCTCATGGCTTCTTCAGAAAAATGGTTCAGCTTGTCTTCTGCTGAAGTGACCTATTATTTATCAGCTCATTATCAAAGGACTTACAAAAAGCTTACACCAGAGGCCAAAAGATCAATATGTAGAAACATCTGCACTTCTTCCATTACCCTGAGGAAGTAAATTGTATGTGACATTTGGCCCTTGAAGTAACCTGAACGTGTGAGGCAAGCGCATGTCATCTGTGAACTTCAGACACAAGAGACGTGTGTAAATGGTCGTTTGCCATCATTTGGTTGATCCTGAGTAGGACGTTAAGCGTTTGCTCACGACTCCCATCTCTTCTTCAATCCAACCCCTCTAGTGAACATAAAGCTTGTGGTGGTGTTGAGGTCAGAGAGGCAGTGAGAGGAACCTGCTTACTGTGGTCTGTGTACTCAACTTTCTGACCTCATCACCAAGAAGTACTTGAGAGAAAACTCAATGGCTTAGCCTTTCATGATGATTTCTGAAGCTCTTGCTTAGTTATGCATGAAAGACTTGTGGGGTGAATACATTGAGAAACAGTCCTGACAAAATGGAAGGTTAAGGCCTGTCAAATATGCAGCAAATGTGACAACTGAGTAGCCCATGAGACTGCTGGAGAGAAGCAGCTGTGACTTGTTATCTAAAAGAAGGCAAATATTGACTAAGGGCTGCTGCTTTGAGACGTTCGTCTTCAGCTAGAACCAGACGAGTGATCAGAAAATTGTATTTGTTTCTATCTTCCTCATCAGCCATTTAATGAAAAATAATGACAACGATCCTCTTGCAGGTTTTGAACTTATCATCCCAAAGCCAAAATGCTCAGGCACACTGGTGCTGCTTTTCTCTTGTAAAAAGGTCACATCTAAGCAGATATAGTTAGTCCTTCAGAGTTGAGCCTGGGCAGAAATAGTCGCTCGCATCCCTAACAGGATCTCCTCCTGTGTGGGACAGTCTCATTAATGTTAAGAAACTTCAGTCTTTTTGGACACTTGGAAGCAGAGCAAAATCTTCAGCTAATACCTCAAGATGTATCAATTGGTAAGAAATTGTGAAAGAATGGGTGGCATATTGGACAATCCCGTTGGTGTAAAAAAATTCAGTTTTTGAAACTTTTACATTTTGCAGAAAAGAAAACTCTGCAAAATTCCTTTCTTTTCTTTTTTCCTTTTTTTTTTTTTNTTCGTCTCTTAAAGCTGTACTGCCTGTTTGGATGTTTGCCCCGTGTGGATCAAAATCATGATCAGGGAGGCTAATGATCTTTGCCTATCATCATGTAGTAATTTGTTGTGCAGGACTTGCCTCTGAAGACAACCAGAGAGGTTTTTGTCACTTTTGAAACTTCTGGAGATCTCTGAGCTCCCCCTGTAGAAAGGATGGTTTGGAATGCAAGTTGTTCAGGTCAGGGTTGTTTTTTTTTCTCCTCTGTAGCTTTTATCAGAACGGCATTACATTTGTATATCACTTTTTATCTTTACTCTTCCCTCTGTTCTGAGATGTTCCATTGTCATCATACCTACAGAAGCCCCTGAGGGCCCTGTTTCTTTACCCAGTCCCAGGATAAAGCAGCCTAGGGCTTTGTGTCCCCTGAAACTGTCATTGGTTGGTCCTGGCTGCGGTAGAATTTCTTTGCGAATAGGTACTTGCTCTGGGAACCAAATATCTTTCCATCTCTGAAGCCCAAGCAGCTCTGTCAGAATTAATTAGAAACACACTAGTGCACGTGTTCTGGAGTGGCTTTTTGCTGTTTCTTGCTCAATGAATCTAGAAAGTAATTTTTATTGTAATGCTGACTGTTGAAATTGAAAATGACAATTGCGNGCTGATCTTTTATAAAATATAAATGGTTTAATTGTAATTGGTGCTTTTGGGCATGGAGAGGCTCCCCTCTGTTCTTCAGCAGCCTATAGAGTGTTTTCCCAGTGAAATACCATTGAGGAGGATGGAAAACAGGGTTGAAAAAACCAAAGCAGGAATAGGAATGAGGCTTATCATTGGCAAGAAGCTATGTTTCTGAGGGTTTATGGGGAAAAAATGTCATTTGGTTATTGTGAAAGAGCAAAGCGGTCTTATCTGNAGAACGGCATTACATTTGTATATCACTTTTTATCTTTACTCTTCCCTCTGTTCTGAGATGTTCCATTGTCATCATACCTACAGAAGCCCCTGAGGGCCCTGTTTCTTTACCCAGTCCCAGGATAAAGCAGCCTAGGGCTTTGTGTCCCCTGAAACTGTCATTGGTTGGTCCTGGCTGCGGTAGAATTTCTTTGCGAATAGGTACTTGCTCTGGGAACCAAATATCTTTTCATCTCTGAAGCCCAAGCAGCTCTGTCAGAATTAATTAGAAACACACTAGTGCACGTGTTCTGGAGTGGCTTTTTGCTGTTTCTTGCTCAATGAATCTAGAAAGTAATTTTTATTGTAATGCTGACTGTTGAAATTGAAAATGACAATTGCGTTTTTACCGAAGTTGGGCTTCTAGATGATGGGATGCCTGTAAATACGTAAGATCTTGCTGCATGGCATGTGACCTTAATTCTAGCTCTAAAAATAAGGAAGCTAGTTGCTAGATTTTTCTTTGCTGTAAGAAGACTGCCTAGCCCTGAAACTGTACAAAATCTTGAAATTTATAGTTATACCCTAGATAACCTGATAGCATTGTTGAGTGCATCACTGATGATGGTGTACTTAGAGATAATTGTACTGCTGAATTATATTAACAGAGTTTCAGGGGAAACTTAGATTAAACTTCAACCTCTGTGAGCTAAGGACAGTGGCCGTGGAAAAAATACACCATCTGGAGCCTGCTTGTCTCCGGAGCTGTTTTTCCTGTCCCTGGATCATCAGTAGGTGAATGATTTATTGAAATTTTTTTTCCCCCTGAGATTCAAGTGGGGAAAACCATCAGAACTTGTAAATCTTGGTTTCCAAAATGTATTTGGCCAGCTCTGCTGAGCAGAGGCTTGCAGCCTAATGACGTTTTAATAATCGTGTGCTCTTAGTGAAAGCAATGGTTGTATTGTAAGGGAAAGGCAAGAGTGGAAGGGAGAGAAAACACTTCATTTTGAGCTGCCCTTCCACAGGGCACTTGGTTACCTTAAAACCTTTAGATGAAAAAAGTCAGAAAGATCCATCTGCAAGACAAAAGAGAACAGAAGAAATGCAGAGCCACCAGTGTCTGGGAGTGCTGGAGGAAAAATCCTTCCCACTGTTCTGGGAAGCCCAGCACTTGCACACTGCAGGGGAAAGGGTGAAATGCAGCTGTCCTGGACAATGTCTTCTGGGGTAAATTCCTTTGTGGCTTGAAGTTTGACACCAGGAAACAGGTGAGATATTCCTCAATGAGCCCTTGAAGGAGGAAATTGAAAGCAGAGATAGGAACAAGCTGTGGGCAATTTGAATTGCTTTAATTATTCAATTAACTTTTCACCAGTGTGAGTGATGAGAAGATGGGGAGTTCTGATAATACAGTGAACTAGTGCTAGGGAATCCTCAGCACTTTCAGATGACTTGCCTGATAAAAAGACTACTGAAGTGAAGGAGCCCTTCAAGTGTGGGGGTCAAGAAAGATGGCAACTAATGCTTGGAAGAGGTGTCTCCCTTAGCTTCTAGCCAACCTCACCAGGGCTTTTCTGCTGGCCAGAAACTGTTACTTTTTTTAAAGCATTTTACACCCCTGTTGAGTGAGGTCGACCTGGAGTTCCTTACAGGCTGCACCTGCACTCAAGTTTTCAAAGCTATTGCATAGACTCCTTTCAGAACAGGGACTGGGGAGAAGCAGCAACAGTGGATGGCTTAGGATATGTGAATCCGGCAATGACTGTGCCTGGCTCTGCCAGCCCAGCAGCCAGGAAGAAGAGGACGACTTGAGCCCCGCCATGGGTGAGTGAGCTGAGCTGAGCTGCTTTGCAAAAGCTTGGCCAGACACCTTCACCTCTTGTACTGCCAGGGATTGCCTACCAGTGTCTGGCTTTTGGTCTCAGCTGTAGGTGCCAGGAGAGGCCTGCATACTTTCAGTAATGATAGGGAGGGTCAGGCTTCCACTGCTCTCCTGTGTGGTGACCCTAGACTCAGGTACATCTAAATAGGGCTGTCTGAAATGCATACGAATAGGGTACTTGGAGCCCTTAGCTTTGTAAATGACTCTTTATAAAGGGTTTTGTAATGCAGTGATTCTATCAGCACTGCTATATTCAGACTTTCCACCCTCCGCTTTGTTTCTGCTTTGCTGCAGGACAGCATAGAAGTAGCCATAAATTTGTGTTTTAAGTAAAGCCTCTGGTGTACCAGGTAGATGGTTTTGTGGCCTAAGTCAGCCGGTGTGAGGCAGGGTCGCCAGGTCATGGTGGGTTGGCCTATCTATGCTAGTGGTGGGAGCCACTAATTGCAGTGGCAGGTGGTAACTTACCTTTGATTTGGTAGCTTGGTAAGCAGGGGAAGAACGGTTCTCTGAAAGTAAGTTAGAACTGTGCTGGTTGAACAGGTTCTGAGTTTCTTTGCTTTGGGAAGCTCAGTGACTTTGCACGTATGAGAAGGGAGACATGCCTGACCTCATATCTGTGGTAGGTTTCTAAGATTTTTATTTTCCTTCAGTCTCAGAAACTGACAGGCCCTAAACTGTGTGAATCTGTGGGTCTGAGTGTGTTTAAAGGCTGGGCCCAAGCTGTGAAGGCATCTCTCAAGGAAGAGTATTTTTACTGAGAACTTAGTGAGTAACCAGTCGAGATCTGCTTCAGGGCATGTGATGTTGTGGTGGATGCGGTCTGGAAGCAGCATCACTGAGAACTCCTGAGTTAAAGGTGACCATAGATAAACAAGTGATGTGAGTGTTATTGGCCAGTTATGTGTATCTGGAGAAAGAGCTCTGCATTCCCATCCAGTTCTCAGCCATTCCCCATGTGCAGTTTCATCTTGATGCCTGCTAGTACCAATCTCCTTGGTGCTTGCCTTGGAACTTCTTGCCCTGGTTGTTCAGGTAATAGGTCTGTTGTTACTGGCTTTCTTTTCCTGAGTACTTTCCCAGATTAATGAAAGATTAGAGCTTCTCCAACCGTGCTTTTGTTGGAAGTGCTTTGGGAAATTCTACAATTTCAGCTCATGTAAGTAGGCTTAAAGAGAGTGGTGTTGGATGTTGCTGGTGGGGAGGCAGGCCCCATGGTAGCCAGGAGTACAGTGCAAGCTCCTGCCCAAACACATCACTAGTGGCCGGTTCCTAACCTGTGAGTTATTTGGGGAGCTGTTTGCTCACAAGTCTGTAGGATTGTGAAAAACTTTGGAGACATAAGGGTCAGCTGTAAGGGAACTAGAGCTTTCAAAATGCAATGTAGGAGATGCAATGCAATGAGAGCTGAGAAAACTGTTGCCCTGTGGGGAAATTTTGAGAAAGAGAAATGAGTTAGTTCTGCAGGTGGTTTCTGGTCCTATCCTCTTGTGAAGTGCTGGCTGCTATAAGAAACCAGCATGGTAGAGGGTGATAAGAGGTGGCTGCCCAGGTCAGGATGGGAATTGTGTACTTGGGCAGCTCAATCTCACAGTATGAAAATCCAGGAGCACTAGAACAGGGCCAGGTAGGAGAGAAGCACAGGGTGTTACTGGGATCTGCTTATAGCACTGAGTTCTGTTAAACCTGGGTGAAAACCCTGCGGCCAAAGGAGGTGTCAGTCAGGAAGCTGAGCAGTGTGATGGGAGCTCATAGTCCCCTTATTTGCTTGTTTGGAAGCCATCTCCTACACAAGTTGATTCAGCTGAGCGATGACTTGCTCTCTGTGCCCATGGGCAGGAGGTGGGATCAGGCTGCTTTTAATTGAAGTTCCTGGGTCTGTTTGACTTGCTCAGCTGGCTTGTGTCAGTGATAAATGACAGTGTGTTCTGATAATATTGTATAGGCTTAAGTGTTGGTGGGTCAGTTGTGATAGAAAATCCCCAAAGTACCAGTGAGATGATGATTAAGCAGTAGCTTGTAGCCAAGCTAAGCTACGTGTGCTGTAAGTAATGGATCTACACAAAAAGAAGCAGCAGGAGAAGGGCAGGACAGGAAGAGAAATGTTTCTGGTGAAGAATGTAAAATGGTATTTTAGCTTTTTCAGAGCATGTGGAGAACGTGGGTGGTTTGGCTGGAACGTAGTTAGAGATCTGTCCCTATTGTGGCTGAGGGAGTGAGCGATGGGTGAACCATACTGCTGGGTGGCTCCTTCCTCACAGGCATCAATGCGTAGCAGACACAAGTATGAGCCACTCTGCTGCTCTTGAAAGGATAAATCTCATGTACTGCACGAGGTTCTGGCGCATTGCAAGTCATGCAACAAAGGCAGGAGAGAAAACAAAGACACAGAGCAGGGCTATGACGTGCCCTAGAGAGACACAAGGGTCTCCCTGCTCCTCAGCCACTTGTGCACGGTGCAAGGACCCACTTTACTTGGCCCACCTCATCCCTCTGGGGGTTTGCTGGTGTTTCATGAGTCCTCAGGAGCAGCCTTCTAAACCTGAGCAGCCCAACGCAAGCTGTTTCCATCCTCCTGTGCCGTGCCGCAGTGCTCTCTGGCATGACTCTGAGTCAAACTGTGTCAGTCAGCCGTCTCAGGAGCACATGCAAATCTCATTTAGGGCTTTACAGAAAAGATGCATAATTCCCTCAGTGCTTGTATAGATTTTCCACAGTGTGGTATTTGGCTGCTTAGTCACAGAGTTATCTTTGTGTTTTAAGAATAGATTTGACTATGGTCTGTTTGGCTGTACTGCCGGGGAATGACTTTATTTGTCTTTAACACAAACACCTTGGTACGAGTGTCAGATGTGCCAGCAAGTATGTGCTTAATTAAACAGGCTTCTTAATAGGTTTCCTTATCATTTCAGTGCCCTGCACTTGAACCATGTCTCTTAAAGGGCTATTTAATGAATTTCTGAGTCTGTCTGACAAGTAATGTTCTTTGCTTGCTTGTTATGTAAAATTCATTAATGTCTCCCTTTGCATACATTGTTGAATTACAAATATTATGACTTAATTAGCTTATTGCAATTTATGGGATGGTGAAAATAGCTCTTTTACTTACTGATCTTATGCAGAACTAACCTGTTTTAAAAAAGTAAACAAATAGAATCTTGTGTTTTGGTATCCCTGCCGAGAAATACCTCCCACCTCCCCTTGACCCTTACCACCTGGGGACTTTTCCATAGCTTACTAACCCTTTTTGTTCCCATAAAAAGGGGGAAAATCTGCTAGCAGTAAGCAAGGTATTTGTTTTAGGGGATTGGCAGAATTCAGCCACGCTCATTGCTTTGAGTACAGAACTTTGAATGTGTATATTATTCTTAAAAGCAGATCTCTCTAGTACTTCTTTCCTTTGGGTCTAACATAAGTATTTGGGGGTAATTCCTCAGTTGGTGTAAATGGAAGTACTTCCATCAACAGTTCTGAGAAAGGGTCGGAAAAGTAACCCAATTGTTTTTCTTGTGCTTCCTTGGGAGTTCAGATTTTTCGCACTAGCAGAAAGAATTGCCTCTCGTGGGCAGGCAGAGACCTGCCAGGCTGTTGGTACCTGAAGTGCCCGTGCTACCAGGGGTGAAGGAGGCTCGGTGTATGACACCTGTGGGCCAGACAGGTGTCCCTTGAAGGTCCTACCCAGGGGAGGTAGCTCTAGATAGCCATCAGACTGAAGCCTCATGTTCCAGTTCCTACCTTCTGTTGACATGTTTAACTTCCTGTATCTTTACAGCAGCCTGGGTGAAGTTACCATTCATCCAGCCTATCCAGATTTGCTTTCTTAGTCAGAAGTTTTGCTGGATGGGGAAAAACGTGCAGTGGGTCAGAAATAGCAGTCAAATGGTTTCTGCAGGGTGACACTAACTGCAGTGCATCCCGGTACCTGCTCCCTTGCAACGCCACGGCCTCTCTGGTTTGCACTGGGATGGAGATTAAGCAGTTTCAACCCAGTAAGACAGGGGCATAACTAGATTATTTGTGGAGGAGGCAAAGGTGAAAGTAATAATGATAACTTGCCCAGAGTATATAGGGAATCTGTGGCAGAGAAATGAGACTCTGCCCTAGGTTTTAATGGCAAAAGCATCCATTCTTCCATCTCTATTGACTTTCAGATTCCTTCACGTTCCATTTCTGAGTTTTACTGTTATTACAATTTGAGAAAAATTGCTTTGGTGGTCTCTCTCTTTCCAGTCTCTTCCTCTTCCTACAGCTACCTCTTCTGCTTCTTATTCTTATTTCCTGCTATGCAGTGCACTGAACTCCTTGGGAAATTAGCTGCTGCTGTTGAAGGCTGGACCTGGTTGGAAATTGCAGCCACAGAAGCCAGACTCTCCAGTGTAACAAGGCCATTAAACCACCTGTGGGAATTTTTAAAGCTGGCTTTATCTGCCCTGCAGAGAGAAGTGCAGGGAGAGGCAGTTGCACCATTGTTCCTCCTGCTGATGACACAGACTGGAATTGCTTCTCCTGAAACGCTGCCTGTGTTGAGTTGAAGCTTGGCTTTGTGTTGTCCTAATCCCTCAGTCAAGACCACAGCAACCACACTAAGTTTGAGCAGCCCTGAGGCTCTTCCCTTATTCTAACAGGTGCCACCAGCAAATTGCTCAGAGAGATCAAATCTTGGACTAGACTCTGACCCAGTGTCTCAGCTTCAACTCAAAATGTAGCCACTTGGTCTGGGAGCAGCCAGGTTAGATTTGGACTTAACATACAAGCAACTGCTTAGAAAAGTCAGAGCTCTATTTCCCTACTTTGATACTCTTCTTCCTCAGCTCTGTCATTTCGTCTTTCAGCATGTAAGTACTTCTGAAGCTTCTGGTTTTGCTGGAAAGGGTCAGTCTCTCTGGGAATTACAAATGTCCATGCAATCTCATCTTCACTTTTTGATCAGAGGGATGGAAGAGGAAGTTTTCTC
This sequence comes from Baryphthengus martii, assembly GCA_013396935.1. NCBI lineage: Eukaryota > Metazoa > Chordata > Aves > Coraciiformes > Momotidae > Baryphthengus > Baryphthengus martii. The sequence continues at coordinate 452,054 of VWZK01012370.1, forward strand.
ATGTTGTAAGATTTTTCAAGAATTTTTTGTTTATTTATTTTTTTTCAGTATTTTCCTCCCAAACTGGAATGAGTTTTATTGTAGCTGTGTGTTTCCTGGTAATGGACAAGAAACCCAAACTGATTTGCACCAGCAGAAAAGGTACATAAGGTACCCAAGCTTTCTAAAACAAGAACATTTTCAGCCCATTCCAAAATGCCTCCCCCTCCCAAAATGTTAAACTGGGAAATTGCTGAAACTGGTCTATTCCCATAGCTTGATTAGACCTTAGTGAATCAGTGCTAGGAAATGAGAAACCTCCTCAGGAAATTCCTGCCAGACTACCCCGGCATCACTTGCTGATTAATTTGGGAGCTTCTCATGTAGGGTGGCTGTGTAGGAAAAAAGGTCAAAGCCTTGATACTGCAGTCCTGGACCCCAGCTGTGGCTCACAACTTCGAGGATGGGGAAGCACTCTGTCCTGTCCTAAGTCCCTTTTATCTTCTAAACTCCCCAGGATGTGAACAAAGTCATGCCTCTGATGCTTGAGGAATGTTACTGCTCAGGGAGAGGTGACCCGAGCACAGTTCATGGATTGCTCAGGGCAGCAGTGATAAAGCAGGAGAGGTATGGGGCGTGCTGGTGCACCCAGAGCTAGACCTGCCTGCTCCCCAGTGCTGCCTGGTGGTGTTTCTAGCTTGTAATGAAGTGCCCCGGCCCTGGTGTACGCAGTGGGGCTGGGATGAGAGCGCACCCTTAAGTGCTCCTGACTGCACTGAGCCCTAGACTTCTGCTCTCCTGGGAATCTCAGGGGATGCTGGGCTGCGTGGGGGTGTGGGGCACCAGGCAGAAGTGTAGGAACCCAAATGTGTACCTGCGGCCTTCTGAACACTGAAGAGCCTCCTGACTGTGGGATGTAGACTGGCCACCAAGCTGCAGAGAGGTTAGATGAAAAGCCTTTTCTAGAAAAGACCGTGGGGTTTGTGTAGCTCAGGAGCTCACCAAAAGTTGCTGGAATAAATTTGAGAGCAACGTTCATCCTGGGAGGGATTAGGCAGTGGGAGAGATTTACTTTTGAGCTTTTGATTTAATTTGCGTCACATGGCATGCCTGCCTTTGCTCTATTTAGAGTTATCTTGCCCTGTTCATACCTTTTTAGTGCTCTAATGAAACCCAGCCATGGGGCCAGAAGCCTTTGACTTCTGTTGGCTGCCTCCAAGGCCAGATGTGGCAATTTCACCTCCCCAATCTGTCTGATTCAGCCCAGTCCAGAACAGCTTTTAACTAATAAAGAAATAGAGGCCAAAGACCTGTCAAAGTTGCTCCTGTTTGCAAGGAGCAGAGCTGGACAAGTGTTTTGGTCATCACGGTTCCAGCTCCCTGCTCAGCAGGGCTGTTTGCTGCCTGTAGTGCTCAGTGATGTTTGCTTGTCTGGAGGCCGTTCTGCACATAATGATTTTGAGCTGTAGGTTTTCTTCCAAGAAATCTGTATTTGGCTTTATAACTTCCTAGGAAAAGTTTTTATATTGGAAAACCTCCTCCTACCATATGGGAAGAAACATTCCCGTTTGTACATGGTGAAATATATGTAAAGATTTTTTTTATTATTATTATTTTTAATTGAAATTCTGATGAGAATGCAAGCTTGGAATTTTCAGGGGCCTTGATGCAGTTGCTGTATTTGGTGTGTGACATTTGTGACGTGGGCTCTGCGATGAGCCTGGTAAAGGATCCAAGCTGTGTGAGTCTATCCCTTGTTTCATTCAGGATCCAAGGTACAGAAACCACCAGGGTGGTTCAGTACCAGAGCAGCCAATGTAATGAAGTGGCACAAGGTCAGTGTATTAAATGAGTCATAGATGCCTTGAACCAGTAGGTGCTACTCTTGAGTAGATGGCTCAGGTCATCTTCCAGTGTCCAGAGGCCTGCAGCCGGTCCTGCACCACTGCCTTCGTCCTTTCTCTGCTTTCTGATGTCCATGGCCAGTTGTGCTTGGCTGAGCAATGCATAACAAGGTGATGAATCTGTTCTCAACAGTTATCTAATCGGCTCCCAGTCGCCCTCCACTGAAAGCTCACTTTGCCCTTCAGGCTGAGCACTCCTCACCCTCCTTACTGGGTGTCTTTTTAGTGCACCAGGGCTAAATTCTTCTGAGTGGAACAAGTATTGGAGGAGAAGGAAGACTTCAAGAAGTATCAGCTTTTTTTTTTTTTTTTTTATTTCAGCTTCCCAGCAGTAACACCTCCTTGATTGGAGACTCACCTCCTAAGCAAGCAGTTCATGCTGGTGTGCCTTCATGTTTGCAAGGAATGAGACTTGATAGAGATCCCAAGGAAAAGCAGGCTTTGAGAAAAACACTCTCAGTGTCATAAAATCCCTGCCCCTTCTGAGGCTCTGTTTTTGTGAAACTGTTTAGATGTTGGTTGTGCATTATTCTGGTGTTTCTTGGGTGTTTGAGGGTCAAAGCAAAGCAACTAAATGATGTTTTGCATTTCAGATACTGGAAATATCTCTTATTGCTGGAGACGTCAAGTGTGAATTTGCAAAAAACCAACCAAACCAGCAACTTGCCTAAAATTCTCCCAGGAAGGTGAGTTTGGCCAGGGAGAGAGGGGAACACAGGATAATTCTTTTTGTAGAATTCATAAAAATTTGTTTTGCTGCAGACTTAAGTCTTTCTCTTGCATTCAAACAGTTTAACACTTTTCTTTTACCTTCCATACCTGAGCAGGTGGGGGGAAAGCATGGCACAGCAGTAGCAAAAGAGGGTAAGGCTGAAGAGAAATAAATCATCTCCATCTGTAGTTTCTATGTCCAGGCAATTGGCCAGAACCACCTATATAAACACTGGTGTCCATCTGGTTCAGGAGCAGCTGAGTGTCAGCCCAGCCTAGCCAGGTCTCCAGGTGCCAGGTACTTTTGGGTGGCTTCACCTATTGAATGTTTCCCAGAAAGAGAGCGTCTCTGTGTAAACCGGCTGAATAAACATAGTCACTCTCTCCATCCAGTCCTATCCTCTCAAGCGTAAGGTGCAGATGTAGGATCCAGGAGCTCTTCTCAATTAATTCTTTCCCTTCTTCTTGCTGCCTCTTCTTTCCACTTGTGGTTTGTGAGCAAACCGAGGCCAATAGCCTTGGCCGGACCCAAGCAGTGTCAGTTCTGGCCCAGTTCTGCCTGCTGCACTGCCAGCATTCCTGTGCTGCAGACCTACACCCAGCTCTGCCTCCTCACAGACATGCTGAGCCCGGGAAAAAATTTGCCTTTCCCTTTGCTGAGGCAGAAACGTGATCCAAACCAACTAGTTTGGTCACGGGGAAGAGGGGCGTGAAGTAACCAGCTCTCGCTCCTACCTGTGCTCTATAGATCCTGTGACAATAAGTATGTAAGGAAGAATTTGGACTGGGTAACTCTCATGCTTCTCTTCAAGGTGGCTGGTAAAGGTTCAGGAGTGGTGGAGCACCACTGGCATGTGACAAATCAGGTGTTCAGAAGGACCCACCACTACTGGTTGTTACTGACAACTGAGATGCAGATTTTGGAAACAGAGCTCTGGCCATCCTTCATATTGGAAAAACTTTTTTTCTCTAAATCCAACCTGCAGTTTGGATTTGAGGCATTGTTCTGTGCTGCTTAAAGCCCTAGACTGTTAAAAGCATTGAAGAAACTGGAAGTGAAGCTAGGGATAAATGTTTGCCATGTGTTTTTGGTTGAAAAGTACTTAAGCAGCGCTCACTTCAATGGAAAATCCACAAAGTTGATTTCTTCTGCTGCGTATCTATCATAAAAAGGCCTTGATTCTTTTCTTCCTTGACTGCTGGAGAGCTTCCTGAGGGCTCAGGTAAGAAGATGGGAAATATTATTTCCGCAGGGAGTATGTGAGCGGAAAAAAACCAGCCGCTAAAGCGAAACTATGCATTGATGTGCCGTTTGGGCCCCTGCGCAATTTGGACTTAGATTTGAGAAATAGGTCTCTCTTGAAGGAGGACTTGAAAAACCAACTCAGAGCTTTTTCAGGTTTCCAAGTTATAGAAGAACTGCGATTTTTTTTTTTTTTTAATTTTTTTTTTTTTCCCGTCCCTGCAACAATGTAAAACACCCATCCCCTATTAGATGCAGGAATTTGTTTGCTCAGTAACATAAACCATCCAGCTGAAGCACAGAATGGTGAGAACAGAACCCGAGGGCTCAATTTTGCACCTATTTTTTAGGGAGCTTGAGAGACTTGTTTGATTTTATGTTGAAGAAAACAGGTGACCGTAGCGTTGTCCAGATCCTTCAGTTCCCATCTGCTGCCCTGGCTCCCATCACACTGGATTCCCACCACGCTGGCTTTTATCACCTTTCCAGGTTGAAAGCAAACCACATACACTTGATTGCCTCTCCCTCAGAGCCCAGGCCACCATGGTGGTGCCGTAAGGGAGCGCACTGTGCCACAGCCCTTTTCAGCTTGCTGGCTGGAACGCTGAGAGGAGTCTAAGAACATTTCATTTGTGAGAGAAATTCCTCTGGATTCTGTGTTAGAGCTGGATTTAGCTGGGTAGAGCTGGAAACAGGTCCTTGCTGAAAACCTTCCTTGCACAACACTTTTCCCACCTGCAGGCAACGGCGACTGGCACAGCCCAAAAGCCTTCGAGAGGCAGCTCTTTTGTAGATTTCTGGCAAGAAGGCTTCAGAGCTGGAGAGCAAGACTTCACTCAATGCTTCTTTAACTGGGGACAGAGCTGTGGGTCTTTCTGTCTGTGAGTAGGTGATGACCCTGCAGGTTCCCAGTCCTGCTCGCTTGTAATAGCTCCTTGGGTCTGTGTTTGTAAGAGTATTTTTGGAAGACGTGCATTACAGAGTGACGAGTGTTGAGCGCTGGGTTTGCAGACCCAGCTCTTGATAGCTTTTGGGGGAGGGGGAGAGGGTGGTTGTTTAGCTTCTATTGAAATATAGAGGTGTTCCTTCAGTATTGCTCAGATTGGCAAAAGGGGCAGAGTTGAGTAGAGGCAATGTATAAAGAGATTATAGGAATTCTGTGCTTTCTCTTAAACAATCCTTTATAACTTTGGGGAAGTTTGTGGCTGTTTGGTGATATTCCTGCTTCCGGTGGCAGCCAACACCGGCAGCGGAGGTGTACATCTGCGTTCCTGTTGGCTCAGCCCCTTGTAAGTTCCAAGTGAAGGCTTCAGACTCTTCTCCTTTAATTGATGTGATTTGCTCTGCTCTGCTGGAGACTGTGTTTACAGGCTAGATTGTGACTTTGGCCCCAGAATGTTACTCGTGCCTACACAGATGAGCACAGACAAACCTGTGCTCGTCTGCCTCTTGCAAAGATGGAGTTGAATGTGAGCCAGACACCTCTTAGCGTGGAGTTGGAGCAGCAGCGACTGCCTGCCAGGCTCTATACAGTTCTGCTCACAACCCGTGGAAGTACCTTCTGTAGCTGGGAAGATGGTTGTATCTGTGCTGCACATCATGCCTACCTAGGAAGCCCTTGCTGTGCAGCTTCCCTGCATACAATCGTTTGTCGTTAAATCCCAACCGAAACTAAAAATAGATGTTTGGGATTTGCTGGTTTCTGGACTCATGGGATGCTCCTGGAACAGGTGCCACCTGGACTCTGCTCCTCAGGACAGCGCTCAGGGCTCAGGTGCAAAATGAGCACACTCTCTTGGAGCACATCCTGACTCCACAGTAAGACATGGTATCTTAAGAGGGCTAGCCTTTTGTAGGTGAGTGGAAGACAGCCTTTGATTTTAAGATCTTCCATGGAAGGTGGAAAAGGCATCTGTAGTATTAAATCAGAATGGTTGTTCCAGACAGGTAATTCTGCACAGGGACTATTATTACAGGCATCAGCTTCCGCCAATTGGGTATAGATTTGGATCCTAGATCAAGAGAAACAAACTATACTCTATTAAGAGTATCTCAAAGCTAAGGAGAGACTTTTCCTTACCCCTCTGCCCAGTACCCGTTTTTTGGGTGAGGAAGTTGAGATACAAAATGCGCAATTAAAATATTGAAATGGGAGGTATGTAATGAACCTTGTAGAAGTGCCTACCCTGGCTTGGTGTCTGACTGCGGTTGTCTTGATCTTCTGAACTGGGACCTGGGTGACTTAGCAAGGTCTGAAAGTCTAGTGTGGGCTGCCTGCCGAAGAGGCTGGCTGGTGATAAAGGGAAGGACCAGGCCTTGGACTGGCAAGGAGATCCCCCGAGAAGCACCGTGCCTCAGAAAATGCCAGTTGTCTGAGACAGAACAACTTCGTGGGAAAATGTTGATTTTGATGAATTTCAGTTGCTGAAAAATATTGGACGAAAATGTTTTGAAAACTGTTTGACCTTTTCTAAATGGCAAAGTTTCAATGTTTTTAGGTCCAAATGCTGCTTCATTTTGATAGCTTGCATTAATTGAAGGTTAAAAAAAAAAAGTTGGAACTGAAATGAAATTCCTGAAAATGAATAGAAACAAAATGTTCTCTTCCTCTTTTCCTCCCCCAGAGTTCTTATTTCTGGGGAAATTGTGAGATTTTCTGACTTTTAATTTCTCTCAACTGGGATATTTAAAACCTCACAAATTGTTGTGGGAGGGCATCCCATCTAGCTCGCTCTCCACCTTCTCCAATGCAATTTCTAGTATTAAAGTGGGGTTTATTTTATTTTGTGATGGAATAACAAGCATTTTTTTAGACATCCCAAAGGGAGGGTCTCTGGCTCTGCGGAGGGACTGGGGTGCAGCCTGTCCCCGCCGCTCTCATCTGCTCAGCACTGTCTGTGGGGTTCCTGGCAAGTCTTCTATCTGCCCATCTGAAAGGAAGGAGTGTGAGCAGTGTACTGTGATTTGTGCTGAGGCTGAGTGACAAACACGCCGTGTTTGCTAAACTAACACACTGGGAAAGCATGAAATGGTCACTTGAAATGCATCACGGCTAAAAGGAGCCACTTGTGTTTACAAGTCAGGGGCCGGGACTCGTGTCTAAATATATGGAATATAAGGTAAACAGGACTGTGCAGCAGGGAATGTCTTAAATGCCTCACCAGGCAAATACTGCTCACTGGTCCAGAACTCCAGACAAGGGGAATGTCATCTGGCTAAGATGGCTGGAGCAAAAGCCTGTGCGTGTGTGATATTTGCACTTACCAGACATCTTGCAGTCAAGTGAAGGAATTGGGGTGGGGAGAACAGGAGGGCCTGAAGCTGCAAGCTTCATCCTCTTTAATGATGAAAATACATCTTTCCATCTCCTTTCTTAAGTGGAAAGAATTATTAAAAGGTCTGTTGTGTGGAGTGTGCTAGGAAACAGGCTGGGCTGTCCCAGCATCCCAAGTCTGCCATGTTTCTGGCTGATGCAAAGAGCATTCATTGCTCCTCTTTCTTTTAGCTTTGCTGTTTTTCCCTTGTCCATCAGGTAACAAGTCAGTATAGGTGAGTGGTGATTCCTGGCTTCTGTGTGTTAGTGTACTGGTTCCTTGGTTGAAGTTGGAGTGTATTGTTTCTCCTTTTGAGGTGATGTGGGACAGTTTTATTGCACCCCTGGGAGTCTCGTCAGTAAGAACAAGAGTTTACATTTCAACCAGCTTCATGTCGTGTAAGTGCCAGTTTGGATTTTGGCTTTGCATGAAGGTTGTAAAGTTCAGCTTTGCCTTCTAGGGATGTTTGTGAAGTGGCAAAGTAGAGGACATGCCCTCTGAGTCCATGTCAGCTTGCAGAAAGACTCTAGGATCACTAAGTGCAATGGGTTTACAAGTTTCAAAGTTGTAATCTTCAGTGAAAGTGCTACAAATTAATGTATACTAAAGGTAAAATGATCTTTTTTGGTGCCAAGGGTGCTCTCAGAGGTCCCAACAAGAAGGCAGCGTGGGTAACATGCAGTCTGCAAGCAGAGTTTGGGGACTCATGTATGGTGAGCTGTGATGTTCCAATAAACAACAAATATTGACTTTGGGTTGCTGGCAATATTAGTTTTATCTTGGTCATCGATCTATTTCTGAAATGTGGAACACGTTGAAAATCCCTGTCAAGCTGATTTGTCCCATTTTTGGGGGCTCCTGTAGGACAGTCAGTAATTGGACCTGCATTCTTTCCTTGTTCTCTAATAGCAAAGCCCTTTCTTCTTCATATCCCTGTTGGTGTTGGCAGAAATGCCAAATATGAGAAGGTTGCAACGTAAGCAAACAATTTTAAGCAGTATATTTAAAAAAAAAACAATGGCAAACAACAATAAAAAACCCTAAAGGCAAATCTGAAGGATTTTAAAGATGTTTTGCCTCACTCGTATCAGTGCAATTTTGCTGGGAGAACGAATGGGTACAAGTAAAGACCTGAGATGGAAAAATCAAAATACATAATTTCTGGGAGAGATATAGAGCTAAGTTCCCTGTACTACGTATATTGATGACATTCAATGCAATAATTTTGATGCTAAATTTTGAAACCACTTTCTTTTAGTTCGCCTAATGCTTTCTAACAGATCATTCTGGTAAACTGCTGTTGAAATAGTACTTGCATCTTAATGTGTCTCTCCATACCAGGTCTACTTTCTAAAATACATCCTGTAATTTGGATACTCAGCTAACTTGTGCCTTGGCAGCCGTTCACTTTGTTTGAATGTTCCTCCTGATGAACTTTTCCTCCTTGAAGCAGAATATTGGCGATGCTGTGTCCCACTGGTGTGGGCTTTTTGTGCTTCAAAATCACCTTGGGCTGAGAAGTGAAACTGTCTCTTATATGAGTTGCCTGTAATCCTCTGAGCAGTTCCTTCAATGAATAGAATGTAAGACTTGGATTAACAACACATAACCCTTTCCCATCTCCACTGGTTTTCCCTAGTAGTTGACATTGCTTTCAGTTCTACTTTTTACTCTAAATATATGAAATGAACTTTAGAAAAATTAGTTCTAAAAGTGACTTCTATTCTAAAAATTATTTTTGTGGGCACTTGCCAAAAGAATGTGGGGTTGGGCTGTGTCTGAACAGGCAGATGGAGTTCCCTCTTTCTTGAGTGTGTCATTCTCCCTTTCACCCTCACAAGCCCAGTGTCATATTTGAAAAAGAAGAAGAAGAAAAAAGAAAGCAGCCTGATTTTTCCAGAAATTGGACAACCTATGGCCCTGGAGCCAACGAGCTGTACAGTCCTTGTGGCAGGTTGCTGCTCTCTGCTGCTGTCACACGTGACCAGCTCATAAAGGTGCCCCGAAGCCTGTGGTGGCTGCAGTGGGCAGCCTGGGGGAGATGGTGTGGCTCTGAATTGTTCTGTTCTTGGCTTCTCTAGCGCTTTAGTGTCTCCATTGATTTGCAGCGTGTTGTTCTGCTCTGGGTGTTGGTTTAAAGAATTGGAATCTGCTTTTCCTCTAGTACTGTGCCCAGGACCTGACACCCTCAGAAAGGGATAGAATCTCAGATTCTGAGAAACTCAAAGGCTTTGCCTTATAAGGGGCCCTTCAAATCACATCAAAACTTCTTATGGGATTTTACAACCATAGCAATTTTTGCTTTTGTTTTTCATTCAAAGAAACCCTCAGACTTCAGATTGGTGAGTGGGTTTTTAATCTTTCTTATATCAACTCACCGAGTTCCATCAAAACTACTTTCCCTGTCGCGTACATGTCAATTTTGAGCTGCTGTGCTAATTGCCCTGAAAATCTTGTCAAGGGTTTCAATTGGGTGCAAGAGGGAGTGCCAGGAGTTTTTCAGACTTGAAAGTTTCACGGGGTTTGTTTTTGAGAGTATTGCAGAATTTGAGCTGTGCCTTGGAAGGCTGGGCTTTGTGTGTGTAAAATAACTGGACAATCATAGATCTGTAATGTAACCTGATTTTTTGCATTTTCGTATTCCTAAATATGTTTACACTCAAGAAAAATAGTAGTTTTTTCATGAACACATGACACAGAGCTGTTTCTTGGCTTTTCTATCATCAATGCTCTCTTTGTTATTTTCTGGAGATATAACTCTGCGTATGAGATTTCCATAGACAAATACTATCCACTCTTTTCTGGGACTTTGGAAAGCAACATGGAAACCCAAACCAATCCGGTCCCCCCATCAAAGTTTGCTTTAAAGAATGATTGCTTTGTGGTTTCTGTAGGGCATAGCTTCAAGTTTGGAAGTGAATGCAAAGTGAGCAAATTCTGGCCAGCAATTTCACCTGCCAGCAGGGTGCATTTCTTCAGTGTTACTGCTCAAGTGCCCAGAACTCTCCCTGCAAGACACTAACGAAGCAATTACTGGAAAGGGCTTGTAGGTATGCCCATAGAGAACAGTTGGTCTCCTTTTCGTGTAAAACTCAGCATCCAGAGTTACCTTATGCAGCTGGCCACCTAAGGAGACTCTTTAAAAATCCCAAGGTACATGGACTTTGGGCAGTTACTCATCTCTGCCTATTGTTGTAAAACACATCAAAAGTGTGGCCTGTCTAATAATGTTATGAATTGCCACTAGCTTAGTGCTGGCAGTGCTGCAAATGGTGCTTGCCAGGAGTATAGCAGCAGTAGCCGGTTCCCTTTTAGTGAGGGGAGCTTGCTAATTTGGTTGCTTTAAGCAGCTTTCTTGGAAATACTGTGTCCAAGATTGAGGAAGAAGAGAAAGCTGCCTCCTGTAGCTGTGCTCAGAGATCCTTCCGACTGTCCTGTGTTGGCGCACACAGGCTTTCAGGTGCCCTTGAGAAAGATTCACTCTGGCAAGGAATAAGAATAAACCATCCAGGACCATGGATTTTAACAAAGTTCTGTCCGTGTTTGGATGTTGATTTTGGGTACTCCCACATGTTTGTGTGAAACAGTGGTGTGGGGGTTTAACTGTTTCAAAGGAGAGTGAGCTTCAGCTTTGCTACCTGAATAGAAAAGGTAGCTTATGAAGAAATACCGCAGAGTCCAAAAGGCCTCTTGTTCTTCCCAGGTATCAAGGGAGTATTGTGTTCTGGCTGCTTAAAACTGTGACAGGGCAGGCTTTGCTGCTTAAGGAGAGCTGATGTTTCAATCTGACCAAAGTCCCAATGCTACGTAATGGGCAGATCTGTGGCAGGCATGCTCCCCACCATCTGCGTGTGGTGCTTCAGGCCGAGAGTTGAGATGTAGCACATAGAGTAAACCAGCACCACCACTTCTGGACAACTGAGCCTCTTAGTCTTGAAGTTTACCTGCCCCAGTCTGCACCTCTGAATGGGGAACTGCCCCGACTCTGTTGGCAGCTCTGGCTCGGGTAGAAATGCAGAGGTCACAAGCAGCATGGTGCCAGGAGGCCTCAGAGCATCAACAGACCCCGTCACTGGGTTTATTTAAAGTAACGTGAGCTTTTATGAAGCTGCTGCCTGCAAGGAAAGGAAGTCACCAGCCCGAGGGTGCTAAAGTGCAATGTCAGCTGGGTGCCAGATTTGAGGGCTGAGGCAGGATTACACCGTATCTAGAGGTGGCTTTGATAGAGCCCAGAAGTGGTGCCTGCATGTTGTATGCCAGTGGCACTGGAGTCTTCTGTGACAACTCTGTGTGTGCCGGCAAGAGGAGGATTAGGAAGCGGTGACCTGGCGTAGGCATCGCAGCGTGCATCCTTTGTTGTCTGCCCTGTGCTGATGCAAGCTTAAGTTCAAAACTTGTCACCTAGGATTTTGCTCATGTGCATCCTTTCTAACCTGAGCTGAAAAGGTTCCAGCAGTAGAAAATGGTGGGTTTCCTAAGGAAAAATGATGCAAGATAAAGGTGTTGTTTACTTTCTCATCTCTTAACTGTGTTGGTTCTTTGATAGCCTGTCCCCATTCCAGGGCAAATCACGCATTTGGTCATGGTATTGATAAAGACAAATTGATTAATTGTTTTAAAATCCCGGTGCTTTTAAAGGCAAGGATTGTCTGAGCTGTGCATTAAGGTGCTTGAAAATGTGGCAGTGACGATTGCGCAACGGGAAGCTAAGGAAGTTCTCTTCCGGATGAATTACAGTGTGATTAAGAGCAGTCTACCTGCCAAAGTCCTCCTCAGGGCAGTCCTCCTGAATTTGCAGTGTGACTCCTACGTATTATTTCACAGGTGTCTGCCTGAAGCTGGCTGTCTGCCGTTGGGATGCTTGTGCCTTCCCTACAAGCTGCGGTATTTGGGTTTGCATGTGCTGGGTGAAACCAAGGCTAAGACTGGCACAGTGGTGCTTTCTGAACGGCTTCCAAGGCCTAGAAGCTGCTGTGCTTTGGTGCAGTCTCCATACCTGGGGGCTGTAGCGACGGTGGAAGACATGCAAGAGAATCAAAAACAGGATAGGACGCGAAAAAGGTTAATGTGCTGGTGCAACGGGCAGGCACAGGGAGAGGGAGTGGAGGGAAAGGGTTTGCAGATGCAGCTCTTGTTTTTTTTTCTGTGCTCTTATCTACCACCCTGGCAGCAGCCTCAGCGCTGAGACATGGCTGTCTGGGAGCTGGCCCAACGCTTTAATGAAGGCAGGCGGGAGGCGCAGCGCGTTCCTGGCTTCCAGGGAGCCCTTTGTCTGTCAAGGCTATCAGCTTTCTTTGAGGAGACACATCATCACCCAGCCCTGCGCTGGATAAGAGCTTTTGAAGTCTTCTGTTTGATATGCGTCACTGCCTGGTCACACAACACAAGACCTTCTCTGTTTTTTTCCTTTCCTTGCTGCAGTTTCACCCACCTGGTATTACAACCAGAGATGAAACACAGCCGAACCATGTGTCTTGAAATAACTGCGATTTGGGGAATTCGGTTTCCTGGAGAGCGCGATTAGCACCTTCCTAAGGTCTTAGCAGGAGTGAAGATGAGTCTCTTGCTCTCATGCTCAAACTGAGCTTTATTCCGTTTAACCAACTTGCTGGTGGTCCCAGCTCTTCTGCTGCGATCGGGCTGCCAGGCTGTGCTGTTGTGGTCTCAGCTTCTCGCCTGTGGTGGGGGGTCCTCCCCTGGCAGGCATGAGCAAATACAGGGGCTCTGCCCTCAAAGTTCAAGCGCTCCTCAGAGGTCAGGGTGTGCTGCCTGTCTGTGTCTCTGGAGGCCACACAGCTCCCACCATGGCAATAGTGCGGACTGCAGTAAGGTATTTGTTCATAGAATCGTAGAATTGTTCCGATTGGAACAGACCTTTAAGATCATCAAGTCCAACCATTAAGCCGGCACTGCCAGGTCACCCCTTGTTGTTTAAGCTCAGGCTTTTGTCACTAACACCTAGTAAAGACATACAAACAGAAACCAGTTGGGGCTTTCGGAGGTATTGTTAAATGTTTGGAGAGGGGGATTCCTGGTTTTCTCTACCAACGTCAGGAGACTGCTTAGAACTTGTACACTGGAGTGATGAGTATGCAGCTGATAGTTTATCTTTTCTCTAAAAGACACATGACTCCTGCTAATGGAGTATGTAACTGCAAGAGCAGTTATAGTGGAGTTGAGATGTATGAGCAGCTGGTGTCCTGGTGAAACCATGGTGCTTGCAGAGTTAATGTTTGACAGGGCTGGGTATCAGGTGACCTCTTGCAGTTTAGAATTCAAGTCATGCGTGGACTTAACCGAAGGAAGAAATCATATGAAGGGGTGGAGTGAGGTACCTAGCCAACAGGCAAAGCAAACAAATGATGAATGAGAGTTAAAACAACACATCAGGTTATAACTAGTAGGGAAACTCTTCTGAGAAGCTATCTCCAATCTCTGATTGTCTTGCCATTTCTAAGTGAGCGAATTATGAGCACAATGAGCTGTGCAAGATCAATAATAAAACGCATTCACCTTGGATCTTGCTGTTTCTGCTGTGCAAGCAAACAATATTTCACATGACTGCTGAGAAGGAAAAGCTAATTAAAGAACAGTTATTTAATTGGCCTAGGTTCATCTCTATCTAATAGTCAGCAGCAGACAGGCGAGTCTGGAAATAAAAGCTCTAGAGGGATGAAGTGACTCGACCAAGATTAAAATAAACTCAGACTTGAAATCAGCACTTGTAATTCCCTGTAGAAGGAGCCTGCCCAAATGACCAAACCCATCCCTTGCTTGTGCTGCTGGCAGAGATCCTCAGCGCAGACCACAATACAGATGCCTAGCTCTACAGCTCTATTTCTGTAAAGCTTGTCTTGGTGCTTCTATTCCTGTATGAGCAGTGGTGGCTTGGAGGGGAGTGAAGTAAATCAAACTGAGGGGAGATGCTAGTGGCGCGTAGCCAAAGAGTCTGGACAGTCCAGTTCCAGCGAGATGATTGTGTTGAGCTGTTGGGATGTGCCCAGCAGCGTTTTTGTTCATTGCGAAGGTGTAGAGTGAACCTGTCCTTGGAGAGGATTCAGCTGCTGTAATCGCAGTGCATTCCAAGGGGTTGAGGGCAGTCTGCTGTATTCACTGGGACCTCTGCTCAGCACACCACACTTCTGCAGAGTTCTCCCCTAGCTCTCCTCTTTTAGGAAGCTCAGCCTCTGAAAGGTACAGTTCCTGCGTGCTGTGGTTTTTGGATCAGGCCTTATGGATGCTTGAAGTGCAACAGGGATGTCATTCCTGAGCAGCATCTGAACTCTATACGATAGGGGCAAGGTAAAATACATGGTTAATGCTTTAACAGCAACTGTGTACGTGCGTGAGTGCAGTGAGCGACCTAACTCATCCCTGTTACCCTTTTTATAAGGGGTAGTACTGGCAAGATAAGCTGATATCAAGAATGCTGCTGGCAATTCCCCGTGCCCCTTGGAGGCTGTCCTCTACTCAAAACTAGGGAAGCTCGAGAGACACAACCTGGGGAAAAAAACAGGCTTCAGCTACTGAAGGGGAACACAGTTCTGTGTTTTGTCCTGAGGTCTTCTGGTTTGCTTAGAAAGAAAAGTGATGTCTCTGGGGACACCAGCATGATGAACAGTCTGGGGCTGACTATTGGCTTTTGTTCTCTCTAGCGATTTTGTAGTTGCTATCCATGTCTCCTGAAGTCTGGCATGGTGTAAATCATACCAGGCAGGCACTGATCTGTATTGTCTATAGCTTAGCAAAAGGTGCCCGTCTAGCTGTCAGTGTCCTACAAGGACATCTCTGATATAGTCTCCTGGGGCACCCGCTCGCCACCCAAAACCACATGACTGTGGTACCTCCAGAGCAGACATCGTGTTTCCGTGGAGGAAGTTTCTGGGTTGGTAGATCTTGCTGTGGCTGTTTCTGGGATGTGTTTACAGCACGTTTCCTGGGCTGACAGCTTAGCAACTCTGACAAACTTTTGCCCGAGATTTAAGAGACAAAAATACAGTGTTTGTTACAAATGATTTCCCTTGTCCTCTTCAGTCCGTATCATTTCCCAGTTTGACATGGTCAAGCTAACAAATCAGTGCTTCTAGAGGCTGGATTCACTTTATTTGTGACCAGGCAGTTCCAGAGACACAAGCTGCCAAATATCTGTCAATAATCAACCAGAAGATATCTTATCTTTCTTTCTTTTTTTTTTTTTTCCCTTGGCTAAACACATTGTAAGAGCTAACACACCATGAATAATAGATAGTCATAAAAAAAACACATCCCCTGTAAATCTGTCCCAGCTGTTAGTAGGCTGAATTTATGGCTGCAATATATAATGCACTGTTTTCAAGGAGAGGTTTGCAAAAACACTGCTACAAGTTATGGGTCTAGCAAGAGATCTCTGCTTTCTGGCCTGTAAGAGTCTATCTGGAAATGGAGAAACATGGGAGGTGATGTGGACAGAAACGTAGGGGCTTTGTGTTTGTGCTGTTGTGTGCTGCCGTTCTAGCTGCCTAACCTGAGACAGCCAACGGGAAATGGATTTGCAATCTGTGTTTTGTGCGGTATCTGTCTGGTAAAAGCAGTGCTTGAGAAGTCAGGTTCTGCTCTCGTTAACCTGCATCTCTTGTTCTCCGGGTTTTCTTTTCCTCTGTACTATGAGATGTGGATAATGCATTTAGTATGGTGGTTGAGATGTTAACTGTTGTAGCTCTTTCTGGGTATCTACCCCTGCATTAAAGAAATCTGAATTGCTGTTCATTTCTGCTTGAATTTGGACTTGAGTTCAACTGTCTGATCGTCTTTGTGGTGTCAGGCCTCGTTCTGTTGGCTTCTGGAGCTCTTGTTTTTTAACTATTTTCCCTGTTCTTGAGACTTTTTTCACATGCTACCTTTTTCAGGGGTTTGGCAAATCGTAGGTCAGCACTTTTCTACCTCCAGAAGATCTCCTGTAAGATTAATAGTTTGAATAAATGAATAGAAACTCTTTCATTTGCTTTCTGGTGTTTGAGACCATAGGATCCTCTTTTAAAGTGACCCTCTGTGTAGCAGTGCTGGCTGATATTTTTATATGACAATATGGCTTCGTCACCTATGGCTCTGATTAAAACTTAATACTGCAAGGGTCCTGATGAAAGGCTTAGCAGCAGAAATTATCTCATTCAAAAAAGTTTGCATGGAAAAGTGATCCTGTCACATCATAGTAGGACTATATGTGCTGACAAATGTTTCTTGCTAACAAACTTGGAGCCAGGTGTCTAGAATGTCTCTTCAGAGTCTCAAGCTTAGTGGAATCCATGACTGTGGGAAGTCATCAAGGTGATTTCTGCATCCAAGCAACTCTATTGATACAAATAACATGTGAGTTCAGATAAGGGTAATCAAATCATATGCCTTGGGTTGTAAGATGGTATCTACAGGGGTTGGGAAAGCGTGCTCCCCAGTGCTTGCCACTGGGCTTGGTGAGCAGCCAAGCTTCACTGTGGATTCGTCTGTCAAGTCGTTAGGGAAGTAAAGTTCCATTCAGCATTAACAACAGTAATAAAACCCGTTGCTCAGCTGTTTTCATTTGCTTTCTTAAAAGCATTGTGTCCTGGAGATGGCCGAGAGCAGCAGGTTATAGAATGCAATCTATTCTTTTGAGATTTCTGCTCTCAGCCCTTCAGTGTTTTTAAAGTCTCTTGAGATGGGTTAGGCCTCCCAAAAGCGCCATTTCTGTGGGCACAGAAGCCTTTTCCATCTTTGACTCAGGCTCACGGTTTTATAGGAGAGGATTTTTCCTGCCAGAGTGCTCCTGCCGGTGTGGTATTTGCCTAACAATGAAGATATATCG
The DNA here is from genome assembly GCA_013396935.1 of Baryphthengus martii. Lineage (NCBI taxonomy): Eukaryota > Metazoa > Chordata > Aves > Coraciiformes > Momotidae > Baryphthengus > Baryphthengus martii. The sequence continues at coordinate 469,022 of VWZK01012370.1, forward strand.
ATACCATGCCCTGGAGAAATGACTGCTGAAACAAACTGTCAGGCCAGCGTAAGACTTCCTGTCATCTGAGGAGATCTGGGCAAAATCTACCGCCACCAAAGAGCAGATTTATACACAGCACTGTTGCAGCTGCAGTAAATCTCATGTCAGCTGTAACATGCCAAAGGCAAAGCTTTTCAGGCGTGTCGCAAGAGCGGCTTTCGGTGTGGTAGGGCAGCTTCTCTGATCCCAGGCAAACATTAGGAGCTGTGGAAATTAAAAAGAATTTGCTGGGGTCAAGTAGCGCCACAATATTTTATTGCACTGGGATGCAAGAGGGAGATGGGTTTGCTACCAGATTTACTGCTGGTTTGCAGTTGGTTCTTGTTGGCTTTGAAGGTTGGTTTTGTTGGTTGTTTTGTGTTTTTTCCCCTCCAAGCATGTTGTGTAGTATTTATGCTTTCTGAATGTTACAGTTAGATTCTTTGAACAGAGGTAAAGGATCGAATACTGCTTCAGTTTCAGAATGTAGTTAAAAAACAGCCATTCCTCCCTTTTCCATCTCTAACAGCTTGGTTACAACATAGTTAGCTAGAATATGTTGCAGTGCTGTAGGTCTCTGCACCTTGGACTTCCAGGTGTATTTTACTTGTTAGTATGAGTATGCAGATCTCTCTCCCCTGCAGCACGAGCTGTTGGAAGCAATTCCATTTCAGGGAAAGGGAGAGACCCACAGGTCTCCTCATGCAGGAAAGAGTTTTGAGGCTCTTGGCTTCATGACTTTTTTATTGCTGGCTTCATGGTTCACTGATTCTGACCAAACCAATTTCCAGCAATAAACAGCAGGAAGAAAAAAAAAAAGTGTGTCATGTTGATAACACGATAAGCAAAGAGACCAATGACCCTCAGCTGAGAGGAGAGTGAGCCAATCCTCTTGCAAAAGAGATGGCTCATCCTGTTTTGTGGCATCACACAGCCATAAACTCGGGGCAGAAGAGAGCTGAGAGAAAGCGTAGAAGGAAGATAAAAAGATGAGTGGCCATTGGCTGCAATATGGGCAAGTGTGTGTACAGCTCCCCGCTGCTCTGCCGCAGGCCCCCTGACACAGGCACGTCTGAAAGCAGGAGGATGGACACATCCCACACCCCACCCGGTACACGTGGACAGCGGAGCTGAGCGCGCTTGCCCGTCACAGCCGGGAGTTCTTTGGTTTTCCTCGGTGGCCTGGGCTACCAAACGCACCCCCAGCCTGCTATCGGGCTTCCTGATAAGAAAGGGCAGTAGATTAGCACTGAGGCTGGGTGTGATGACAGGGCTATTTCTGTGCATCTTCAGCATATTTCTGTGAATCTTCAGCCCTCCCTTATGAGAGATTTCAGTCTGTACTTAAGTACAAGATATTTTGAATTGTAGCCTGTGAGGCACCACCTGCTTCTTCAGTGCCTCTACCTTGCAATTTTGGGTCCAAGGTAGCTGTGCAGCAACAGTGGAGCTGTCATGTGCTCGTTTGTCTAATAAACCTAAGCCTTCAGAAAGCAGCCAGTGAAAGTAAATGTGAAACTGAACTTTGACTTCATGGGCTCAGCAAATTAAGGCTCAGCTGTAGACATGAAAGAGCAGCAAAACAAGCTTGGTGAAGCAGTGCAGCTTCCTGGACTTGGGCTGTTGGGTGTTCACGGTGCAGTTAGAGGTTCTATCTTGAACTTCTTGTTCTTGCCTTCTGTTCTTCTTAGCGGTACCTGTTTCATCTTCCTGCTGGAAGCTGTCCTTAGCTGAAAAGATGAAACAGCCAGCCTGGATGGTGTCTTCACCTCCAAGTGGCTCACATGAGCTGGTTTCCCCAGGTAAAGCCTTTGCCAGCAGTTCACAGGTCCGGAGCAGCTCTTGGAGGTGGGACCTGCTCTCTGTCACACTCGGGGTTCCACGTAGACACTTGCTTTTCTTGTCCCTCTGCTTGACGTGCTATCGCAAGACATCTTATCGAGTGCACTGCCTTGAAGAGAGCTAATTTATGTGATAAGGCCTTATTGCTCATTTCTCAATCTGTACCAGCACTTCTTGCTTTAAAAATAAGATTACAGTGATCAAAAACCTGCAGGACAGTCACCTTGGGTAGTGTTGTACTCCTGAAAATGGTGTACGTGACATAAATCTTTATCAGGATGTCATTTAACAGGGAAAGAAGCTATTGTGCTTCTACCAGCATATACTGAGTGCTTAACATTTTTATTATGTCGAGTTTATTATTTTAATGAATCACCACGATTATGCAGCTGCACTGTTCAGCAATAAAGATAGGGACATTGCCTGGCTAAGTCCGTTGGCCCAGAGTGAAGTCTCAGTGGTGGTTGAACCAAGCTGCTAAAGCAGCCCTGCTGTTGCTATCTACTGTGTGAGGGACGGAGCTCGGTGGGAAAAACTGGCAGGTTGTCCTGACAATAGTGAGTCTAAGAACTTTAATTGTAGCTGGTTTATTTTTATAAACAAGCCAAATCTCTCTAGTTCCCCTTTAAAAACAAGTGGTTTAATTAGGCAGTCTATTTATGGTGAGATGTGTATCTGAAGTGAAGGGCATTTCTTCATCGTCTTCTACTTTGCTAATGAAAAGCACAGCTACAATAAATTGCCTGCCTTGGGAGAAGTGTTCTATCTCCATAGATTTTTGGTTTGATAGGGAGGATGCCCTTAAACCTGACTTAACTTGACCTTGTGTTGTTAATTTTTCCTACCTGCAAAATGTCTTGGACAAGGCTGAGAGAAAAAGTGTGTGTGTGGGGAAGTTTATTTCTCAGTTACTGTGAACTGGCATAAACCTTTAAAAAGACAATACATTTAATGTTTATTTTGTTTATAGTAGCCAACAATTTATTTGGAGGTGTATTAACCTGGCACAGATGTGTTTGTCAGCTGCTGTACTCTCTTTGCTGTGGATTTGGGGTTTGCGGCAGTGGAGCAGATGGCCCAGCGAGGGGTAATGTTGGTATCACTGCAGGTTCTCAAGGAACAGATCAGGTAGGCATCTGCCTGGAAAGATGCAGCTGTAATTGATCTAGTCTGGGGCAAGGAGGTGCTTGACGCTGAGTTTGAGAACCATTCCTGTGCTCTTGTTCCCAGGGTTCCGTCTCTTGCCATGTGCTGTTGACCAGGTCAGGGAAGGTCAAACATTGGCATGACTATTTGGAAAGAACTATCAGGTGGTTTTATACTTGAGGATGCTGAAAGAAGATGGGAATACTGACAGGATGACTGCATCTGTGCTAGCATGTTGTGGGGCTTGCTTCTCCTTACCCCTTCATCCACGTATGAGGCTTCTGAAGGAGCTTTCTACCCAGGACTGGATGGTGCGAGCAATGCAGACTGTACTCTGAGTCTTGTTCCCTTGCTGAGAAGGGAAGCATGGCTATACCAAGCCAGGTGAGACACCCATCTGGTCCTGTGTTGGCTCTTCACAGTGGCTACAGCATAAACCCAAGGGTGTGGTGAGACTTCCTTCTGGAATATGTTCTCCTGCTCTCCAGTGGAGATGTGTCCTGTGCTTAATAACTTCCAATAGGCTTTTCTGTGAATTTGTCAAATTGCTTTCTGAACCCTTGGTAAGCTCTTGATATCCTTGGCATCTGCTGGCAATTAGCAGTTTTATAGGTTGTGGCTGAAGTCATCTGTGATACTTTTTTGTCCTGGTGCTGGGTGCTATTCTGAAAGCTTTAACCAGCCTTGTTTTCTGGCAAAACTTGTGCACTTGAATCTCCTCCTCATAAGCAGGTTTCTGTCCTTCTCCTTTTATGTTAGAAAAAGGTGAAGTTCACAATGTCAGCTAAGAGTGTTGTGTTTGAAAGCAGGGCTATGAGTTAGCACAGGAAGATTCAGATAAGGTTTTTCCACGTGGAAGTATATTGTAAGGGTTTTGTAAGTCACTGCTGTATTTCACCGACTCTGTTTACCTAAATGTACAATTTCTCATAAGCAAAATAAATTTTAAAGACCTCCTTATCTCATCAGTGACTGAAAGAGATGTTTGATGCCTAGAGCGTGGGGCGGGGGGCTGGGGGTGTCTTGCAGTCAGGTTGGTTTCCCATTCAAGAAAAGGAAATGCAATCATCTTTACCAGGCAAGATGCTGAGAGGTGACTGTCGTATCTACTGCTATCACTAAAAACTTCTAAATGAGAAAAATGGCAGATTGTTTTAAAGCTCCAGTTCAGAAATATGCGTAAAATTTACAGATTTTGTATTGTTTAGACTCCCCAGTTCTATTCTCAAAAGCTACTTATGACTCTTGTATGCCTGATTACAGCTTGCCATTAGGGAAAACATAATTTTCTGGCTTCACCCTGCCCCTTCTGGGAAATCACACCCTAGATCTCCAATTGGGGCAGATTGGAATCCTGAAAAGAGCCAGAAATTAAGAGGTCTGGGGTCCTCAAGAATGATCAGTCTGCCCAAAGCATCTCTTGTTTTGTAAGCAATGAATAGGTGCCTAAACAGTGGCCCTTTAGAGTAACCCAGAAAGTCCTGACTCTTGCCTACGCAGTACTCCTAGGGACAAAAGAACATTTCATAATTGTTTGCCCAGATAAACAAGTGTCAAGCCTGCACTGTGAATTAGTTGTGGTGACTTAAGTTAGCCTTTATTATCAGCAGAAGAACACTTGTTCTTCGATCTCTCCAAAGAATGACTGGGCTGCTCCTTTGCTCACTTGGTTAAGTAACATATGTAATAATATTTTTGTTATATCAGGTATGATTTTATACCACCTAGACAAACAGATCTTTTGATGGGAGAAAAAAAAAAAAAAGCCCTATAAGTATCAAGATAGCTTCCTAAATTCCAGTGGAGGTCAGTCACTTTAAACGAGCTCCAGTCCTGAAGCCAGAAAATGCCTGTAACTTCAGACAGGGTTACTTTTTCCGTAGTTAAAGTGGTAAAATTTGGAGTTGAAAGTTGAGTAAGGCAAGTTCATAAATCGGAGACTTTCCAGATATAAGGAAAAGGAAAGAAGGCAGGTTAGCTGTACTTTTAAGATGCTGATTAAGTACGGAAGAGTCACAACTCTCAAAAAAACCACAACCCCAAACCCAAAACGAAAACCAACCCCAGATTTATTATTATTTATTAATACTGCTTTAGAATGTGCCGAGATACTGATGCCAAACGGATGGCTGCAAAAACCCAAATCAAAACCCAAGGTACTGGCAGCCTGCCTCTTGTCTTCAGTGAAGGAATAACTGCTTGTTCACAGCCTGCAACGAAGGTGGTTTGCAAAAGGGTGAATGGGAAAACCGAGGACGTTTGTGTAGGTTTTACACCATGAGGATATCTATGCTATCGCCTCTGCTAGTAAATCCTTGCAGTATATAAAGTGACTGCCTTAGCCCAGTGTCCTTGCTCAAATGTGTCTGCTGATAAAGGTATTGGGATTTTTTAGAAGAAATGGAAAATAAAATTGCAGTCTTGCTATAGGCCCCAGTCCTATAAATGGAGACCATCATTTTTACTGTGCCAGTGGGGCTGCCTAGGTGAGTAATTTTTTACTGGATCATTTATCGATATCGATGCAAACAGTTGCGTAAGCTTCAGAAGGCTTAAAATCAAGCTGCAGGTTGAAAGAAAAGGCCGGTAATCCTTACAGATACAATTCATACTTCTACAAAAGGTCAGTTTTAACTTGCCTATTGAAAAAAATCTCCAAGTCCAGAAGCATAGTCAGTCTGAATGTATGCTGCCTGCCAGCTGGAGAGAATTCCTTGTTGGCCGGTATGACACTGCTTGCCCCTCTGATACAGCTGGTGGATGGCCACTTGTGTAGACCCATGTGGGTCCCGCTCTGCATAGTAAGTCCAAATTGTCCTGTAGCACTTTCTACTCATAGATCTTCAAGCCCTTTGGAGGAATACATTGGGTTGTGTTTTACAGAGGACAGAAGATGCGTATGAAGATGTGCAGCTACGCATCTGGCAAGCTGTGGACTAGAAAGCAGTTCTTGCCGATTCTCGTCTAATACATCTCAATAGATCACACTGCTACTTCGAGTATGGAAATTTATCAATTATTTAGAGTGCGTAGGATAGGGAAAATTCCTAGACCAATCTGATGAAGGTCCCTGCTGAAAGCTAAATGAAAGCAGGTGAGGAGGAATTGTTAATGTATGGCGTTGGAAATCGACTTAATGGATATATGAGTGAATGCCTAGACTGATTCAGTCCTGCACCTGGTAAATACCTAACTATTTCTTATGGGAATGAGGGCCCTTTTACCCTGGTGAGAAAACCATATTGAGAGGAGCATGTGAGTGCTAGACCTGTCTTGCAGCTGGGGTAAAGCACACTTTACTTTCTTCTTTTACCTTTCATAGGAAATGTAGGGACAGAGACTCTCCTGAGACTTGGCCCTGCCTTGAGTGAGTTAGTCCTGGGACTACCAGGACACCAGAGCTGTCCAGGAGTCTGGACCTTCTGAGGCACGTGTTCTGCTGTGTGATGGCAAAGCCATCACTGTGATGGGAAGTTGTGCAGTGGGGAAGTGTGAAATGCTGCCAATCTCTGCTGACAGAGACAAGGCGGATCTGGCACTTCTGTGCTTCTTGAGGAACATCCTCAATTTGATAGCAAAGGAGAAAACAAGACCAAACAGCACAAAAGACAGGGTGCAAAAGGTTTCCTGTTCAGCCTTGTGCATTGTCCTGGGCTGTGGTACAGAGAGGTGAAAGAGCGCAGGATGCTGGTGCAGGAAACTCAGATCTGGGTTTGTTTTATTTTTCCTTCTTTAAGGCAAAGGACAGATATTGGAAGGTCAGAAAAAATGAGAAGTCACTTACTAGCAGGAATATTGTTGCAGGTTTCTGAGTGACAGTAACACTTTCAACCAGAAGCACTTTATGTGTAAGAAACAACCACCACCATAGGAGTTTACCTGTGGAAGATGGGGCACAAAGAGAATCATCAATTCCAATTTACAAATGCAGAGCTGAGCACAGAGGGATAACTGGCCTGCTCCTTAACCACACAGGTGACATGTTGGAGGAGACCTGGCCCTGCTCCAGTGCCACTGCTTGCAGACTTGATCCAGCTTTCAACCTCTTTCCCCACTGCCGCACTGTAGTGACACGCTCTTGGAGCAGGTCCGTCATCCAGGGAGAGGCTCACAGCTTGCTGTACCAGAGCCTCTGCCAAGTGGCTCCATCAAGAATTGCTTTCATGATTATAGTGGTTATGCAAGCGGGGAGCAGGCTTTTGGGAGGATGTTTATATTGCTCAGATCCTTTATCTGGCTTGGCTATCTCCTCATTACCTGCATCGAAGAATTGCCTTCCTTAGTGGCCAATAAAACTCAATTGCTAAATCCAGCTTTGTGTAACCCTATTTACCTTTTGTACCAGATTAACCTTTATCATATTTGCAAGTGCGTTGGGAAAGTAACATAAACAGAGAGGTAGGTGGTGGAGGCAAAGGCTGGCCTGAGAGAGCCAGCAGTGCCCTGTTTGCCAAGGGCCCACAGATAAGAGGAGGCTTGTGCCAGGCTGGGAGTTGCAGAGAAGCTGTTGCCGAGCTTGCGCTGATCAACATGATAGTTGTAGGAGTCTTCCACGCCTTCACTAGATTAGCAGAAATGGCTGGGTTTAAGGTAAACAGCGAGGAGCACAAACATTGTGGAATTTATTTGTGGGGAAGTGAGTCCTTAGGGCTGCCTTTGGCAGGCAGCTGCCCTAGGTGACTTGGAGGTTGGGATGGTGCCAGCCTAATGCGAGCACGTCTTCCCGAAACATCCCCAAAGCACTGTCACCGTGCTGCCACGCTTGGCCTACGTCTGGGGATTGTCCCAGGGTGCTTTGTGCCAAGGGTCTGTTTTCTGTGAACTAGCAAACGACTTGAGGTGGCAGGGCTGTTGGCTGTCTGCTGGGGGAGCTGTGTCAGGGACCCAGGGGACAGGCTCTGGTGGAATGACATTGTGACCGGTATTTATGCTGATGTGTCCCTACTAGAGACAAAGGGACTTCCAAAAGGGTTTTCTAAAGTTCAAATGAGGGGACCTTCCCATTTTTCTGAGAGCCCCGTTTTCCATGGGGCTTACTTGGAGAAGATCTGGTCTCTTGATCGACTCAGCCACACTGACCAGTCCTTTTCATCTCTCTGGGAGGAAAAATCCCATTATTTTTGCCTTGAGAATATTTATCAGTGAACAAAACAAATACTACCTGGACAAATGATCACCTTCCCCCATCACTGCAAAATGTGTTCCTGTGCCTTTTTGCCTGCTAGGGTATTTAAAACAAATGTGTCTACGAAACTCCAGAACAGTTACAGCCCTGCCAACAATTTCTAGGATAGATCAGTCTTACAGTTGGATCTTATATGCAGTTTGGATCATGTTGAGATCTTGTTGCTTAAAGTTCAGTCAGATGTATTTCCTAGAAAGTGTGGCTGTAGGGTTTTCAGACTGTAAGAGAGTTACATCACAGAAAATGCAAGCTCAGTAGAAATTATACTGTCCTGGACTTTGCAACTTTCAGAGCAAGCAGCAGCCGAGCAGATAATCCCGTTTTCTCATATCTGTGACTTTGTCCTTCCTCTCCTGACGTGAATTTGATCATGATGCCTGTGTATGGACTGGCTCCTTTCAGGTGCTGATGGAGACAAAGACACTGGGAGGGTATCGAAGAGCAGAACGACTCCGGCAGAAGGCTGCAGCTGTTGATTAACCGGTCTCACTTGCAAAGAGGGCCCACAGCAGTAGGGAATGGTTAATAGCTCCAGAGATGGGATACTGGCAGGACCAGGCTTGGCTTTTGGTTTGAGTGGTGAGATCATGCCGAAGTGTCAAGCTTCAGTTCTGAACCTGGGGAGACAGAGGTACGGTCAAGTATCAACCTCAGCCTTTTTCCATGAAGTTATGAAAATCTTTGCTAGCAGAAATCAAATGTGAAATTGAGCATTTCCAATGGTTGGCTGAGAGAGAAGTCCTTAAGCAAAACTGTTGCTTACTAAAGTGAAAAATTTACCTCTCCTCCTTACAACTACCATCTTTTTTTCCAGGCCCATAAGGTGCATGTCCTAGGAATAGCATAAAATACAAGCTGGCCACAAATGTTTCCATGAAAGTGTTTTTATTAGAAAATTTTGTTGAAATTGAGATCTTTGTGGGAAAGGATCAGATTTAATGAATTTCCTGTTCTGAAAGTAATTAGGAAAACAAGTTTAAACTTGTGGACACATGATTCCATTTTTTTAATGGAGAAGCTTTTATTTTTTTTCCCCTTTCCCCTCCTCTCATTTTGGCACAAAAATCCATTTGAAATTTAATTTTATTTTGGGTTTAACAAGTTCTTGGAAATAATGGCAATCAAATAAGAGTAAAAGGTGAGGCCTTTGTAGATCTGTCTCCTCCTAGCTCCCTTCAGTGCCCCACTGCAGGGTACAGAGCCCTCGCTGAGGTCTGTTCCTTGCAGCTGGTGGCACATTGGCCAAAGCAGGGTGGGGAATACAGACAGGACCCTGTGAACACACAGTCCCGCGTCACCTTCTCCGTCCTGCCCTTGGCGAGATAAAGAGGACGTGGCTGCCTTTAGTGTTGTAGGGGACAAACAGGAGCTGGAAGGACATGTGGCTCTTGGAATGAGCATTGTGAACGGCTGCGTTGCATGGATGTGTGTTTTTGTAAGTTCACGTGGGCAAGGGACGATGGTTTTAAGCTAGAGCAGGGCAGATTTAGATGAGACATTAGGAAGAAGCTCTTTACTCTGAGGGTGGTGAGACACTGGAACAGGTTGACCAGAGAAGTTGTGGGCGCCCCATGCCTGGAAGTGTTTCAGGCCAGGCTGGAGGAGGCTCTGAGCAACCTGGTGTAGTAGGAGGTGTCCCTGCCCATGGAAGGGAGATTGGAGCTAGATGATCTTTAAGGTCCCTTCCAACCCAAACTATTCTATGAATCTATGATTCCCAGACATGCACATGATTCAACTCAATCCTTAAAATTTGAACTAAGGAACCAGGACGTGTGTACCTTGAGCTGGGAGAAGCATTTCTGTAACCATACTGCAAGTCAGAACTGTACTTTCCAGACAAGGCTCGGTTTGCCCTTTGAGCCTTGATCTACCGGAGCTGGTGTTCAACTACCAACCTGCTTTTAGTGAGGTTGCTCATGTGTGTGAATTTAGGCAGTTTAAATTGTGTTTAGTGTCCTGTGGAGAAGCTGTGTTTCAAGATGAATTGTTCTCATGGTTTTTCTCCTCTTAATCCAGTGTTCAGGACAGTAGCGTGAGTGACACAACAGACTTGACGTGCTGTGGTGGACTGGAAACATATTAGCATTTTATGGCTGTTGTTCTGTCCTTTCAGCATCTGGGAGCATGGCTAGATCAAACCTGATCTAAACTGTATGAATTCAAGAAGTTTGCGATCTTCTCTCCCTTTTCTTTAACTTTGGACTGATAACCAGCCTGCTGGAGCCAGAGAAAAGACTGCTATGGAATCTAATGGATCCATTGTGCAGACTGGATTTGCGCTAGCATGTTTCAACTTTGTTCTCTTTAATATTTGGAATAAGCTGTTGGTTTTGTTTTGGTGTTTTTTTTGCCAGTTTCCCAGGATATGAAGGCTTGAGAAAATTCAGAGCGGTACAGGCGGTATGTATGTGAGTCATGTATGTGTGTTTGAAGCCTTTGCCCAGTCATCCCCGGATTTTCCACACGATTTTGAGCAGACAGGTTGTGTTATAGAACAGGAGCAGATGAGTAAGCGGACTGTGGAGGCTACTGTGCCTGTCTGTCGTAGACACGTGTCTCCCATTGCTCCATGATGACTGACCCGTTCACGTGGGGTCTGCAAAGCTGGCCAGACCTCTTCAGCCTGGGACCCCCTCTGAGTGGGTGTTTGGGACAAGGCTCTTCCTCGCATCTTTCCTGATTGCAAACGTACTGACAGGCCACAAAACACGAAAGGCTGGGGAGTTAGAGCAAAATTCGCCTTCTTCTTACTTATGCCCCTCCTCTCCTTCCTTCACCCACTGGCTCAATGGTTTCAGGTACATCCTGGGAGAAATGGATGACAGAACACTGGAATAGGCCGCCCAGAGAAATTGTGGAGTCTCCTTCTATGGAGACTTTCAAAACCCGCCTGGACGTGTTCCTGTGTGATGTACTCCAGGCGATCCTGCTCTGGCAGGGGGGTTGGACCAGATGATCTTTAACTGTCTCTTCCAACCCCTAGCATTCTGTGATTCTGTGAAATGTCGTTTCTGATCTGAGACTGCCATAAGTCTAAAGGCTCTCCACCTGTCCAGGCCTGACTTCCCACTGGCACCGCTGTCTCACTGCCAGCCTGCCAATAATGCCTGGCTTAAATGACACTGACACTGCCAGAACTGCTGCTGCCACTGTGCGGGAGCTCTCCTGGAGCTCGTTGCAAAACACTGTAAGAAATGAATAATTTGGGATTGTATCTTTTCTCATGCTTAGCTGGTATCTGTATTCAACCCACACGTCTATGAAGTCAACAGGCAAAACTCTTACTGTTGCCTGGGGCACCAGGATTCAGGAGGGAGAAGCTTATGAATGTATAATCCGCTCTCTGCGCTTACTTCTGGTAGTCTTCCCAGATGGCCCATCCTGAGTGCAGGCATCGATAGAGAGATTAGGAGGAACAGGTCATACCATGCGTGGCTTGTTTTAAAGGACCAGCAGGCAAATAAGAGAAGCTCTGTCAACAGTGTAACACAGCAGGGTGTGGAAAACGGCTTGTATCGTCTCTCTTTCAGGAGCTGAGAACAGGACTGGATGCTCTGCACTTCCAGATTATGTTTATAATTTTTCTTCACTTTTCCTTGCATACTCCCCAAGCTGCTGGCATCTTGACTGTAACTGCTCTATAGCAGGGAAATAGAATTTGTCCTGAGCCTTCATTTCCCCTTTATTAGGATCTATCAATCTTTCCTCTTCTGTCACAGAGAGATAAATACTGGTTTCAGAATTAAAGACCGTGTCAGGACTAGACTCTCTAGTTTGTCTTAATAATTTCATATAGTTTGTTTCATACGATGAAATTAATAAACATCTCTGTGCATACTTTGTGGTTTGTGTAAACAAAAGCCATTCTGACAGCCACAGCTGGGCTGTGCTCCCCTTGGCTGGAGGAGCGTGTTGCTGAGCCCCACAGTACTGACCAGAAATGTCCTACCTTCTCCCAGCAGAGTACCCTGCTATAGACCAGCGACCTGACTGGTTCAGGAAAGTCTGTTTTACTTCCTCTCCGAAATCCCTGTTCTGTGATTAAAAGACGTTCACAGTGTATCCATTTAAAGTAGCAGACTGACAAAAGTTTTGGGCAATTGAGCTTGGTTTAGTAGCAGAGAGTGCTGCCTCTCGCTGGAAACATACCACAGCCTTTACTACTTCTCAGGGTTTCTTTTTTCTCAATTTTGCTAGAACCTACTTCTACCCAATGCTTTGTAAAGGAAATACTTTGTGGCAGTTCTAGAACATCTCTGTTAAGCAGGAGCTCCCTTCAGCCGGATTATCGCATCACCTTGTCTGCCCAGTTTCACTGTCCATCTCTGAGGGGGAAAGGACTATAAACCTCTTCTTGGCAGGTTCCCTTCCGCAGTCCTTCTCTGCAGGGGACTCCTTGTCTGCTTTCGTACTTCACAGCCAGGATGTGACCTTCTTTGTCAGCCTTACCTGGCCTGGGCTAGACCAGCCTTCCTTGTTGAGCCCTGTTTCCCTAAGATGAGAAATCTGCTTTGCTTCCAGTGAATTACATTTGACTTCAGTGGTTAGCATCACGTGCTCTGCTTCCTGCTGGATTGCTGTTAACAGCTTTCTCTGTCAATGTATTTTATCAAAAAAAGGTGCCAAGGGACAGAAAACATTTAAATTTAAAGTAGTCTTTGGCCGATGAGCCATCTCAAAGGGAACACCCCATGAGGCCTGTGACTCTTCTGTTGAAGGAGTTCCTATTCCACTCATCTTCTTTCACCCCAAAAAATCACCTTCAGAGGAAGGAGAATGGTGGTTAGAGGAAGCACGAAACAGAATTAGCAGGATTGCAAAGAGAGAAGAGGGAGACTGTTTAGCTGTCTTGTCCTGGTTGATACATTTCCATAAAGTTATTTACGCTTCCTGCTCTTTATCTTAGGACTAAATGAGATAATTGAGTGTATACAGAGATAGGACTCCATTCAGCTGAGGTCTTCAGTATCTTGGAAATGGTGGTGTGGCTGCTTCTCAGACAAGCCAGGTTCTCTCCCTTGCTTTCCTTTATGTGTTTTTCTTCTGGCATAGGTGATATGGAGAGCTCTACCTGACCTTAGGTGGGGACAGGTGTGAAGTATGTTGCCCAAGGCCCCAGGGTGACTCCATGACACGAGCAGAGCCCTCGGCTGTGAATTCCTGCTCTATATCTGTGGCGGTTTATTATTTTGAAAACCTACTTTCTGGTCTACAGAAGCAAAACCCCAAGCTCTTGACTCCTGAAATTTTTCATAGAAACACTTCCTCCAAAAGAAGAATTTGGTTTGATCTACAGTCTGAAATATGTGGCTAGAACATCAAAGTGAGTTTGGAGAGGAAGAGTTATTTGGTAGAATTGATGTTGCAATTTACCTGACTTTTTTTCAGCTCTAGGTATTTCTGACGTGAATGTTGTAATCTAATTTCTAAATACCTGTATTTCCCAAATATTTGGTGTTTGTTTTTCTATCGGATCCTTCTGAAAAGTGAGTATTTACCTAGGCAGTTTGATATAAACAGTCTGATTCATGACATTCTATAACCATCTATATATGCTTATAGGAAATAGGGCCGTGATCTAAAGACTGTTCCGATCAGTATGAGTGTGCAGGAAATTTAAGTAAGTGTCTTTTTGATGGCCATTGTGGTATAACTAAGCTGTTAACAATAGGGCTCTTCCAAATCGTAAAAAATACGCTTACAACTTCAACAGAGACATCTTAGATTGTTCTGTTGATGCCTGTTATCTTGAACTGCTCAATTTAAGGGCCCAGTCCAGCCACCACTGAAGTTGAAAGCGGTCTTTTGGTTGGACTTGACTGGTGTTTTTAGAAGCAAAGTTCTTTAGACACCCTGGCTGTAGTATTTCTTTCTTGAACAGAATTTTTTAAAGGCTGAAGATGTGGGTGAAAGTTACTGTTTACAGGAAGACTTCAAGGTCTTCCTCTCTTCCTTCCCACACCCCCCCTTCCTGACTGTAAGAGAGAAGAGCAACTTTTCTGTACAACACCCAGATGGTTCTTTTAAAAATCACACAGAGACTTATAGCCACGCTACTGAGACCAAGAGTTACGTGCCTGTTAGAATATTTTGTGAAGAAAAGCTGATCAGTGTGACGGTGAGACTAACTTGGACTTGGAAGCACCAGGATACATGGTTGGTTACAGTGGGGACTCACTGGTCAGGGAAGGGACTAATGAGCTTGAGTGAGTCCATTCTCTAGTGTCCAGGAGGATATTGATCTTGAGGGAGTGGAATAATATAACATCAGAAAAAGAGCTCCCTTGTGATAGATGAAACACCTTTGTGTCCAAAGCTGATATTGTGTCTGTGTGCAGATGACCTTTTCTATTGCAGACCCACTTTGTGGAGACTCAGTCCCATCTCACGCGTAAAAACATTCAGCTTTTTTTTTTTTTTTATAAGCTTGCCTTACTTGCTATTATCAAATATCTGTGCATGCAAATTGAGCGCCCTTCTATTTACATGGCTTATAGGTGGTGAGCAAAGTAGTGCCAGTCTTCTGCTGCGTCCCTTTGGAATATACTAGAACAGAAAAAGCAAGACTGGGAGAGTTGGCATGATGTTGGGCAAAGCCTGCTAAGAAGCCGTTGTGTTTGTGACTACACACAGATAAGATCTTGCTCTTAAATAGCACTTCATATTCAAAGTGGTCGCTGAAGAAACTATATGCACCAATCTCGCTCTCTCTGTTGAAACAGTATGCTCTAAGGCACTGCTGATAAACCATTCAGAACATCACCTGGTTTATCAGGACAGGAGGCGAAGAACACTCTTCTTGCTTAAACTTCCAAAGTGACTAAGCTCTGGAAGAATAAACATTAGCTATTTGCCTGTCATCAAATCACTGGGAGCAGACCTTTTCCCAAGAGCAGCTACAAAGTCTTTGGTGATGACTCTACTTTGGGCTGTGTGTGTTACATTCCAC
Source organism: Baryphthengus martii (assembly GCA_013396935.1). Taxonomy (NCBI): domain Eukaryota; kingdom Metazoa; phylum Chordata; class Aves; order Coraciiformes; family Momotidae; genus Baryphthengus; species Baryphthengus martii. The sequence continues at coordinate 484,168 of VWZK01012370.1, forward strand.
CCAAGACCTCAGCCCTAAAATAGCATAGTGCCCTACTGCTGTGCTTGCATGCTGCCTCACTGTTGAGTCAGATGCCGCTTCCCGAAGAGCTCGTGTTCTCCTGGGGATCTCTGTTCGGCACTGCTCACACCCAGCCCAGTTCTGCTCTGAGAAGGGCGAGTTATAGCCTGGGGTCGAGAGGATTGCAAGCTATGCTTGTGGTCTTTGTTCCTAAGGCTACCGAGATGATACTTTCCCATCCGCCAAGCAGCCAAATGACTCTGCCTCCATCCCCTTTGCTTGCTTATACACAGCTGTGCTGGTCAGGACCTGCCTCTGAGTAATCCCCTTGCCTTCACTGAAGGGTGTCATCTTAAACATGTGTCACTGCCCTTTGGTTTTTTTGATACAAACTTCTGAAAAGATGTCCTTAAATAACCAGGGCAATTGTTTACATCTTATTCATTAGAGCTGTAGTCTCCGAACTCTTTTTTATGGCACACCCCTTTTGCTCAAAAGTTGCCATTAGGAAGAACACCCTCAGCGCATATGTCACCATTATCCACCTTTTACTCGGTAATGCTAAGAATCTACAGCTTAACTGTTATGGAAAATCATCAAACTGCTTTTAAGCAATATCTGATGTTGCGAAAGTGGACACCTAGATACTTAGCGAGGCAAATGTAAAACCAGCCCATTAGGAAGGTTCACAAATTATGCAGCTCTTACCTATCTGGACAAAAAGCGCCAGAATTGGTTAGAGTACCAAGCCTGGAAAATGAGAAAAGAGCCAAGGTTTAGGGAATGTTTGCCAGAATGTTTGAGTCATCACAAGTCAAATATTCTCAAATGAAACTGTAACTTGGTCAAAGAAGTGGTATAGTAGGTCTAGGGAAGGGGACGGTTTTGTAATAGTGGTGAAAAGTACAGGTTAAAGACCATGGTCATCGCCATGAAAAGGAAAATGGCCTTTTAGAAGGTACTTGGATGAAAGAGTGATTTTCATAGATCAATGCAAAGTGTTACGTCAGCAGAACTGAGAAGGCCTTGAAAAAAAATCTACACTGCTAAAGTGCATTTGCTGTTTACAAAATATAGCTAATCTTAGTGAGTGGGAGCAGTCAATGTTGTACGTAATGATGAAAAGTAAAAAGAGAAAATATTTGTGTTTCACAACTCTCCTACCACTACGTTACCAGGAAATAGGAACCTTACATAAGGAAGTGAACTAAACAAAGAATATATATAAATATATTCTTTTTCACTTGCTTGCAGGAGAGTATGAGTTTTTGTACCAAATTATTTAAAATAGTAATATATAGTATGCATACTGAGTACCTGGTGTGTACAGTTTATATCTGTAAAATATTACCCGCGGTAACATTTTCATTACAATCCTGTATTTGGAATTTCTGAGGGTTGATCAAAAAACTCTAGGGAATGGAACAGCCCAGCCCAGATCCTTTCCTCGTCTTTCTCTAAGGAACCTCCTCTTTCTCCTCCCACCTCTTGCTTTTGGTGATGTGCACCTTGTCAAGTGCCAGGTAAAGATCCACAAAAGCCTGATGTTTGTAGGAGAGTGCATTAAGTCACTTGTTGCTTGCAAGTCCAGTAAAGAGCATGGTGATCACGATAGCTGTTTCTGTGCTGTTAGGAGTGCACCAGGATGCAAGAACTGGGTAAAAGGTTTGCAGACTCATGGTGAGTGGATGGAACTGCTTGCAAGGAACATCACAAGCTGTCATCAAATACTAAATACTACAGGAAATGGATAGGAAGGATGGGTTACACTATGGGCATTAGTAGAGGAAAAGCTTTGCTCTAAGGCTTCCTGCAGTTTTAGGGAGCATGGTGTTGGTGGCTCCCATGTTCTCTTCTCACCTTGCACGTGCCGATACAGCTCTTTGGGAGGAAGGCAAAGTTGCAGATAAAAAGGGAATGGGCAACTGACTCGGCCGTGTATGTAGTCCTCGCTAGCCATGTGTAGCTAGCTGCGATGGTTTGGGACTTCTGACCAGCTCCTGATGCTTGCCCATTTTAAAGGTTTCTGGGCTGGAGACTCTCAGGTGTACAGCTTAACATCCATGACATGGATGGCATTTGTCCCACATCAGGTTGGAAATGGTGCCTGGTACTGGAGTTAATGAGCTTATTCATTAAAGCATATTTTGGGGAAATTAGTACATGACTCCTTTTTCTGTTGGCCTTCTGGGCACAGCTGTGGAGCCCATCTCTGTGGCACTGAAAGGCCAGTTCTCCTTCACTGGGTGTTGCTGTAATTGTTGTGTTGTATTTTTTGTACAAACACCCATTAGCACGGTATCTGAACACCTGTGAGGAGTTGCTGCACCAGGATGTGGTCAGGTTGTGAGGCGCACAAACTGATGAATATCACATTCTACTTCTTTAATTGCCACCCTGCGCAAATTTTTTTTTTTTTTGGCAAATAAATCAAGGAGGGAGGTTGGTGCACGATTCATTAAACTTAATGCTCAGTACAGGTAAGGCTGGAGTGGACAGGCGGAGACAGGACTTCCAAAGGCTGTGGGAGCAGCTCTCTTTGCAGCAGCCTGGAGGTGACTGAAGCTTGCTTTCAGGTTGAGCGTAGCTCAGTGGAGTGGCAGCGCTGCCTGTGAGACACGATGCCCTTCCTTGTCTCCTGCTTCTCTTGACTGCTGAATGGGGGTGATGGTGCCCGGCCACATCTGCATCAGCCAGTAGAGACACAGTGATGAACATTAGCTTGGGGGGGGGGGAAGTGTGAATTCTAAACTCACCTTTGGCATTTATACTGCTTCAAGGTGGTGGTTTTTCCCAAAGTGCGTTTTTAAAAAATCTCAAGCTGTTTGCAGCTTTTGTGTTTGGCAAATAACTACTAATAAATCAAATGAAATATTTCATGTGGAAATATTCAGAAAACCAATGTGTGGTGGTGCTCTTCCCTGTAGTTAGTCGGTGAGAGCACTGCTAGGTGAGGCACAAGACTCTGTTTCAAATCTCCTTCCTATATTTAGATGCAGAATCTGGATTTAAAGGTCTCCTGTGACACAGAAAGGCCTTATCAATTGACTGGGGGTCCTTTTGCGGTGGGTTTTGCTGCTTTTCTAGCCATGCTCTTCATGGAAGTGGGTGCAGTCACCAGGGGGGCCAATCTATCACCAATCTGAGAAATGCCAACCCATCTCTGGTGTGCTGGGACAGCTGTCACTGGGCAGTCATGCCACTGCAAAATACTCTGCTCAGCTGCGTATACCTTACTCATAAGTAGATGTTCCTTTTTGTCTAATTACCTCTGTGCTGCTGTGACTCCCAAGCACCTCAGAGAACTCTTCAGTAGCAATAACTACTGGTACATGTGGGAGAAATCAAGATTAATATGTAGCTCATTAAAAGAGCTCCAGGAGGAGCACAGAAAGGGCGTTCTGTCTTGTACGATGCCTAAAGCTCCCATGGGTGCATCTGAATTCAGCCTTAACTAGCAGGAGAGTTTTATACTCAAAAGACAAGAGGTTTGGTTCCTGGGCATTGGACTCTATCAGGTCAGTGAGTGGGAGAGCAATACTTACAAGCTGAGCTTTTGTGGTTTCTTTTATTTTTGTATTTATTTTGGTTTGGTTCTTATCCGAAGTCTTTGAAACCAAATGGAGGCTCCAAACCGGTGTTGAGTCAAGTCCTTTGGCTGTGAGTATGTGGAAATGAGCTGGAGTGGTCAAGACAGGACCGTATCTCTCCAATGTGCTTTGAATACTGTATCACAGACCTCTCTCCTCCTGTATGGTAAGGGGTCTTGTGGCTCCCCATTATGCTGAGGCAGTGAAATGAAAAGCTAAGTGGGCTGCCCCTCTGCACAACACAGTTGCATGGGGAGTGGTTTCTGGGTAAGAACACAGCAGGACAGTTTTCTTGCCAGCTGGAGATCTTGGTTTGCTGCAATGCTTATCCTGTTCCTGCAGTAACTCTCCTTTAGCCAGGATGGAACCTGCAGGTGCCATGGTCTGTGCCACAGGGCAAGAGGCTCTTTCGGGAAGGAGCGGAGGCTAGAAAAGTAGTATTTTTGGCACCTGGATTCCCATTGTAGACCACGTCCTGTCAGTGTTTTGCTGCCCTCTCTCTACTAGCACAGTGAGTTTAACCGTACGCAGGTCAACTGCAGGGCAAAGAATGCAGAAGCTGTTTGGGTTGCAGTGTTGGGTGCCTTGAAAGCCAGGCATCCAAACCCACCTATAACTGTGGTGTTCTGCAACTCCAGCTACCCTGTGCAGCTGCTTGGAAGAGGACACGTAGGAAAGGTTTCTTGCAAGGATCTCTGGGATTGCTTGGTACAGACTAGTTATAGTTGCCCAAGTGTTGTGGCTGGTCATAAAAAGTGAGTGGAACAAGATCAGAAAGCGCTCACAGTTCTGTTTTAGTCCTAGCACTGCTACTCACCATGGTTACCATCCTGACCTTCCCCTCTGTGCTTTCAGTGCCTCCCCTCCTGGGTGACCAGCAGCCCAGCTGTCCTGCTCAGATCGAGGTCCTGGTTCAGAGTCAAGCCCTCGTATGGGGAGGGCCATCTGTAGCTGTGTCATGGGTCAGCAGCCCAGCCCAAGACCACACTCCTCTAAAGGGCACAGGCTTGAAAATGGGGAGTTAAGCACAAGAGCTTGGCTTTGCAGCTGCAGTAGATGATGGGTGCCATAGGAATCCCAGCACCGACGTGGTGAATTAATGAACTGTGATACTGCATTTGCTTTCAATTGTGTTCTTCTAAGTCTAAGTTGAGCTGCTGACGGTTTTTGCAGCAGCTGGAGTGGCCACACTCTTACTTAGCGTTTTTTACCTCTTTCTGCTTTTTTCCTCAATGGTGACCTTCTAGGGTCCTAGTCACGGGATCTTCCACAGCTGTGAAAGTGGCCTCGTGCTGCTTGGAACCTGAGTCTTCAACACCACTTGTCAAGGCTGCAGTGCATGGCCTTCTGGTGCTCCCTCCTTTGTGGAAAGCCTGGCAGTGTGTGTGCAGTGACCTATGAGAGTAGCACAGGTGATGCACATTCAACCATAGCTTCTTAAGGTGTAACTTTAGGACTTGCAGGCTGCATACCTGCTCCTTCTCCTCCTTTTGCCTTACTCTACGGGAAGAACGGGCTCTGGTACCGCTGTCCATCCACTCAATGTTCTTGCTGGAGCTTGCTGTAGTCTGCGGCATTAAATAATAGAAAGGATGTAATGTGTTCTCGCTGCGCTGTGGCAAGAACACAGTTGTATTCCTGTAGAACTGTTGCAGTCTGTCTGTAAGACATGATATAATTGAAAAGCCTGGCACATTTCCCACAGCAAACATTGTTAATCCCCACTAGCTGGGATTAGTCACTGCTTCTTACAAGCCTTGACACAAAGCTAGCAAGTTATTCAGTTAATCCGCACTTAGAGGCTAAAAATTGCATCCTATGGGAAATTAGGCAGCGTCTTCTTCCTCTTGTGTTGTACAGTGATGCATTGTGTCGCTTACACCTGAAGGTGGAAGGGAAAAATGCAATAACCTGTGATTGATGTTAGCAGACACCTGCTATCAGAGTGCAACTGAATCAGCAGGGAAATTTAGTACAAAATAGCTTTCTGAAACCAGGCAATGAATATAAACAGCATCTTTGTGCTCTTTATGACACTGGAAAATTTTCCTGTTAACGATAAGTACTCGGGTCCTCACAGCTGCAAGACTCGTCCGAGCATCCTCTCTTCCTTTTTTACTGTGGGGTTTTATCTCGTGTGATCTCAAGCTGCATCTGCAAGTAGTGTCATTGCAGTTGGTTGGTGTGTTTCCCATGAAACTGCTGAGATAGTGTTTCAGACTCTGAACTTTTGCAGAGTCCAAAATGCAGCTCCAAGTTTCCTCATGGACAATCTCCAAACCAGCAAGATCTTATTGAGTAGGTGGCCTGAGATCTTTTTTTTTTTTTTTCTGGGCACAATAGCTGAGTGGATCTGGAAACAGCAGGCTTCCAGCTGTTGGGCAATTTACTCGGGGAAGCTGGCTTGAAGCAGAGCACCAAGGAAGCTTGGAGACTTCAGTTCAGCAGCCCTGCCAGGGAGTTTCTTCCAAGTCTGCACGTTGCAAGTGTCTAGTGAAATCAAGACCACCGGTGGGCACAAACAGTTTGGGAGCCTTCTGGCTGGGGAACTCTCCATTTGTGATGAGTCTTGAAAATTTCTGATTTCAGTGTGATTTGATCCAAAACCTTAAAGTAAAAATAAAATTATTTAAGTATTCCCTTAACTGCTTACCTCTCCTTATGGTTTTGTCTGATTTAAATTACATTTTTATCTTAGATCATGGGGTAAACAATTACATAAATGAATGGATGTTTCTTTACTTTGTTGATTTATCATCTCATTGGACTGAGTTATGTTTTCAGGGATTATAAACTTAAATTTTACTCCCAGTCAATGGACTTGTCTTAAGCAAGGTGCTTTTGGAAAGAGAGGACTTGTACTAAGAGCTTTTTTTTTTGTTTTGAAAAGTCCTAGTCATTTATCCACATTACTGTGCGACTAAGTTTCCATAAATCTGATAGTGAATTGTATTCCATCCCAAAAAAATTCTTCTGGTGACCATGTGTGTGACCAGCCCCAACTCCCCAGCAGCTTGTCTGAGTGAACGCCGGCTGCCAGGCAAGGTCTGGCAGTGGTATCACAGCAAGTGGAGGTTTTCACATCTGGTGATGTTTGTGTATTATCCTTTTTCTTTGCTTTGCAGTATTTGTTGTCTGTCTAGGAAAAGTTAGGATTCGTTTCCATCCCACCGTTAGCAGGCTAAAATAGTTCTATGCACGATGTTGCAGTTACTGCCGGCTGAGCAGTAAAATTGTGCTAACACTGTGAGTCCAGCGGAAAAGCTGCGCTTGAACCTCTTGCTTGTTTACACTGATTCTGGATGTGGCGAGGACAATTTTCAGTATCTATTTAGAAACTCTACTGCCTGGATTTTTAAATACTACTTTATTATGTTTCTAATGTATTTCTTCAGAACTGGTCAGTAATCACAGAAAGCGCTCAGCTCATCCTGTCTTTGCCAACACTGGAACCAGCTTGTCCCTACAGTCCTTTCTCGAGTAGCATCCTGGCCCTGCATTTCAGGGTGGCGGAGCAGGAGGGCGTCCATCCCTACTGGCACTCTGTTGGTCAGGTCTAAAAGCTATGGTGTTTCTGTGCTTTCCCCAGAGTGCATCTTTTATGTTAGTAAACCACACTGGTAGAGCTCTTAAAGAAAACAGAGCGTTCGGGGTGCCTTTGTAAACTGATGCTACCCTACAGCTCCTGGGGGGGGGGCAAGAAATGGTGTTTCTTTGGTGCCTGGGCACGATCAGGGAGAGGTTACAGGCAGGTTGAGATAAATCGCTGAGTCAGTTGGAAATTGCCAGCACTACTTTTCTCCCATTCTATCCCCATCTAGAATTTACACAAGAAGGTCATGTTACTGTTGTTTCCTCTTCTACATTCCCTGTCAGACAAGGTCATTTTTGAAGCCAATGACCAGTTAAGCTTTAATTCTGCAACCATGGAAAATTATTATCAAAGGGGACCAAGCTTCAAAGTAGATGATTAACTGGCACATCCGATGACTGGTTACATTTTAACAGACTCCTTTTGCACAACTCCCTTTGGCTGTAGCGAACTTGAACTGATATGAAAATGAGCTTCCCAAGAGACGCAATGGGGTGACTCTTGCTTAGTGTGGCTAAAGCATCCGGTCCTGGCAGAACAAATCGATTGTAAGAGAAAGGACACGGTCCCCTCAGAGCAAACTCCTGGGACCTTTCCCTGGAAGCCCAGATGTTGTTCCTGCACCCAGTCCCTTGTTACAGCTAGTAGAATTTGCTTCTTTTTCTGTTGCCAGGGTTATGAGAAGCATAGTCTTAAATTGCCCTGAGATAGGTACAGCCTCTCATAGTCCCTAACTAGTGGAAGCATCGAGGTGGATTAATGCCAATGCCACTCCCATGTTGGCTCAGGTTTTGGAGTAGCTAAAAGCCAGGCCAGGTTTCTGTAAGATGTAATTCATTAAGGAGGGAAACGCCAAGGAGTACAACAGTGCCAGCAGGAGCAAAATAAAGGCTGGATTACAGCAGCATGGCCTAAATTGATCCTTCTACTACTGCGTTTTGGAACGGTTGTTTTTCTAAAAGGCAATATTGTGAGGCTGTCTGTTGTTTTGGTGCGGAGCACGTGTGCAATATTTATAGTCTTCTCATCTGAATTAGCTGCAGGGTTTGACTGTTTCATTTTTAATACAGGAAATCATTCATTTTTAAATGATTCTTTGAAAAAGAAGGCTGACAAACCGAAGGGGAGTACAGCTATGCAATGAAACCTCATGAAGAGAAAAATGCCGTCACATAGGGAGCTTTTTTTGTAAATTCATTCATTGCTTTATGTATATACTGCACCAGTCTTCCCTTTATCACAAGATCACAGAATGGTAGGGTTTGGAAGAGACTTATGGAGATATCTAGTCCAACCCCCTGCCAAAGCAGATTTGGCCAGGATCACATCCAGGCCCTCCACAGAGGGAGACTCCACAACCTTTCTGGGCAGCTGGTGGCTTCCCTTCACTGCGTTCTGAAAGATGCATTGAGCAACCTCAAGTCATCTTGCTCCAACCTGAAATGTGGCAGATGCTGATGTGCCTAAAGCCATTTAGAGCCAAACCATTAGCTGCCAGCCACTGTCGGAGGCACCGTATCCATAGAGCTCTGCCTACCCGTGTCAGCAGCGCATCTAGCACAGAAGTTTACCCCCTTGTTGAGAAACTCACCTGGGATGACTTTTTCCACCTTGATCCTGTGCCACTGCAGCTAGCCTGCTTGTGGGTATCTCGTCTAGTTCCTGTACCACTGGCACAGATGTGTCTAGACTGGCCGGGGCTGTCCCTGTTTGACTGCAGTCTAGTCCAGAGTCCGTCTGGTTACACAAGAAATAAGCAGAATTTGCCTTGCTGGTGGTGCCGGTGGGGTGTGAGGCGCAGTGGCAGGTATTGCAGTCCTGTCCTTGGCATTGTTCCTCAGACTCAATTATCTTGTCTTGTCTTCCCTGAATGACCCTTTCCAGCTCACGTAGAGCCGAGGGCAGAAGTTGGCCTTTACTTTGGTTTATTTGTGGCAGCTTCGTTTTTGTTCTGTTTTCTCTATTAGCAATAAGGAATGAATTCTGTTCTTGGCTTAATCAGGGTATCTGTGAGCAGGCTCACGCCTGGGCACTTGGAGGCTGTTTTTAAAAGCTGGCTGGTATCAGCGTTACGGTGTAAAGCTGATAAATCTTTAAAGAGAAGGTCACAGGGCTGCCTGCAGAGGCCTGACATTAGCTTCTACTGACAGTGATAGAAACTAGTGGTGTATGTCTCTGGTATCAAAGAAGGAGATCTAAAATTCAGCTCTGCTTCTAAAGGGCTGATCTCCTAAAGTCTTTTTGAGAGGCTGGAGCAGGGCAAGACATTCAAATTTGTCCCACAGGCTGTCTCTGCCATCCGCTTCTCCATGAGCAGCTTTGATTCAAAGCTTTGACAGTGCTGTATGCACAGCTCATTCAGAAAGCAGAGCAAACTTGATGTGTCTCTGCTGGACAGCTGTTAATTGCGACCTGCAGCGCTGAAAGCTTATGGCAATCCAAAATCTGAGTTTAAGGGTTTTTTTCTTGTTTTTTTCTTTTTTTTTTTTTTCTTTCTGGCCACATGAATGGAAACTGGGGTGCTCGCTTAGTGATGTGATCCCCTTCCTAGGCCTTGTAAGGAGATCTCGAACGTTCGGATGCAGGGCTGGAGGAGGAGTCAGAGCTGGCAAACATTTTGTACCTGTTGGAGATAATGTCCTTGTCCTAGTGGAGGCAGGCTCAGGTGTGGGATCTGTGTGGTTACGCTCCAGCTGGAAGTTCATCGCCCTCGTTGGCTGCTGTTCCAGTTGTGTAACTGTTCATAAGAAGTTGTCCAGGACGATAAACTGGGGTTTGTGCCTGGTAGAACTTGTCCATGAAATGCAAAATGTTGGAAATAGCGAAACAGATGCCTGTCTCTAATAGCACTAGCAAGACAAGGTTTCTGAGAAGAATACCTCAGAATAAACCAGCTGCTGCAGCTGGGAATAAAGCTGACAAGAAGTGGCCCCAGAGATCTTTTTCAGATCTGAAAGAGAAGCTGCTTAGGTTTAGTTTAGTGGAGTGCTTAGACCACTGCAGCTACAGCCACGCTGCTGTAACAGCAGCAGCACAGGCACGTGCTAACAACCTCTTCCTCTGCAACTCCACCGGGATACCTTAGTCCCTTGTTTCCCTGCTCTCATCAGCCTTCTGCCTTTTAAAATGCAGGATGTTCATATAAAGACATTTAAAATAAAAAAAAAAAAAATCAGATATAATTTTACATGAGAGGTATTACTGTCACATTTAGGAAGATGACCAAAAGGCTACAGAAGTACGGTTGAGTATAAGCATTTTTCAGTGTCAAGCGATCTGCTGTGACCTGGTGTGTTTTTTACACGGCAACCTTTTCTACATCTGAACAAGAGAGAGGGTTCATCAAGGTACACAGGGAATGCCAGTGGGAGCAGTGGTGGCCTCAAGCTCTGGTGATCAGGTGCTTAGGTAGTTTTGAACTCTGCTTTTCCACAATGATTGTCTCGGTCCCTCCTTCTTCTCTTGCTCCTGCTTGCATGAAGGACTGCACTGGAACTGCTCCCTGCTGGGAGCAAGGGCCTATTTGCATTAGAGCAAATGATTCCTTAATGAAGGACTAGATTTGATGTATTCATGTGATGTGTGTACTCGTGTATCCTGTGATGTATATTCATACCTTTGAGACCTCTCCTTCCAACTTAGTTATTACACCAGCTGGCAGTGTCCATGACTGCACAGAAACCTGGCAGCCAGTGGTCCCACCTGGAAAGGTGCTTCACGCAGAATTAGGCAGGGCCAAAATTTGCTGAGCCTCAGAGACTGGAGCGTTACTCCTGTTTTCCACAAATGGGAGGCTGATTTGATGTGCCCTGAAGAGCTGGATCAAAGCTGGACTATCTAAACAGATGTGAAGCCACTGCCTAAACCTCTTTGCACCTTGTTATAACAGGAGGGCCCTTCTCCAAAGTTAAAAGTAATGTTTGCTTTTGTAGCGTGAGCCTGATTTCACTGTTTTTTGACTTCAGACTGTTGGTGGGAAGTACCTATACACTGAAATTTCAACAAGAGATATTTCAATTAATGTGTTTACATGTTTGATTGTGTTATTTTGTTATACTTGTGCGGTTCCTAAAGGGTCGGGGATCCCATAAGGAAGAACATAATGTAAACCTGTGTTATTACATGCCTTCTAATGTCAGCCTTGAGGAAATCCCAATTGTACTTCTCTTCATTATGGACAAGAGCAAAGAATCATCCTTCTAGGAAAACTCAGGAAAGCATTAAATAAGCTTTTTTTCCAATTTTGATAATGAAAGTGCAAGGACATAGTTTGTAAGCGTGATGGATGTGCTCTATAGCCTGTGCCAGCGGTCCCCAGATACCAGAGATGCTGAGGGGGGCAAGGTAGTACCCACTGGACTTGGGAGTTTGTGGTCTATAACAGAGCTCTGCCCTTACCATGAGAAGGTGTGGGGGGATGGCTAAGAAGGGTGGGAGGATGGAGGCTGCAAGAGGGACGAGAGAGATACAAGCAAGTTGGTAAAATTTGAAGAAGAGCCAGTCCTAGGTGATAGGAAGTGAAAGCAAGAGCAGTGAAGCCTACTCAAGAAGCCTCAATGGGGCATTTTTGGCAGCATTTCTAAGAGGGGACTGATTCCAACTGTAACAAAGCTCTGATCACAACCTTTTTCTGAGGCTTTTAGAGGACAGTGCAGCTTAGTGTTGGAAGAAGATTGGGCTTTGAAATGCTCTATGCACCCTCTCTATTAGCAGCCACATCATCTCAATCAATAACATCAGCCTTCTAGAAGTACTTAATAGTTTGGGCACAATCAGCCCAGTTCGAACGCAGACCCAGGGTGTTGCAAGTTGAATAGCAATTGGTCCTGTCCCCAGCTTGTGTGAACTGGACCTCTGCTGGCATCAGTGGGCTGTGCTGATTTGATTCAGTTCAGGATCTGATAGTAAAGTTTTTCCTGAAAGCCCGGTTTAGGAGATGCTGCAGTTAACATGGGACTGTATCTCCGTCTTGAATATAAATGCAGAGTTGGCTGCTATTAAATACCCAAGTGACTAAATCATATAGCAATGGCAGTATGCATTGTGACTAAATCATATAGCAACGCACAGTATCCTGTGTGGTCACTGTGTGCTCAGGCTGATGGCTCTGGGGGCTCACAGCTCAGCAGAGGCTACCTCTGGAGCAGGAAAAACTCACACTTTGCAAGAAAGTGGGGTCTGGGAAACAACAACCCTGTTCTCACAACCAGGGCTTGGGATGCACAGTATCATGCAGCACCTGCTGAAGTACAGCACAGCTCTGGATGTTCGGTTGCTAATGATACTGAGTGTCTGTCTTTGTGGAGTGAGTCCTGGGTATCAGGATCAAGCTCTAGGGTAGTTACAGCATCACTGTCCCCACCACCCTTGCAGTCTGTGCTCATTCGCTGTCTCAGGACCAGGGAAGAAGAGGCACTGGAAGCCTCTTCTTTCCTTTAAGGTGCCTAACTCAGCTCAGATCAGACACCTCCGTGGTGTCAGGGTATTGCTCTTACTCCATGAGCGTGTATCTCATAGCACTGGGCTTTGTTATGATCCAGAGCCCGATTCCTTGTCCGTGCTGCTTGAACCCTGTTTAGAAAACTCGAAGTGCCTCCCACTCCTTGAAGGTGTTTTATATATGAGAGTTGACTCACCTGCACCTAAAGGCAGCAGATTGAAACCTGAGAATTTGTCTAGAAAAACAAAACCACTGAGGCGGTTGGTGATGGTTTAAAGTAGCAGCTTTGAAGATAGGATTTTATCTTTAAAAAAGGTGTGTGGGGAGGAGGAAGCAAATGACTATGAAGGACAGATGTAAGGAGAAGCCTGTAACATCTGCAGTCCTTCCATTTTTTTTCTTCTTCACTATCTGTCTGGAAGGTGATGGAGAAATACAGAAATAAAATAGTTGTTTGCTTTTAAAGTATTTTAATCTTTAGCTTGAAGGTTGGGAGAGCCCTGTATTGGCCTTAAGCCATATGTTTTGGTTTGTTTTTTTCTTGGGGGGTGGCAGGGAAGGGTAATTTTCTTTTTTTCTTTTTTTTTTCCCCTCCTCACTGAGGTAAGACTTGTGGAAAAATTCCTCCAAGATGAAACTCCCTTGGGCTTGGCATAGTTACACTGGCAATAAATGCTGTTTGTGGTGCACGGGGCATTGGGCAAAATATATCGCAGGCCCTTTGCGGTGATCTCTCTGTTATGTCTAGTCTACTACGCAGGGATTTCACAGTTATTGCAGAACTTAACTCAGTGGTGAAGTGATCTAATGAAATTTATTATATAAATCTTTACAAAGACAAGGAAGAAGAAGAGCAGTGCACTTGGGAGTCTGAATGCTGGGTATAGAGAGCATGTGGATTATCTCCACTGAGCAAAGTTCTGCAACAAAACCTGTACGCATCAGCACAAACGCCAGCAGAGGCACAAGAGTGCTCTATACCTTGGCCAGCAATCTCTGTAGTCCAGGCAGCATTTTCTTTTAACCTTCTCATGACAACTGTATCCTGGCTTGCTGTTAGTGCTCTAGGAGTAGTTGGTTTTAAAACTCATTTGCTAACGAACAGCGATGCTGTTTTGGGTCGGCTGGAGTGTTACCTCTCTAGATCTGCTCTGTGAAAAGAACAAAACAAAAATGTTAGTTTGGAGTTGAACAAAATAGTTTTGCTCTTTTAAATAACCATTACTGTGTCAGCAGCTCCTTGTCCCATTCTCCTCTGGAAGCCAAGCTTAGTATCACCACAGTCTCCAAAGCAGGACTTGAGTTATTCTGCTGGAGGCCAGGCTTGGTACATGATGAAGAGAAGCCCCTTTTTGCATTTGGAAGAAGGGTGGCATTATCGATCATGGATTTGAGGCCATCTCTGTCTGTCCGTTGGTTGGTTGGGCAAGTGAAAATTCTGTCAGAGTCATGGACGCTGTCTTCCGAGACATACATTTTGCCCTGGTTTCATTTCCATGATGCCAGACAAATTCTTCTTACAGATCATGCCAAGCTGAAATTCATGGGGTATCAAAACTCCTGTTAATACTCAGAGAGAACCCTTATATGTTCGAGTATCAACTTATCACTGAGTTAGAGATAAGACACAAAAGAGCAACTCTGCCAAAGAAGATGAGATTCCCTTGCCGCTGCATGAAAGATTATCTCGTGTAAACCAGACAGAATGTGAGTCCTGAACCTCTGTGTTCAACCAAACTGCAGCTGTTTCAAAGCGGATCCAACAGCACTACAAAGTACCTTTCTTTTTTTTTCATTTGCCCTAAACTGGACTTGTGGTGCAAGTGAGAATGGGAGCGGACAGGCCACCCCATCAGTCTGCTGCTAGATCAAACCTGGCAAGAATCCCAACTTCCAGATGGCTTTTTAGAATGGCCAGAGGAGGTGAGACCTAATCCCATCTCCCAGATCCCAAATGTGCAACCAGATCCAGGAGGAGGCTCGTTCAGAGCAATTCCTCCCTGAACCACTTTTCTTTTCTACCATACAGTCATTTAATGGTTTGCAGGACCAGAGGCTATATCCAGTGGACTTTTTGAATTTGTCTAAGTTGATGCAAAACCAAGTTCTGACCTCTACAACATGATGTGGTTGCACAGTTGTGCCGTGTGCGAAAACATCCACTGTTAGTTAAGCTGCAGATATTGTTCCCTGTTGAGCGAACCACACCTCAAGACCTTGTTTATAACAAGATGGGAGTGACGACATTTGAAGACTGTTTCATGACAACTGAAATCGTAATTAACATGGCTATCTTCATGTATTGCAAGATAATTTCCGGAGGGGGTGGATGCTTAAGTGTATGTAAATAACCAATTAAAATGAAGGGCTCATTACTGGCTCACGCTCTAACTGCCTTTGATAGAGAAACTTGGAGAACTTATTTTCTTGAGCTGTCGTTGCAAATTTAGAAATGAGAAGGCAAAGGAGTTTTGGAAGAGGATCGTCTTTCTGATTCACACATCACCCCTTTTGAAGGGAAAAGAGTCACAACTGTGTGATTTCTTGAGCTGGGTGTGAACCAAGCAGCTAGTCCAGTGCAGCAAAGGCAATTGTACCGTCCTTCAGTTCTCAAGCATGGCTGGGAGCAAAAGTGAGTGAGAGCACAGCAACCTTTATGGTATTAGCTGTAATTATAGGCTGCTGTTCTTTGTCGGAACAGGAGGAAAAATCAAATATTTACCGTTGGGGACAAATGGAGAAGCAAGAGCCTTTTTTGAGTGTGTGTATGCAGAGGGTGGTCCAAGTCCTGCACTTTTAAAGAGGCTGATCTGAAAGGTGTCAGCACCTGCTCCTGCTTTTTTGTCAGTAGATGCAAGAGTCACAGCGATCATGTAGAAAGGTCCAGAGCTGACAATGTGCCATGGCTGATTTTGGAGCTTCTTATATTTTTAGTATTGCTGGTGGTGGAGATACCGACAGCAGAATGATCCTGCCTCCCTTGGAGTGAAAAATGATTCACGCTCTGTAAAAATAAAGCTTGATGCAAGCAGCCCTGTATCCTCTGAAATGAGGACTGCAGCTCTTGAACTTTTAAAAGGACCCCTTTTTCCCCAGTTCTTTAGAAAAGACTTGCTGAGTTTTACAGTTAGCATGGCTCGCCTGTTTGTGGACAGCTCTCCCGAACAGCGTTTTTTGGGAGCACTCTCTTTTGCTCTGGCCTGGCAATGAAGCTGAGCCTTAGGAAATTTTAAACTCGGATCGAATTTGGAATCCCCAATACTTGTGTAAATTGTTCCCTTCTCCAGTTCAGCTTAATGTTGATCTCTTCAATAAAGCCTGTAGTTAATGCTCCCTTCCAACTGTTCTCTGATGTGTCATCGGAGGTCGTGTGAGTTGTGGTACCAGAGTGTGTTGTCTCTGACCATCTGCTCCGGGTGCTTTTTGAGGCAGAGGGAAGATCTATTTCCAGACAAGTGGCACTTAGTTTCAGTAGGAGAATTTGGATCTTTAGCAAAAGATTTTACATAGACTTGAAATAAAGAAGGAGGAGGGAGCATGAGTGGGAAAAAAAAATATTTTAGTAATGCTTGTGGGTTACAAGGTCTTACAATACTTCAGATGGCATGTGCATACCATACAAAGGCAATGATAGAAACGACCTTCGGAGAGCGGATACCTCTTTTAATTAATTAATTATGTGGGCTGTGTAAAGGGACATTAACAGATGTGCTGCGAGCACATGATTTTAGCACAAAACGGTACTGAATCTCCACATCTCTGAACGCTATTAGTCCTATCTAAGTCCTCCTCCTTGTAGCAGTGTTATCTTGTGCAAAGTCACTCCTTTGAGGAGGTCGTTCCTTTGAGGCTTCATCTGTACAGCAGGGCTGAGGTGAAGGCCGGGAATCTGCCCTGGGATCTGCTGGGATGAGGTGTGATGCAGGATGCAGTTCTCTCACCGAGTTGTGCATCCTCGTGGGAACACCTTGGAATGAGTGAAGCAGCTCAGTGCATTTTCAGATGCAGGGAAATACTCCTGCAAAATCAAGGCTGTTTGGTTGTGCAGTGCGAGCTCCGCAGGGCAGAGCTGCTTTGCGCCTGGTTGACTACAAGGCAGATGAAATCACTCAGCTCCGGGAACTGAAATAATGATTCAACTAAAAGTTTAAACAAAAGTTACAGGGTGGCAAAGAAGCCTTGTGTGGACTTTCCACTGTTCCAACAACTACTTATGACCTTTCATACAGTCAGATAAGTAGTTTTATCAGACAAAAACCTGAAGCAGGAACCCAGCTTGTTAACAGTGTGCAAGTGACATTTCTTTCCTTCCCTTTACAAGCTTGATTGCCACATTTTAAATGGCAACATTTATTCTGAGAAGAGTTGACGAAGACCTTAGCCACGTTATTGATTTATGCACCAGATACCGTCAAATTGTATTTGTGTTAAGGAATGAGCCGTAAACAGCGAACTGGAAACCATGGCTTAAAAGGTGAATATCCTCTGAATATCTAGGTTCAGATCTTAGGTCTCAGCTTAAAATGAGTATTATCAGCTCCTGGAGTCTACAGGGGTGTGTGTTTTGTTTTGCCTGGTTTGGTGTTTTTTTTTTGTTGTGTTTTTTTTTTTTTTATAAAGTTCAATCAAGTAATCCGATGCACAATTGGCACTGTTAAAAACAGGATGGAGACCGGCTAATAGGTTAGGTCAGACTTGAGGTGCATCCACAAAGCAGCATGCAGCCATGTGTAGAGGGTTCAGTTTATCAATTGACTTATTAGATTTATTTGATCATCTGCGATTTGAGCAACCTGATCTGGTTGAAGATACCCCTGCCTATGGGGGCAGGGCTTGATGATCTTTAAAGATCCCTTCCACTTCAGACCATTCTGTGATTCCTCTCTGTTACAGGTACAGCTCCATAAGGAGGAGGGCAGCGCCAACATATGGGACATTTTTGGGTTCTTCAGAACTGATTCGGTCCTTTCCAAAAATCCCAAGCTTTGTCAGGTGGTAGTTGGAACAAGTTATATTTCCTTTCTTTTATCTCATTTAAAAAAGTAAAAACTTAAAATATGCCCCAAGAGTAACGAGAAAAGTAGGGGAAATGGCAGCCTGTTACAGCTGTGCACCTCAGGCAAACCTCATGGTGCTCCCAAATCACAAATCTTGTACCAGACCACATGGATGTGAGCGTTCCTCTCTGAAGTGGTTGTCTAGTTTGAGTGGCATGGGAGGAGGGGTTAGGCTGTAAAAAACATCTCTTTTCTTAGATACAATCTTAGAAATAGCTTAAAAATCCAGCTTGAGATAGTTGCCTGTTTTGGAAAATTGCAACACAGAGAGCTTAGCCAAGCTGCGTGCAATAGAGAACAGAGCTGGATGCTGCAAGGTCCTTGGGCAGGCTGTACCAGGAGTACAGTAATGTAATCTGTAACATAAAGTATATATTATGTAAACATAACATTTTACTGTAATGAAAAGTGTAGCTGAGAGTGTCTGATAGGTAGAGAGAGAGAACATTACACAGCTTCTGATGTGTTTACTGTGGAGAGATTGTAAATGGATGTTAGAGAACCTGCTTCACAACTGCCATTCAGATTAGGAAGCCAGGCAGATAAGTATTGCCCTAGAAAATGCTGAAATGCCAAGACCCTCAGACATTTAGGCAATGTTCTGGGAACCTACAGGACTCGGAAAACCCAGCAGGTACCCAGATGTCTTCTTTACCTAAGAATATCAGAGTCCTAGGAAAAATCAGATCAGCTGAGCATGTTGTTACCTAGGCCGTTTCTGTTCGACAAAGATTCCTTTAAAATGCAGTTACTTGGTTAAAATAATTTCTTCAGTATCTTCATGGGCAGAAATCCATGGCCTCTCTTATTCCTCTGATCACTTCTGAGCTACTGATTCCTTCAAGAGCAGATATTTTGGCACCATTTTGGTTTACCCTCTGTCTCTTGTGCCTGTAGACTCAGCAATCCTACTGAGCATGTTAATTGAGGGATATGTCTGCAAGGGATTTCAGGACTATGATCCTCTAAACAAAGTTCTGGGGCTTTGTGCAATATGTTCTTTCATGGAGAGAAATGCTGGGAACGGGAAAGGAAAGCTGGGTGGGTAGTGGGGTAATTAAGTTTCTGCAGGGCCACATGGAGACAGAGTCAGGAAACAGGAAACATTACCTGGCTCAAGTCAGTTGCATCAGCTCAAAAAGGGTAGTTAGGATTGGTGTTACTACAAGGAGGGTGAAATAAGTTGCTTTGACTTTCACTGCGCTACCCAGTGAAAGCCACTGTGTGAAGCTGGGAACTCTTGCGTGTCTATCGTGGTAGTAAAGCGTGAACATTGCTTCGGGTAGAGCCCTGTAATCAGCTTGGAGGAAGGAAGTAACAAAACATCTTCAATATGTTCTAAGAATAATGTGGTCCTTAAACTTCCCCATAAATACAAAATAATCAAATATTGCCGTGAGTAATTATAAGCATTGCAGAGCAGGCACCAGACAAAGTATTGACATATCTTAGTAGTGTCTTAGCTCCCAACCAGCCCTAGAAATGCCTGTCTTCCCCTTCTGTTGTCCAGAAGCAGTTTGCATATTGGAGAAGATGGTCCAGGCCCTGTGGCATCCTCCTGAGCGATCAGCTGATCTTCTTGGGAGTCTAAAGATTGGCAATAAAATCTGGGATGCTAATTTAGGGTTTATTGTATGTTTGGTACCAAAGCCACTGTCCAGCTCAGGCAGAGCAGTGGCTGCGTCTTTGCAGGATGCTGGTACGGGCATGACTTCAGTGCTCAGTGGTTGCATGGAGGGTAATCTAGATGCAGGAGATTGAAATCAAAGAACCATGTGAGCTTGAGCACTGCTTCTTCCCTAATGTTGATTAGGTGGCTAATGTGAAAGGTCGTTATCTGACATGATGGCAGTTGAAGTCATATCTATATGGTGCTCACATAACTAGTGAAAATAATTAACAACATGCCTTCATGGCTTGGAGAGTAACTATGTAAGATGCTCTTGATAGTGCGCTGGTGGTATGATGACACAAACTGGTTGTGTGTTTTGAGGGAAGTCTCAGGCTGGCTGCTACTCAGCTTGGGCTCCTCTTTGTGATTGCCCTTGTTGGGCTTGAGCTCTTGTTTTTCATTTTTCGGAAGCTGTTAGTAGTATCGAGGAGACACTGGTGTTTTGGATCCTTTCTTCATTTGTGCTTCTTCATTTTGCTTTTTGTTGCCTGTGGAAACTGGTCTCTTCTAACACCGTCCTGGCTGGGTTTCGTTTTGAGCTGATGTTCAAACGCGCTCCACTGCCATACGAGGCCAGCTAGTGAGTATTTGCCAAACAGAAGCCAGACAAGCCACAACGGGCTGGATTTGAATGCGTGAAGCAAAAATGGAAATTATGGGAATTTTGAATGTCTTGGTGAGTCACAATCTGTTTATTAGCAACAGAATGCTTTTTGGCTATAGTCTGAAAACTTGGGAAGAAGAGCATGGGATACATCACATCACCTTTGCTCACACTGAATAGACTGTTGTCCTGCTGTGAGACTGTGTTACCTGACAAGAGATGAGTTCAGAAACAGAGAAGGAATTGAGCGTGTAGCCTTGAACTTGAAACATGAAAACTGGAATACAGTTATGTACCATTCTCTTTTTCTAGGTGGATCTGTGATACTTAGAGAGAGAAGCATACAGTGCTCTTTGATTTGGAGAAAGTTGTACTTCAGTATTGATCTAAAAGTAGATGGGAAGAGCAGCCCTGTACAAATGAAGGCAGCTTTGTGGTTTTACCCTTCAGTGATCATCTTGTCTTAACAGGGAGGCACAGCATCTGTGTGGTGATTAATCTCTGACTCTATTTGGTTACTGAATGTTATTCATTAAAAAAATACCTTAAAGTAAACATGTTGTACCGCCTCGGACAGATTCCCTTTGGGAACGGTTTCACTTGGAGACCCTATTTCCCTGGCACATTCCAGTGATGACTGTATGGGAAATACCATTTTTAAAGTACTGGCTGGCAGATGTGATTTGTTATCTCTGCCTCCACATTGGCCTTCTGTGGAGATACTCTGAGAAGACACAGCTAGGATACAGCCTTGTTGCCACGTTTGCTCTGAGCATGGTTCTCAGAGAAGTTTCTTAATAGCCACCAAGGACTCTGGTTTGTTTTGGTTTTGTTTTTTTTTCTGTAACATGTGCCTGGTGCTCCCACCCATCCAAAGCATTTGCTTGGAGCAATTTTGTAAATAGTGAGGCTTCTGTGAGTGCAGAGAGTTTTCAATAAGCTAATGAGGAAGGAAGACACTAGTGCCCTAGGTTTGATCCTATCTTTACTCATGCACAAAGTGTTCTGTTGACTTGGAGAAACCAGGAGTGCAGATGTGATCGGGCCATGCTGCTAATGATACTCCTCTTGGATGTCACATTCTTTTTATCAATGCAAGACTGAGACTTTTAGTGAATTCTTTACAAGCTGGTTCATAGTTTCAGTTAAGCAACGCATCCATTATTGATTGAGTTTATTCTGACAGCTCCTAAGGACTAGATAAGAGTAGAGCTTAATTACGGTGGGCTAGTTATTGATCAGGTTGTTTAGAAGAGGAGGGCAGGGAAGATGGGAAAGGGACTGGTGCATCCAGCAAGGCTCTTGGTTACAGACTTAGCCCTGTTCTCATTCAGCAGCGCGTGTGCTCGAGCGCTGTGCGAACAGCAGCCTGATTTCTGCGCTCTACCTGAGCTGGGGTGTGGGCTGCAGAGAGGAACACTATGAAGTGTGCAAGAATATGACATGAATGGAGAGCTGAAGGTTGCTCTGTTCCATATTTCTCTTTCTTCTCTTTTTTCTCCTCCTCTTTTTTTTTTTTTCTTCACTCCTTTTATGTCTGCCATCTTTTCCTGCTCTAGTTTTTTTTTGTGTCATCTTTAGAAATCAGATGGGTTACCTTAGTGAAAAGGTTAATTTCAAGGTGTGATGACTTATAAACCAAAGCCAGTCCTGGTGAGCAAGAGGGGCCAGCTGTGGATGTGAGACAGGCTGGTGGCTGCTGGGCTCACAGTCTTCCCGAAGGCCAGGGGAACTGGGAAGGCTGAGGCTGTCATGAGGCTGTAGTACTGTTCACAGCCAAGTTGATTTGATTTCTAGAGAGTGCGCACTAAGGCGAGCGCCAGCAGTGCGCATGGGCCTTGGATAGGGTAGGTGGGAGAACCTGTGGTTTTGGGAGAGCCGACCTGCTGGACCCAAGTGCAAATTTTTCAGATGCACACAGAAATCTGTGCATGATTCCACTCTCTAGCTGGTATGAGTCTGACTGAGCAGTAAGGAGGAAGCATCCACTGACTTCTCGGGGTCTTCCGTGTAAAGAGAAGAACAGGGGCTCTGCTTGACCCCATTCAACTGGAGCTCAGTGGTGCACACCACAGTGTCACACAGGGATCTGCTGCTCGGAGCTGTACTGCTGCTCGGAGCTGTACTGCTGCTCGGAGCTGTACTGCTGCTCGGCATCGCATGAGCACCGGCGGGATTGTAACAGTCTCTAGGGGAGCTCATATGGGATATCGTGATTAGTGTGGTTTGGGATCTCATGCCTTGAGCACTTTGGAGGGTCTTCCTTTGGTGCCTCAAGGTGATTCTAACAGCAGGTGCAGAGTCACTGTAAAAGGCTCGTTTTGTAAGTGCACCTTGCTGCCGCATTCACTGTCTCCTGCCTGGGGGTTAGGCTGGCAATGTGGTATCCACTCAGCCAAGCCACCTCCTTCCTTCTGTTCTAGAGGCATCCAAGTTTAGCTCCCCGGGGCAGAGCCCCCACGGACTCGGAGGAAAGGTTCAGCTACTATGAACTCTGTCCTGATTTTGACACTCCTTAAGTGTATGAGGGCTTTTGATGTACGGTCTAGGTGTGCGTCAGCTAATGTTACTTGCAGTCAGATCTGCGCTTTACAACTCTTCGGGGATCCGTCCTCCACCTTGATGTTTTACAGAGCTCTTCAGGCTTCACACCTTCCTCACTCCACTGGCTGTGATTTACTGTTTCTGCCTTAAAATAGCCTTCTAGACCATGGATGCCCTGTGTGCTACAGCATGTGCCTCTGGAGGTGTACCCTGGCGGGGCAGGGGAGGGGGGGGAATCACAGAAAGAATCTCCCTGACATAAAGCTGAAGTCAACAAAATTGGTTTTTGAGTCAAATATTGAGGGTTATCTCGTTTTTTGAGATGGATTTGCCTCTGTTCTTACTGAGCTCCTACAGAGAAGATACCCGTTCCCTTCCATTTTTATGGTATCATAATACTGATCTAAATAGGAACAGCATGTGCCGAGATGTTATCTTTCCATGGAGAACTTGTTAAAATGTTTTTCATGTAAGTTTTTCCTATGGTTAGAGATCCTTTCAGGATTTTTTTTCTTAAGGAGCACAGTTAAGTCCCTCCACAACCTGTGCCAACACCAGCCTGCCCATCTGAAGGTGGAAATCAGAGGGGCCATCCAGCAGGTCCCCTGAAGCACAGTGCCACCATGTTGGCTACTTGCAGCCAACCACTGTGGAAGGTGACAGGGTGACACAATGGTGTGTGACTCATTTTCCAAGCTGCTCCTTTTACATTATGGAAACTGTTGGCAAAGACTGAAAATACAGCTCGTAACAAAATAAATGGGTAACTGTGGTTGGGCAGTGGGGGTGAGCACATGTGCATCCATTAACATGCCATTTACATTTATTTTTTTTCTTCTATCTATTGTTTAGATCTCTCATCTTGTGAACCTTTGGGATGGAAGTGGTTTAGGATCTGAAGGATACCTAATTCAGTGCTATCCAAAATTCAGGAGCTGCCTGTTGCTGGAGCAGATCTGAAGATGCAGCGTGTGTGCTCAGAGAGATGGAACATCATGCTGTGATATGTACTTCAGCTGTCCAGGTAAGCAGCTTCCTTCAGTCCACACCACAAGCCCTTACACTTCAGGGTAAAAAATGCCAAGATATCCACATAGGTGCTGCTGTTTTGTCAAGAAATTCTCATTAAGAGCTGTGTGCACAGAAAATGTTTGAGACGTTTGCAATGAAACTAAGGGATAAAGACCTCTGAACCCAACTGGGAAGTCCAGCATGAAGAGGGGGAGCAGAGGTCAGGCACATGGAAAGATGCGTGCTCTCCTACCTTGTGTCAAGTCCTGTCACATCAACTCTAGCAGCAAAGCAGCCTCGTTCTTGAAGGTCAGGCTGTCAAGAGCTGACTTTCTCGGAAGATGATCTTTTTCATTAGGGCAAACTCCTTCATGAGATCTTTCTTTTATCTTTTTCAGTTTCAGGGGGGAAAAAAGCTATTTTGAAAGGCTGTTTTGGTTGAGTCTGTGTAATCCAGCATCCTGCCTTGGTCAGCATTCAGTACCCCTGTGAATTAGGGACTGAAGATCCCTGTCCCACTGCGCCCAGGGCTTCTGTGAGCGTGAGGAGCTGTACTAGTTACTTGTATTGTACGAAAAGAAAGCTATTAATGTTTCCTTTCAGTGTTATGACTATCTCTTGATGAATGTTTGCATGTAGATAATTCTGGTTACAAAATATCTCCTTGCTTACAATTTCCTTATCAAAACTAGAGGGAATCAGAACTCTCTCGTGCAATTGTACGGCAACAGGTCAGCGCTACTTTCTTGTCAAGAGACTTTTTCTGAGCAAGTAAGAAATCCAACTGGCGTTCATGTAGATGCGGGGAGTTGAGTGTTTCTGGTTTTTTGTTTGTTGTTTTTTTATTTATTTATTTTTTTTTGGGCAATGCATTTAGATGGTTTTGTATGCTCATTCTGCTTAAGATTGTCAGTGGGTTTTGGAAGTCTTAGCTCTACGTTATCGTAGACAGATGGCTGACAAGAGAGATGTCCCCATGGTTGAACTTTTTGTATTCCTAGTTTGGCTGCTGGGTAGTTGAATACTGGTCATATATATAAGTTTTTTTGTATCTTCATTTCTCTGCCAGTGAATATGAAATTAACATTAGTGTCTCCCATATAAAGTCCTGTAAGAGTCTTAGAGTTGGAAATGCTGGATATGACCTCAGTGATGATGTCACCAGCTTCTGGACTGTTTGAGAGACACAGACTGGGGTGGTACAAATGTTCACCATTTGTTCCTTTGCCATCTGCTACACAACAGGAGCAGCAGAGTTGTTTTACATACAGTAAGTTCCCCTTTCAGGTCTCCACATTGGTGTAGAAAATACAGAGCATCCTCTTTCACTTTTAGAAGGAAATAAACCTAAACAAAGCACCAGCTGTGCTGTGACCTCTAGGCTGATGGCCGGTGTCATTATCCTTTAAGGTCCATTAGCAGCAACCTTCAGTTCAGGGGTGTTGATTTGTATCTCTCCTGTGAGATGCCAGAACAGGAAGAAGGCACGGATCCCTCTTGCGTTGCTCAATGCTTCTGGACCAGTCATTGTCAGTGAGACAGATGTTTGTTCGGCTGTTGACCTGTCTTCTGGCCAGGGCTTTAGAGGGGACATAGTAAAGGTGATGTTGTAGGTAAGTGCAAGCTACCAGACTGAAACAGTTCTGAGGCTGCAGACTTTCTTGCAGCCAGCTGATGTTAATAGATCCCACCCTCCATGCGTGCTTTAGAGGAAGGCACAGGCTTCATAATAGGCCAAATCCATGGACTTCTGTTTGCACCATAATCATCTCTGGAAAGAAATTTCTCGCTGATTAACATATGCCCGGAAGCATTCACAATGAATAGGCCTTATAGTTTTGTCTTCAATGTACCACAGACATTTGGTCGTATCTTCAGCTGGTGAAAACTGGCATCGCTTTGTTGCCTTTCCAAGTCAATTTGCAATGAGTGAAGATTGGTCTTTCTGTTCTCCTTCACATGAAGGTCATGTAACTTTTGTGGCTTTGTGCAATATGTTCTTTCTAAAGAGAAATGAATGTGCAGTTGTCTTTTATTTTGCAATGATCTTCTAAAGTACTCAGTTCAAAGATTGGGCGTGCTTGACACACTTTCCACCAATTCCTTTCAAGTTAATAATCCTCTGATGCCTCTCACATGATCTGTTGGTCCTGTGAGGGTTTGAGCTTTGATGGAGGAGGAGTCTTTGAACAACAAGGGAGGATTAGAAAATCTGGGGAACTTCTGTTTTAGAGGCTTTGATATCGTGCTGGTACTCCATCCTACTGTTAGGCTGTTTCAGTATTTCCAGTCTCAGAGGGTCATTTCGTAATAGATATGGGAAGGATTCTCACTTGGCTTGTCTGACGTATTCTTAGTTGCTTGGGGAAGAAGGTAATAACTTGCCCACTAAGACTACCAGTACCTTGTTTTCAACAGGATCTAAGAGCAGTATGCTTCAAAGGAACGATGTAGAGAGTTGGAGGAGAACCAGCCCCCACTGAGGAGAGTAAAGCCTAAAGCTGTAGTAAGAGAGCTGGGAGGCAGACATTTTTCCATCCCTCTCCTTTCTTCTCTGTGATGATAGATCATTAAGAGCATCAGCTGCTACTCACTGTGAGCGAAGGTTTAAGAATTTCTCTCACAGATAGTGGAGAAATGAGTCGTTCTGCGAGCCTACCAAAATCAGGACTCAGCTTCCTGCATAGTTAGGCTTTGAATCAGATCCCCCAGCGTGACAGGGAAGTGGGTTGTTAGCTGGGCATCCTCCCAACTTGCCTCCAAAGGGATCCTGAAGATGAGTGCTCAGAGCACTCTAGGAAGCTGGAGGAGTCTCAAAGCATTTACAGGAACAAACTGACTTGAGAGGGTTTCAGGCACTGCAAGCAATGAGGAGGAAACGTCCCCTTTGAAAGCCAGTAAAGCTTGGGCTCCAAAAGCCAGCAGAGGTTTTTAGGAACCACTGCGTTTTCTGAGAAGAAAACCACAGGGTTTGAACTACAAATGCACAGCTGCCTCTGAGCTAGGGATGGAGGCAGAGTATCTTTAATGTCCAAGTCCAGCAAGCCTGGTGTGAGTGGTTGGGAGCAGGGAGTGTCCTACAAGACGGGAGCTCAACTGCTTGGAGAATGTCAGGGTGCATCACAGAGCAACAGGGGAAGAAACCAGCAGTGTCACAGGCAGAGGTAGGAGTCAGATCTGCTTTCTAACATGTCCTCCTGGGCATTCTCCCGTGTGAAAGGAGAGCTCAGTTTATCAGCCCTTCCCCTAGTAGGGGCACCAACAGAGATTTTCTGCTCAGTTTGACCCCCCCAGTTTTCTCAAAATCCATAGGAACATGGTATGTTAGTGGCTTCTCTCCTTGTTCAAATTCCAGCTGAAATTGGACAACGATTCCCAGAGGCGATGGGGCACATGGTGTGACCACAAATAACGGCTTGTCTCCCTTCTGTATTGGGAGGAAATACCTGCAGATCGCTTCTATGGTGGAAGTCGCCACTTTTGTAGGTTTAATCTCCAGGAAGAGTCACCTCTAAAGAGAAAAAGGTGACTGCCCTGTGACACAGAGTGCATCTGTCAGTGCTGTTTCGCCCTGGGTTAGTAATTTATCTCAAAGGTCTTGTTTGCACTTGATGCTGTCTCTGAAATCCTGAGTCACTCTTTGCCTGAATTCACCCTGGTACATCTGTTTAGTCTGTGGTTGTATGATGGTTGGGAAAGTCCTCAAGTACAGAAAGTCGAAACTGACTCCTTCCTAAAAATGTAGTTCTGCTACTTTTATAATAAGAAAGCAGGTTGGATGTCACATTCCTTGAAAAAACAGCTGTATGTCAGTCGCAGCATTTCTCAGGTGTTGAGACGCAGCTTGGTTTTGCCGTGTGCTTGTGCTCAGGATCTCCTGGCTGTTGAACTTCATGAGGGCCAACATGGATTTATACCTCCAAGGCGTTAAGTGCAGGTTACATTTATGTCAAACAGAAATATCTTGGACTACCCTCTTAGTCCTTGCCCTCAAATGGGTTGTAGGTCTGTACGAGTGTAGGAGAATGAAATGAACAATTTTCTCTCCTATTTTGAAGTCTAAAGAGTGTTCGAGGCCATGTTTGGGTCAGCTCTGGCCTGCGTTTACTCCTGTCTATGTACAGGCATGTCTGTGGCAGTTGGATCACTCTGTCTTTGCTGAGGGTTAAGAGTGTGTACACAGCTAGTTGCTGGGGTCATCTGAAGTGCATTTACATTTATTCTGCAGTGACTTGGTCACAAATTTAAGGTCTGAAGAGCACCAAGCAATTGTGCTTATCAGTAGGAGCCTCGGTGCTCGCGCCTTGCTATTGGGCCCTTCTCTAAGTTATCTTCGCCCTCAGTCATCACTGGCAGTCCTGAGAGCTTAAAAACAATTGCTTGAGTAGTCATTAAGCTCTAAATACTTAAACAGTGAAACCTCTACAAAAGCACCTCTGAAAGCTGAAGAACTTCCTGTAACGAAACTTTCCTGCTGGTAGCCATAAATCAGTAGGTTTTTAGTAGCTTTTGATAAGTGTCTTAATGGGGCCTATCAATCCGACTGCACTTAAAAGTTTCAGCCATTGTTCTATTACCCGAGTGATTGCAAATCCTCTGATGACAGAGAAAGATTTAGCAGAATATGTGTCTTGTGACCTGACAACTGTGGTATCTCTAACAACCACCTAACGTGGCTAGTGTGCATCTTTCCAGAACACACAGAGACTACACTGATGCCATTTTGTCTTTTGTGGCAGCTCAACTATTGGTCTTCCCATGCTTCCTACCTTCGTTTTCTACCTGTAGGCAATAATGTTCACTCCTGTCATATCCCGCCTGGGATACATGGAGTAAAAACTCAGATAAAGGAGAGAAAATAGAAAAGCAGTATATGAGCCAATGCCACCAGGAATTGGATATGATACAAAATTTGGGCAGCCGCTGCCACTTCTTCATCATGTAATTCACTTTTCTCTAGCAACAGACACAACATGGATACTTGAGAGTCTTGCCCCACTTTGATTTGCTTCTATTTCAAAGCTAACAGTAAAGAGAAAAGGTATCCATGAACATCCCGTGGCTTAGGAACTTGAGGAAGCATAAATTGAGAGTTCTAGGCACTTATTTTCACCCAGCTATCCCAAAGGCCATTTGAGCTGTAAAGCCCATCCATCACTTTGGCTACTGACGCCAGTGCCGCTGCCAGAGAAAGATCAATCAAGCTGGATTATCAGAGTCAAAGCCAGAGACAGCTCTTGTGGGAAGTGGTTGAGAAAGTCTCATGTCTTAATTCCTCATTGCGTAGGAAATAAAAAGGGGATTGTGCATGAGGGGTGGGAATGCCCTGGTTCTCATTATCAGAATGCATGGTCTTGAGAGAGAGGGTGGAACACTTCTGCAAAAGATAAATCATATTAATGCAGTTTGTTTCCCTGTTTTTGCCTTCCAGTGCTATCTCCTGGGAGCTGGAGTCCAGGGTCTTTGCATGTGAACTTTTATATAAGGCTAGTCATAGGAGTGGGTGGTTTTTTTGGGATGAGAAAGAGCCAGGCATTGGAAAATGGAAAAACCAGACCCCGAAAGTGGAGTGAAAGCTATTTACTTGTAAGAGAGCAACCACTGTGACTCTAGAGGTGCAAAGGCAGGCCCAGAGCTCCGTACGCGTTCAGCAATGCTGGCTGTGCTCCGGGTGCTGGCTACGCTGCTGCCTTCCAGAGCCATCGCACACGGAGCTGTCACTGGGGCTGACAGATCGGCTGTGCCACGGGGAATGGATGTGACGGACGGCATCTGTCCGCGCCGGTGGTGGGGATCCCCTCCTGGGAGCGAGCGGCCCTGGCAGCTTAGCACGGGGTGCAGCGGGCTTGGGGGCCGCAGCTTCGGTACAGCGGGAGGAGGAACGCCTGGAAGCATCTTTGGGGCGCGTGTCTCAGCAGAAGGCAGTGACTTGCACTGGTCTGTGAGATGTACTGCAGGGTGATTCAGTCACCAGTTCTGTCTCTTGGCTTGATTCAGAACAGAAGGTGACTCAGAAGCTTTATATTTGTTATTTTTTTTCTATTAGAAACTGGGGCTTTTTGATAGGGATTTGTGCCCCAAAAGCAACTGTTTCTGTCAGGACGTTTCAAAGCTTTTGGACACAGAGGTGTGTGTGAAAGGGGGAACCGAGGCAAAATGCACAGATTTGGCTAACCAAACCCCAGCTTTCCCCACAGCCCTACTCCCTGAGGTGGGTTTTCTTGAGAGGGCTGTATATGTGATTCACTTGGATTTTAGGAAAGAAAACTTACTGGGGAACCAAAGCCTCCTTTCAGAAGACAGGAAACAATTCCCTGCCCCTCTCCCTGTGGTTAAACAAGGCTGAGCAGTGGATGGACAAGATGAAGCTTGATGGTTGTGAAGGGCCCTGCACACCCTGGCGCTCGCGGGCACTGACTCTAAGCTGTCAAAAGCCACTTACGCCCGCAGTGAACCAGGAGCTGCAGTATTGGGAACGTGTCCCAGCAACAGCTCAGGAAGGTCTGAACAAGAAGATACAGATATTTGCTAAGGGCTAAGGTCCTGAATCTGTCTTCAGTGGGAACTTTGCAGGGAAATCTACTGAAAACCAAGGATGTAGGCCCTTTTTGGACCCATGGGAGAAGATTCAACACCAGCTATTTCAATTAAGCAGGCAAGTGAATTTGACTAAAAGAGTGGTGCAGCTCAAAATACACAGCAGTAGCTTGCCCTGTGTGGTCCGGTAGTGCCAAGATACCCTCTAAAAAGTTGTCCAAGTTCCTCTGGTAGCAGACTTTTAGGAGCACTGGCACAAGATGCAACCACAGTGCAGGTACCGCACTCCCTTCACCCTGCATAACTTCATCACTGGCTACTCTGCCCCTCACCAGATTTGATGAAAGTCTTTCAAACTGCATTAAAAATGAAAAGAATGGTGCTACTAATTTTCATGGCTGCTGATTACAGTAGGCATGTTGCATTAGATAGTTCAACGGTTAGGGCAAACTGTAGTGTCATTATAATGAAAGAGTGAGATGTGCTGTGCAGAGAATAGCGAGCTGGATTCTGCTCTCTGGTGACTCTCCCACTCCGGCGAGTCTTGCAGGAGTAGTTTGAGTTGTGCCCATGGATGGGACGTGATGTCATGGTGAGTGACTTCCATAATTGCTGCTGGTGTTGGCTGTCTTGGCAGAGGAGCTGAAGACTGCATGCACTGAATGTGCTCTGGAAGAGAGCCCTTTGGTTAAGGGTCAGGGCACACGGACAGACAGGCAGCAGTAAAGGGGAGCTATTATTTGTGGACCGACAGCTGACACCAAGCTGCAAGGCTGCCTGTTGTAGCATATTTCACTGCAACTTAAAATCTGAGTGTATTTTTAATGCTAAAAAGATAAGGCTGAAAGAAAGCAACAGGACAAGGGCCTGAAATAAAAGATTGCAAGAAATAAAATGAGCAGCTTCCAAGAGCTACATGTCTGGGTATTACTCTGGGTGGGGGATGGCTTGTTCTCCAGATTAGCTCTCAATTTATGCCCCAGTAGTGAGACCATGAGCACTGGAGTGTGTGTACTGGCTCTGGCCAAAGACTCACTTTAACCTATTGCCCTGTCCTTGAGTGTGACCAGCAACACATGCTTCAGGGTAAGTCTCAAGAGAGAAACTGTTCATAGTATGATCCTTCCTCTGCCATAACCTCTGGCCTGTTGTCCCATCTTCTGGCATCAGCATCTTCGTGATGTTTGGTGGACCTGGTAACTGCAGTGGTTCTAGGTTGGTTTTGGTGGTTGGTTTTTTTTGAGTGAGAAGTACTGAACGCGTGTGCTTTAATCATCTTGCCATCCTTTGTGTCACCTCTCCCTGCCATGTCTTTTCTGAGCTAAGGCATCCTCCCAC
The DNA here is from genome assembly GCA_013396935.1 of Baryphthengus martii. NCBI lineage: Eukaryota > Metazoa > Chordata > Aves > Coraciiformes > Momotidae > Baryphthengus > Baryphthengus martii. The sequence goes on from VWZK01012370.1 coordinate 515,553, forward strand.
ATGGCGACAGGAGCTGTGCAGTATGCAAAATCATCGATCAGTCCATTCTTCTACTCCACGTGTTGTCTATCCTTTCCAAGAGAGGATGATGTGATCCTCCCCCAGGAATCATGACTTAGATGCATGACAGAGTCATTTTTTAATGGTGGCATCAAAAAAAAGGAAGATTCTACCTTCCCCTTGTCTAGCCTTTCAGTAACACTTTCTGAGCCCCTGCAAGCCTTCGTGACCATTCCTGAGCCTTGAGCTGGCGTTTTTAAAGCATTATCTGCAGCAGCCCCAAACAAAATGATAGATGACTGTGAGAGCAGAAGGAAGCACAGTGTTCTCACAAAGAACTGCATGTGTGGGTAGACACTTCATATTTTATGCTTTTCCAGTGTATTATTTGTGCTCTTGGAGCATGGCCGGCATCCCTTTGGTGCACATCTGCTTGGTCTGCCTTGGAAGTCACCTGACAGAAGCAAGCAAGTTGAGCAGAGCGTTTCCAAATTCTTGATCGTATTTGAGAACACTCTGAGTTACTGACTGGTTTGCGTGGATGCTATGCTAGAAAGAAAGAGGAAACTTTGGTTTGAGTTGTAGACTGCAAGTGTTTCAGAATGACCTTTCAATCTCCTGCATGCAGAGTCAGCCATGTATTAAACACTGGTGCTGTTAAGTAAGAGCGATGTAATCCGGCCCTGGGGTTATTCCATGTACATCCCCTGCTCATTCTGTGGTTTTGAATTTCCCTAAAACAGTTTTTTCCTAAACTTAAGCGGTGAAGATGAAATCCCCTTTGATACATTTTCATTCCTTTATGTATATGTTATTGTCTCACTGAGAAAATGAATTTGATCATGAAATACCATGTTCCTGTTTTTCAACTCCACCCCTTTGTCTGGAGACCTCTGTCCCCTTCTGTATACTTTTTTGATATGAAGCACATGTGTGTACATAGGCATCTAGAGGTGCTATAGAGGATATGGCTTCTACTTCACTAAGAACAGGTGAATTTCTACCTGTGATGTTACTTGGAGCTGCAATAAGGACTGGATTTCCAGGTCTTGCTTTTACTTGTGGAAGTTGCTCTTATTTACCTATGCACAAGCTCTTGGAAATTCCCACTGGCTCCGTTCAGATAGGTCTTCAGGTTTGGACTCCATCTGTTCGGACCAACCTTGCTGGTCACAATTGTTCTATCCATTTGTATTCAGTAACAGTTAAACTGCTAACTCTGAACTCCCCTTCTGAGGATGCAGGCTCTGACATGGCCAATAGCAGCCCATGTGGGTGACACTTTTAGGTCTATTGCTTGGATTTACATCTCTCCCCTCTAGGGAGGTGAGCTAGTCTTCGTCAGAAAATAAAAAAGGACAGAAGTGTAAATAGTGATGCATTCCTTCAGATATCCAGGCAATATCTGTGGAATTAATGATTGAAAACTTCACATGGAATTAGGGAGATAGCAGCAGTGCACCCGGGGGCTTTACACAAGAGGAGTTGTTGCATTTGGAGAAGAAGAGAAAGAAATGCTGAGATATTTAGGTGACTGCTGTTTTGCTTCGTCATGGAAAGAGGGATGGTAAAAAGGGGAAGGTGGGAGGCAGAACAGCTTTTATGTTTGGGCATAGGCTGGGAGGAATAACATGCTGTAAATATTGCAGCTGACACAGCAGAGGCCCATTTGGCCAGGAATATAGGGCAATAAATGCAGTCAGGTGATCCAAGGGTGTTGTGCGTAACTCTGCCAGGTCGTTAGGCGAGAGCTGATCAGGAAATAATTATGGCTGATAAGAGGAGCTTGTAAGGAGACCAGCACCTTCTATGACCATGAAAGGTTTTAATGATTAACTGTTACGGAAAAGCTAGAAGCACATTCTCCGCTTTCTCCAAAGTCACACCCGACCGCTCTCCTGCATCGTTACCTTGAGCGCTGCCCTGCTGATCGGCCGGCCGCTGTGCCGCGGCGTCGCGGTTGAGTGGGAACCAGCTGTAATCCCGGGCAGCCTCTGGGATGTGAATGGGAAAAGCCGGTTGCTTCTGAAAAGGGCACAGGTGGTAAAGTGCCATGTGCCTGGATCTCCTGGAGATAACTCCCAGGGGAATCCATTCTGCTCCTGAGAAAACTGTAGGAGATTGCTGTCTCCTATATATTGCAAATGAAACTCCGCCTTGGCGATAGGCTCATGTGTGGGTGATGACAGAAGGCCGCGTAGCTTGAAAATAGATTTGGGGAAAAGATGCAAGAGGAAGTAGAGGGAACATTTCCTGTGCTTTGAGTAGGTGCAGCAGTGTAAATCTGAGGTGCTTTTGAATGGGTAGAGTGAAGCCTGAAGTGCAGCTTCCCAGGACCTGGCCATGATACTATATTTGAACATCTCCTTTTCTGTTTCCTTACGCAATGTTGAAAACAGCAGATGCCAATAAAACCAGCTCTTGCCAATGCTACGTGGAATTGACAGTCTGTGGGTAGTCCCCTGCTGCAGCATTTACAGCACAATATGGCCCTAATATTTTGCCTTGCTCACACTGCGTGCTCTGGCTCCCTAGGCTCAGACAAGAGAAGCGAGCTGCTGCCATCAAAACTTCCATTCCACAGGACTGGAAGTAGTGGTCCAGCCTGGCGGGATCCCATCTTCTAACCCCTTTGACTCCATTGAGAAGGTGGCGTAAGCACAGCCCCCTTGTGGCAATGCCTCGGGAAGATGAAGAGGCCACAGACCCTGTTAGGAGTGTCTGATGGTGCTCAGGATAAATGAGCTGAGGTGTGTATCCTGGCTCTGGGGTTGGCTGAGGGGGTGCAAGTTGGTGACCACACAGCACGCTGGCCTCGCCCCTGCTTGGGTCAGACCCTTGCAACGTACTGCAGAGAAAAACACTGTCTTTGGTGTGATAGCTGTTCTTCTGTCTGCAGCTCCACCTGTAACAGTGAGGGCAGAGCTGTGCCCAGTGCTTGACACGCACCGAACTAGCCGTTGCCAGATTCACTCCACGGGGGAAACTGGCCCTGAATGTTAAGAGGGGGGTGGCATTAAATACAGACAGTGGGAATGGTTCCGGAGCAAAAGTCTGGATCTTGAATTGACTTTCCTCTGCAGCCTTACTGTACAGCTGTTGTTATAGTGTTTGCTAATTGATTTTACTTGATTAATGGTAGCTAATTAATTTTTATTAATCAAGTCTCATTTAGTGACTTGTATGGTTAGGCACAGCTATAAACCTCTGCACAGTTCATCTGCATTTGCCACAGATTTTCCCTGCTCAGGACAAGGTGCAGGCAGGACAAGGTGTTGCCAGCCCCGTGGACCCGCTGTGCTGGACCTGCCAGGCACGTTAAGGTGTCCTATCAGGCCAGGGAGAGTGAGACAGATCCACAGGATGTCCACAGACTGTGGGTTAACTCCTGTGTCAGTCTGTTGCTGTAGGTGTTGGATAGCCTTGGCCAAGATACAGACTCCATCGTCATTTCTGAGAAAATACAGTCATTAATGTATCATCTGTAATCGATAGGCCCTGGCCCTGATTCAGCAAGACACGTAAGTACGTGGCTAATATCCATCACACACTCTGGTACCTTGATGGATTTGGGTTTTTTGGTGGTGTGTTTTTTTTCAAGAGCCTCCTTTTGCATTGAAAATTGGATTTGTGCTAAACTGAGGCATTTACGCCTACAAGACCATCAGCCGTAGCCTGACCACGAGGTGCCATGTGCTCACAGCGTAAATAGGATCTTAAAGCTGGGAGATGCCATCACGTGGAGACCCAAAAGCCTAATGAAAGTCAAGAAAAGGGAGAAACCATTACCAAGTGGTGCATTCGGCTTTTTGTAGCTCTCCTTACCTGCACAGAAGGTTGATGTAGAGATCACAGATTATGGAGCGGAAGGTGTGAATTGGGTTGAATTGCATTTAGCTGTCCTTAACACTGGACAAGTGCACAGTGGCCAGGAGGTGAGGGGAGAGAGAGGACTTGCTTGTGAATGGGCAGAAAAGCAGTTGGTGGCTTATTACAGTGTGTACTGGGGGGAAGTAGGAGCTCTGACTTATTTTCTGTGTACGACTGAAATGAATCCTTACAAGGCCCTATTATTTTTTTTTCCTTAGCAAGCATATTTATTTTTTGAAAATCTGTAGTTTTATTTAAAAGTGTTTCTTTTTTTTTTTATTTGAAGGCTGAGTTAGGAACAGTTCTGAAGCAATTGTTCATTAGGCTTGTAGCTGGTTTTCATGTATTTTTAATTCTATTCGGCCTGGATAGCTTTTAATCAGTTTAATACCCTCTCAATTCACTAATTGTTATTTATTCCATTCAATTATGAATCCTACAAACATTCATTTCCCCTCATACATCTCCTATAATGACCCCTAGAAAGCTGAGGACATAAAGGCAGAGTTTCAAACCACCTTGGGAATAGCTTCCAGTGACCACCTTTCGTGTCTGGAGCCTGAGCCACAGCGATTGGTGGGAGGACTGGGATCCTCCAACCGCTTTAGGTGCTTTTGAGAACTTACCTCTAAGCTGTATTTTAGCACTGTAGGAAAGCCTGATTAAGTAAGTACTTAAACAGAAGCTTCTTTAAAACACACAGCCGGTCTTGCCCCTACTTGACAAACCCTAAGCTGGAAGTTTAGTTACTACCCTCAAGCTTAGGGAATGGCTGGAGCCGGGAAGCTTTGCTGTAGGCATGTAGCAACCCAAGGGAGACTGAGCTTCAGATGTTGAGCTGCTATCACCTGAAATTCCTCTGTTGACTTGGAGGGAAGTGGTATGATTTATGCATCCTCCAGAGGTAGTCAGTAATGGTTTGGGTTTTGTTTATTATTGCAGTGCTGAGTGAAGAACCACAGGGACTCAAGGTCACACCCCACCCTGTGCGGGCAGCCATGTCTGGCCGTGGGCTGTGTCTCTATGTTACATTGCAAGGAGACAGAAAGTTTCTCAAGCCATTGAGATTTTGGCAGAGCAGCGCTGAGGCTTGGTGGCTGAAGTGATGAACTCTGCACTGAGCTATGCAGAGAGCCAGGGCTCAGCCCTGGCACGGTGAGCCCCAGCACAGGGCTGGGCGCAGTCCTGCAAGCTCTGCCACAGACCTTCAAGCCTTGGCTTCTCTGCTGAGACTCTCCAAGGAGCTGCATTGCTGACGGCTGCCAAATATGCTGTTTTCCTTCCCAGTCTCCCACCATCCTCCTCCTCCCTGCTTAGCAGTCCAATCTCCCTGGTTCCATGACCACAGAGCTAGGGTAGGCATGGCACGATTTTGCCTTGTGTTCATTGATCCTGGCTCAGTGCTCAGTGTTTAACAGGACAAAAGGCTGTTTGCAAAGTCATGGTAATTAAATTCTCTAACTGTCCTATTTTTTAGAGGAGCTGAGTCTCTGACATGTAAGTGTGTCACAAAAGTATTCTGTTTAGCACTGTCCGTTTTTTAAAGGCAAAGCAGACTTGTTGCAGCTCCACAGGTGACATCCATGAGATCCTTGGTAGGGGTGGTCAATAAACAGGGTCAACCAGATCTTCCTGTCAGGTTGATGGCCACATTGCGTTTCTCTAGCAGAGCACAGCTAGTGAAAATCTCTGAAATGGCAGAGATAACATATTTAGGAACAGATTGCAATGCACTGGCTGGAAGTCGGTCAGGAAGCTGTAGGATGCTCCTGTACTCCTCCTACAACACAAAAGCAACAGGCAGACCACTGCCTGCATGTGCTACTAAAAAGACATCTGTGGCTCCAGTGGATTGTTCCACCCAGGCCTGGATTGTCTTCAGTGACTTTCGAGGCTGGGACTTGGAGACTTTAAGCAACTTCCCTTCTGCTCCCAACCATGGTCATCCAATTGTAAGGACTAGAGAGAATGTGAGACAGTGGGAGCTGCACAGAGAGCAGCTGTGGAACAACTTTGCCACAGCTTGTCCTGAACTGAACTACTTGGTGATCCCAAACTGATCCTGGATTGTGCTCATATGAGAACTACCCCCTGCCCAGCTTTCCACTGCTGTGGCACAAGGATGAGAGATCTACTTAGCACTAAACCCTTCCTTCTTTCCCAAGAAACCACTTTGGTGGCACTGACTGCTGTGAGGGTTAGCGTCCCTAAAAAGCCTAATGCAGAACTCATGTCCCCTTGAGCTTTGTGGAGTCTGAAGGTCTCTCTTCAATGTGTGTAAAACCCAATTCAGAAATAAAAAGCCATCCTGTCCCAGGTCCAGCTGTTCTTGCAGCCCCCTGCCACCCTGCTGCTTCCCAGCACACCACGTGACACAGCCGGGGCGTTCTCGGTTCCTCTCTTGTGGGAAGGCTTCAAGGTGGTTTTGCAGCCGACAAGTATTTCCCTGGGGGAACTACATGTAGGGAGCTATGGCCATTTTGCTTTTAGCTGGAGCTGATGGCTGAGCTGAAACCAAGTGATTCAGCGTTTGGCGAGTGATTCAGAGTCAGAAGCTTCCCTGATTCTGCATTCAGCTAGATCCAAGGGCATTGCTCTGGCTTGAGACTCAGCGTTAGCAGTTTTATCTCAAATGGTTCATGTCCTGAAGCAGTCAGATGTGGTGTCATCACACCAAGGATAGATGGTTTAGTTTAAATCTAGACAAATTTGCTAGTGTCCCAGCACCTTTTGTTTGTCGTCTTCCTGGGATTTCAGTGGCCTTGGGGTCAAACACCTAATGATCATGGGTGAGCGGTCCCTCCGCTGTCCAACATAAGGCCGGAAATACACCTTAGCTGATGGTTGGCTTAGAAGCTGAAATCAATCCCCTGCTGCTTTTTATTTAGCCAAGCATCCCTGCTGAAGCACCAGAGTGTTAAGGGAAGGTGACCTTTCATGGACTATGGCAGGTTAGGTCACCAGGATGAAGTTTGGACAACACTGGAAGGAAGAAACATCAAGGACTCAGAGCCTCGTGTCACAGCTGGAGATGGCTTGTGTTGACCTTGCTGAGAGCTGTTTGGTGCTGTGTGCTGGGGCACAGTGTCTGTGTCATTGCTGGCACCAGCTGTCGGGAAGGTGGAAACTCAAAACTGGAGAAGTGCTGTGGAGCTAGGAGGGCTTTTTCAGCCCTCTAATCATCCCCTCCTTCACAGTCAGGAGGCACAATCCAAGACCAGCCATCAGGGGCTAATTCTGTAGTAAAGAGGAAGCACTTTGTCTTTGAGCTTGACAGCCTTCAAAGCTTTCACAGTGCTGAAGTTTGCCTTGAAAATGGAGAAAAGGAGGATTTGCCTGCATTAACATTTCCCCAAGCTTGGTTCCGTATGCCTACAGTTCAGAACAGATCTGGTTGGTTTTGCTTGGCCAAGATGTTAGGAGAGTTTGGCATGGCTGGACACAAAGTCACGCATTTGAGGTGCTTATGAATTCTCTTGTGAATCTATGGAAAACGTGTATCGTTATTCAACTCCCAGTGCTGAAAATAGTGCAAATAAATGACTGTGAGTCAGAAGAAGGTGAATCAGTGGAAGTTGGCTCTACTGCCAGTCATCTAAGTGCACTGACATGACACGGGCAATTATTTGGCCAATTAGAACAGACCTTTGAGCATTGAAATCCAGGGTTTTCAAGGGAGCGTAGCAGAATTAGGTGCCCAAGTCCTCCTGCTATCAGTGGGAGGTGGGTACATGCTTCCTCTAAACGCTCAGCTTAGCAGAATACTCAAAGCATTTTATTCAGATGTTAAGGGAGCAGCATTTCCCTTGAGTGTGTGGGCAGCGTGTTCCTAGCAAAAGGCATAGATACCACTAGACAGAGACCTACAGCCCAAACTAGCACCTGCTAATGCCCACTCTAGTCCTCTACTTGCTCTGGGCCCTAGCAGAAGGACTTGAGATGCTTACTGGAGGATGTGAATGAGAAGATCCCTCTGGCCCCAAGAGCATGATGCCTGCAGTGTGGTCTAAGGGTGGCAGCTCTGTCTCATAGTCCTTGCCAGTGCTGCTTGGAGAGCATTCACCCAGACACTGATGGTTCCAGCAGAACATGCTGCTGTGTCCCCGACTGCAGCAGCTACTATAAATCTTTGCAGCCTGTTTATTCCCGCTCTCTCTTCCCTTTCCTTCCTCCTGTGGGCACTGTGCTTGGACTGGTGCTGGGGATGTCAGCCAGGCAAGAGTTAAATGCAGTCTGGAGCAGTTGGCTTACCTTTGAAAGCATAGAGGGAGACATGTACCTCTGATCTTGTAAAGGTTCCTGTTTTCTCGCTGGCAGCACAGCCTGCTCCAATTAGAATACAAGGGCTGAAACAAGGCCTGGAATCGGTCTGTCCCCTGCTGTGGTGGTGGCACTGTCACCGCTTTTGCGGTAAGTAGGGCAATTTCAGTGCCAGTCACCTCTCTGAATACAACCTTGCAAAGACATATGCAAAGTCATTGATTTTTCTTCAGGCCCAGCATGTTTTCCCTCTGCGAGATTGTGGAGCTGGCAGGACAGCCCTGCCTGCAGAGGATTTGCTTCGACTTGGGCTCTGGCCAGGCAAGACAGGAATCTTAAGTGCTCACCGCTTTGTCGCTCATCTAGTACAACAAAGCTTGGTGCTTTCTCCTCCAGTTCACCCTCTCAGCACAGGAATGGCCTAGGGAAATGGTTTACTTTTTTTCCCTATTAAATGGGTTTACCCAGGGCAAGTAAAGGACAAATAGAAGCATCTTCATCGAATGGGTGTGATGGTCATGTCGGTGGTCACGCCTTGAAGGCCTGGTAAAGGCTATTGCACAGTGTGGACACTAAAGTGCCAGAGATGGGAGTGTTACAGGGATGCTGCATGCTCTGCCACCAAAATGCCTTTATGTGTTAGGCCAGGAATTGAGGTGAAGTGATGTAAGACCACAGTAGACGCAAGCCGCCAGCTTGGGAACTCAATCGTGTTCCCAAATAGTAAGACTCTCCAGTGTTGTGGAGTCTTCCCATGCTGCTTCTGTTCTCAGGAGCTTTTCAGGCCACCAGTGACATCTGTGTAGGTAAGTGCCCTTAATGAGACCCTCTTTGACAGACTTGTGAAGGCCATGCACAAATCTAGCATTCTTTGGCAATAAATTATGCACCAGGGAATTGTACTGTAGAAGAACCAACTCCAAAGGCTGCCAGGAGCTTGTTGTGGAGAGAGAAATCTCAGCCTGACCTGAAATCCCTGCTCAGGAATCTTAGATCATGCAACACATCTTCCAGAACCAAGACTTCAAGTTGCTATCAGAGAATGAAGACCAGGCTGTGCCAGTCTTCCTGACTCTGCTTGTTTCCCAGTGAGAGACCTATGCCCAGTTATGCCATCGAATTCCTGCATGGATCCCAGCTTGGGAATTCAGCAGCTAGAATGGACCAAGCAGCTTATCTGAAATCCCTATGCACCACTTTGTAATTAAGAACAAGAGAGAGATTTGCTATTAATTAGCTTTCATTGACCCACTTTTGACCCTCCGAACGCTGTTGCAGTGCACGAGGTCTTTGTCATCCTCTCTGGGGAGAGATTAATCTTCATTACTGCTTCTGCATTAGCCTGGCGCTCTTCCTTAGTTTCTCATTAACGTTCTGGCAGATCAGAGCTGCCAACCGAGGCAGGAACATTCACATAGAACTTTGTTAGGAAAATAAAGTGCTTTCATATGGTACAGTAATGGCCCAGGGCACTGCTGCTCAGGCGTCGTGGCAAGGCCCTGGCCGTTGCAGGTGGGCTGGTAGCAACCGGTGATGGTCATGGATAGCACGGCATGTGCAGCGGGTCATGTTAAACCATCTTGCGTTTGTTTCTCTCTTCACCTAGACTGGTGTCTCCCTTAATTGTCTCATCCATGTGTTGCTTTAGGTCACCAGAGTTTCTGGGTCCTGCTTTGGTTGAGTTCCCACTGCCACCTGTTGCAGAACAGCCCCTGCTTAGCTCCATGGAAGGATGCAGCTGTAACACTGGGGACTAACTAAGGTACGAGCCCAGTTTTCCTGAGTCCTATTGACCAGGGCACAACTCCGTGGTTTTTCGCTTGGGATGAGAAGGGAGAAATCTACCTCATAAATGTTTTACTGAAGTAAGGAACAAATGTAGACCCTCCAGCAGGTAGCCTTAAAAGTAATTTCCAACTGTTGTTTATCAAAAGAAAGGTTAGCATCAAGAAATCACGTTGTTTTGCTACTCTATGACCTTCCTGTGGCATCTAAATTAGGAGAGAGGCTTCAGTTAGTTTCCCTCTACTACACTCGTATGGTGTTGCAGACATTTGCTTGGCTGTTCTCTGTGCCGTGGTTCTGCTCTGAGAACATCACTGCTAACAAGGCGTAATGGTATGGTGGTGGTTGTGTGTTCCAGATGTGGGTCACAGGGAGCTTCTGCTCCCCTAAAGAAGTGACCCACACAGCCTATTCTGCAAGGGGACGAAGTGAATCATTTCTAGTGATTTGCTAGGGCTTGATGAATGAGCCAATGGACAAGTCAAGGGGACAGGTTTCCTGGCACCCAGTGCTGTCTAATATACTTGGCTCTGGACTTTGGAGAGCAGAGCACATTGCTGGAGTCACCTGGAAGTGGTGTGACAGACGTAGAAGTGCGGCCTGCTGCTCTCTTGCAGCCACTTCAAGATGCCACGAATCATTATCTAAAAGTGATTCCTGTCTTTACAAAGACGGTGCTGTGTGCGAGGGTTACCGCAGTCTGTCACAATGTCACCTTGAGCTTCACTGAAAGCCCAAGGTCCTGGATCAAGAGATTATCTCTTTTCAACAGCACATCGCAGCTGCTGAAAGAACTTGCTAAAAGCCGTCCTTGAAGGCTCTGAAATCCAAAGAGAAATAAAGAGAAACAAAACCATGTATTTAAAAAAATAAACCAGTCATTGCTTTTAGATTTATTGCATATACATTTGGAATGTTTGGGACCGTTAGTCATGTTGCTGGTAGCGGCTTCTCTGTGAATTTGTGAATGGATTGCAAGTGTCAATGGCGGGCTAGACTAGGAAATGGAATGAAATAGAATGGATACAGAACAGTTCAGTTGGAAGGGACATACAGCAATCATTAGTCCAACTGCCTCACCTCTTTAGAGTTGACCAAAAGTTAAAGGGTGTTAAGGGCGTTGTCCGAATGCCTCTTAAACACTGACAGGCTTGGGGCATCCACCACCTCTCAGAAGCCTGTTCTGTTGTTTGACCACCCTTCTAGTAAAGAAATGTGTCCTAATGTCCCATCTAAACCTCTTCTGGCGCAGCTTTGAACCATTTCCACATGTTCTATTACTGAATCTCATGTAGTAGAACTGGGAAACTCCCTCCCCAGTTCCCCTCCTCTGGAAGCTGTAGAGACAATGAAGTCACCCCTCAGCCTCCTTTTCTCCAAACCAGACAAGCTCAAAGTCCTCAGCTGTTCCTCACAGGACATTTCTTCCAGTCCTTTCACCAGCTTTGTTGCCCTCCTCTGGATGCATTCAAGGACCTGCACATCCTTCTTAAATGCTGGGGCTCAGAACTGCACACAGTAGTAGATGTGATTCACACAATGGCCTTTGGGACATGGTGGCCCTGTCCCTTGGATGGGGCCAAAAAAGAGCTACCCCCTGATTTCCATGGGTTCAGGAAGAGCTTCGGGAGGGAGCACGGGAAGTGTGAGTAGGCCCACCTATATTACCCAGGGCTGTGGCTCTGGGCATGGGCAAGTGCTTGGCATTGAGAGTTTATTTTGCACAGCAAAGGTAGTGGTCAACACCCCAGGCTAACTACTCAAACATGAGGCTATTTTCTGTCAAGTGGCAGAACTGTAGAATGCCCATGGATCTTATTTATGTATTTGGGAAGATGGAAGTCCTCAAGATACAAACAATCCCTTCCCAAAGCACTTGTAGCTTGAGGAGTGTAATATCTCAACACCAGTCAGACTAGGGTAGTGCAGGAAGGATGTGATTCTTTAAATGTATCTCAGTGTTACTGGCAATAACTTGCCTCCAGTGGAACAAGAACCTGGAAAGCTGGAAAGAAGCAGGTTGCAAGAGAAATGTAGCAACTGTTTGGTCAGCTGGCCTGAGGAAGTTCAAAAATATGAGAAGTGCCTGTCTAAACGTGGGCTGTGTTGCCTGCGAGGGAATCTGGATGGAACCGAATCCAATTTCAACCTATTTCCTTCTTTCTTCACCTACCTGGAGTGCCCTGGGGCTTTGCAGTTGCTTTCTGAGGTTGTTGTTGGTTGAAAGTACTCGGAACTTTTTGGTGTATGCAAACACAATCTTCAAATCTGTTGCTTGGATTTGAAGTTTCGGTGTTTGCGCACATCAGCTATGTGGTACGTTCCTAATCTCCAAGTGGATGAGGGTAGTTCTGATGATCAGGTTGGAGGGGTAAATACTCACCGCTGCATATTTCAGTGTTACTTTGAACAAAGGGCTAAAAATATGTGATTTATTGTCTCAGCAAACATTCCTGCCAGGGAACATACTTGCTAGATTGTTGGTGAGGAGCTACATCTGAAGGGATGTGAACTCTCTCCAAGCTAATTTTGTTTACACACTTCAAATACGTGATTGCAAATAATTTTTCTTTCTGCTCTCTGTGCCCCAGTGGAGGCTGTGCACGAGTCAGGGGAAAGGTATTTTCTGGCAGACTCAGACAAAACTTAACCTCTGTCTTAGTATGAGCATGAAGGATTGGGCTCATTCAAACTGGGTTTGGGATGACGAGGCCTTTTGCTTATGGAAAACTGAGCTTTTCTAGGGGTAGAGTGCTGGCCAGGACACTTAACAGTAGCTTGAAAGACTGCACCGGTGCTCAGTGGGAATTCTGGGGGAACCTTTAGTCAGCTGCAATTCCCATGGTGCTGTACTGGTTCAGCCCTTCCCCAGGGATGGAAGCTGTTTGACACATCTCCAGCTGTGCTGTATCATGGGGGGGTGTCGCCTGGTGAGAGAGAGACAGAGGAAGGTAAAGCAGGCAAGCCACGATTTCCAAGAAATATCCTGGCCATCTTTCCATGTGCAAATAGTTGTGGGAGGGCAAAACTGTAATTTATTCATAAAACAACGTAGTGAAAAATATCCCAGCCCTCCTTTTCCTCTTCAAACCTACCACAATGCAAAACTTGTGATCACGCCTACCTATTGATAGCATTGTATAATTATTATAGCATCCTAAGCCATTGATCATCAAACATGGCCAATTTTGCTCATCGCGCCTATTTTCCCACCCTAATTGGATAACGGTCACAACATTAAAAAAAAAATTTAAAAAACCCACAATGAGATGAAATACACATCTGGAAGGGATAGAAATAGCACTGGCAGCAGAGATGCTGGAATAAGGACTTGTCGAGTGGGGGGTGTTGAGATCCAAGGTGTAGCTGTGGAGAGAGAGCTGCTACATCTCCTGGCTGCAGTGACTGAAGATTAGGTAAAGACAGCATATGTCAGAAATGTCTAGACAAGGTGGAAAACTTATTACAAGTATTGGGGAGAAAAAAAAAAAAAAAAATGGAAAGGGAGAGGAAAGAAGAGAAACGAAGAGCCTGTAGATTACACACTGCCTAAAGAAGACAGGTTGAGATTATATAATTCTCTGGGGAAACTCTACATGAAACATTTATAAGTTCAATTAGGTGCACTATGTTAGGGAGTTTTAATTTAAAAAAAAAAAAAAAAAAAAGGTGTGTGTGGGGGGTTGAATGCTCAAAAAAAGTGTGGAGGAGGATAGTGAAGTGCTGAGCCGAAAATCTTTTTTTAAATCTTTATACGTACTGCGTAGTGGGGGAGAAAGAGACAGCAAAGGATGCGTTTGACACGTGTCAGAGATATCAACAGCTCCAGTGACAATTTTAAGGAAATTAAATGGAAATTAAAGGGAAGCAGTTTAGAGCAGAAGTCCCAAAAGCACTTAAAAATATAGAACACCAGAAAAGCTCAGTGTCTGTCAGCATGGAGGGATCAGCTCCTTTCAGAACCAGCACACTAAGTTCAGAGGGGCAAGCCTGAGGTACCAGGAGTCAACCTGAAGCACATGAAAAGCTGTACCAGAGTGCAGGAGAATTCTGGGGTGAAAAAAAGAGCTCCTGCCAGCAGGCAAAAGCTCTTAAATCCCAGCACTGTCTAAGGATGAGGGAAAAGACTGGGACTCTTAGGTACTGATTTGTTAGCTTTGCGGCTTCTCTAATTCTTCAGCTTAACTGGTCAGAGGAGTTCATAAGATCATAATGATTTCAGGAGCTTGCCTCCCCATTACCCCATCCCTTTTGCTGTCCTGCTTCAGGGGCCTGAGGAGCGGCCTCAGCCCCTGACTGTTCTCCTCACCCTCACCTCAAGGTGATTTTAAGGGAGGGTCGAGTTTTTTGCTGCTCTTCTCAACTGCCTGCTCTTGGTGTGCAATGTGCCATATGGAAGGCAGGGCACCGCAAGGAAGCGTGTTATGACGCAACTGGAACCGAGACTTTGCAAACACGGTTTGACTTCCTTATTTTGGTTTCTCATGGTCTTGCAAGGCCATGTAATACAAAGTGTTGGGTATGCCCAGTGGTCTTCCACTAAAAGTCAACCGACATTTGGCTGTCGTCACTTAGGCATAACACTACGTGGCCTCCTTTTCCTTGGGGCCGTGCTTGCTTTCATTTCTCTGCCTCACTCTCGTTTTGGTCTCTGCCCATCTCATGGGTATTTTCATCCTCCTCAGTTCTACCACACCAGAGAGAGGCAGGTGTGATATGACGCCGCTGTTATTTCTTTTGCCTATGTCATCCAGAAGATGAGGTAGCCAGCCTGTGTAGCCTGGCACAGAGAGGACCCACGGAGCTGCACACCAGTATCTAAGCAGAACAGTGTGTTGTGTAAGGAATCGAGATAAAAAGCAACACTGGCATGTTTTCATTTCCTCGGGAACACATCCCAAAAAAGCCCACAAGAGGGTGAGTCATCCATAGAGGATGTTGGCCTCTGAGTTGTAGCTGCTAGTTTTTAATTCTATAATTTTAATTTACTAGGCAAATAAAATAAAAGAAGGAAGGAATGACTGGATAGGATGCATATAATTGTTTCTCTGTAGGATTCTCCATTTTCTAGCATGGATGCATGAGACTGGCTGTTGGATGTCAGGTCTTTGAGCTATGAAATGCACTTGTACAGGTGAAGTTTGCGCAAACGTATCTGCAGGCTTCAGGTACAGCTTTATGAGATCATATAATTAGTGAAAACAGTGGGAAAAAAATATTCTTTCTTTTTACACAAGTAACATTAATCAGTATCTTTTGAATGAAGCCCTATATACAAAGCCCAGGTGATAAAAACCTGGGAGTAGTGGCTGGTATGCCATCCAAAGGGACCTGGACAGGCTGGAGACCCCAGCTTCATGCAGTTCAACAGGAGGAAGTGCGAAGTCCCATCCCTGGGGAAGAACAACCCCAGGCACCGGTACAGGTTGGGGCTGCCCAGCTGGAAAGCAGCTGTGCAGAGGAAGAGCTTGGGGGTCTTGGTGGACACCAAGCTGAACATGAGCCAGCAATGTGCCCTCATGGCAAAGAAGGCAACTGACATTCTGGGCTGTGTTAGGCAGAGCATTGCCACCAGTGGAGGAGGTGATCTCTTCCCTCTACTCAGCACTGGTGAGACAGACATATCTGGGGTGCTGTGGCTAATGCTGGATTCTCAGTGTAAAAGAGAGATGGACATACTGGAATGAGTCGAAGGCAGGGTCAAGATTAAGGGGCTGGAGTATCTAGTCTATGGGGAATGGCTGAGAGTGCTGGAGTTGTTTGTTCTGGAGAAGGGAAGGCTCGAAGGGGATCCTATCAATGAACACAGAAATGCAGGAAATAGCATTTAAACACAAGACAAAACTCACTCTGAGGGTGGTCAAACATGGGAACAGGTTACCCATGGTAACAGTGGTAGAGTCTCTAGCCTTGAACATATTCACAGCTTGACTGGACATGATCCTGATCAACCTGCCCTGTGGAAGCCTGCTTGGAGAAGGAGGTTTGGACCAGATAATTTACAGAGCACCCTTCTGACCTCAGTGATTGTGTGATTTTTATTCTCAGTTGTTACCACTGAATGAATTATTCAGCTGTCAAGAAGTTGACATGATGTAGTAAAGAACTGAAGCAATCCTGTGTTTAGCATGAAGCTTCCACTGGGCTGATGTGGATTAGCTGAGTCAGACCACCAGTCTGTCAACTGGATAAACGTTCCTCTTCTATTTCTGCCGAGGTCCTCCCTTTGGCATTCTCTGAGCCGTAGCAAATCCAGTGCTGCAGTGCAGAGCAAACCCAGAGAGAGTTTAGAATCTCTAAATCTAGGAACTACTTTTGTTAGATAAATAACAAATGGAAGAGCAAGGCTGTAGCAAGATCTTTTCTGTATGTCAGGTCACAATCTCTTCAATCCTCAGCCATCTCCTGCTCGCAGGCTTGGCTTGCGGTGAGCACAGAAGGCGATTTTTCAGGGTTCATGCCACATGGTAAGGAGAGTTGGTTGCAGACACAATAAGGAATGTTGACAAAAGGGTACCAATACTTCAAATACCAACTTACACTATCTCACTGGAGAAGGAAGCGGTATGGGAAGAAAAGGAAGGCCAGTATTGTGACTATTCAGTTTGATTATAACTTATATTGTTGATCTGATAGAAATCCTGCTCATTTTTCCAATGGCTGGTTCAACCTGGAGGCTGGGAGGTCTTACTCCATTAGCAATAATGGAAGGATGGGACTGAGTTTTAAGTCCTGGCACCTTCTTCAGGATGAGGAGAAGTAGTAGTTTCAAGATAAGAACATAGTCCAGGGATCTCAGGAAGGAGAGGGCAAAGAAATTTTAAAGGTCAAGTTGTAAACATGAAAGCAAAAGTCTGGTGGGACTGCCTGAAGGTACAGGCAAGTCAAGGGCTCTGCAAAGCAAATAACTGAAGCGGCCAGATCTAGGCTAGTTGGAGGTACACTGGTACCTTAGCTAATGGATAAGAATCAGCACCACTCAGCTCCTGCTTTGGAAGTTCTTCCACTTCCCAGCCTAGGCCAGCCTGGAATGAGCTGAAAAATAGTTCTGCAAGATCTTCATATTCCTCTGCTCTCCTTGTGGATAGTGGGATACGGCTTTCTGAATGTAATTTGAAGGTGGAATGCAACGTCCCCATTCCCCCGCCACCTCCGACTTAATTGAGGTGAAGTACAAACGACGTTACTCACATGACTGTTAGAGAGCCAAAGCCTGCCTTGTGGTTAAGACAGACTTGGCCAATGGTCTCCTTTTCAGCTCTGCCAGCAGCAGCCTGTGACACTGGCAAATACCGTTTTGCTAGTGTGGTAGTGTGCTTCTGTGGGAATTTTCCAGGACTATACTCTTGTGTCATGAAAACTAATCCTGTGCTTTGAATATGGTATTGGATCAAGTTCTGCCTTTTCTTTTTATTGATGGTATGTAATGAATCAGAATGGCAGCCTCTTGCCCTGTCTGGCTTTTCTGGCTAGATGAAGGCTCTGAATTTCCACCTAAAGATACTCTCTCTAGGGGCTGCAGCACTAGGAAATGCTGGTACCCTCACAGCTGTGCCGATCAGGCTGTAACAAGATGCCAGGACGACGTTGCTGTCTAACCTACCGCTGTTATTTCTGATAGCGCTGACAGTGCTGGCAGAGAAAGCCAGAGCAAGTGGAAAAGACGTTATTCAGTCTAGAAAGAAAATTGTGATGGTCAAGGGTGAAGGGGAAGGAGTGATTGAAGTTCCTGCTGCAAAACATCTCCAGGCCTACTCTGCTTTCTCATTTGCAGCCTCTGTGGGGTGTCAGGCAGGACCTGGTCGTTAATGAACACAAGGAGGCTTGAGTGTGGCAACTGTTAATTGCAGACAACTGTGGGAGTGATGATGCCAAGATTGTCACTGTCATGCCAAACAGATTCAACTGGAGCACTTAAAATTCAGTCATGAGGGATTGTATTTAAAGCCTGTTCTCACCTCTCATGGTGGCTCTACGCAAATCCTGCTGGATTATCATCACTCTTCAAAACTAGGGACGCTTCTGAAGCTCCTAAATTCAGGTAGAGTTTTAAATTTTTTTCCTGTCTAGATGCCGTTTGTCTCTGGCTGGCCCTGTGTTGTGCTTGGGTCCCACCTTACACACGAGGGTGTAGAAGATCCTCCCCAGCGTACCCCGACTGCTGCCTAGTGCCAAATAGCCAGCAGATCACATCATCCCTGCCTGGCAGGGGAGGTGCAGGGAGCTGGTGGCAGAGCGAGACAACCTCTTCTGGCAGCAGGCATGGCTGAGGGAGCTCTGCCTTGGCTGTTTTGTGCCTTGACATACCTGTTCAGGGCACCACTGATTCCAGAAAATGCTGTTCCCTCAGATGGGAGTAAATCTCAGTATACGAAAATCCCTCCCTGATGGCTGATATCAAATGTACCGTGTTTTTTTGTTTCAGTAGAAGACAGTAGATAGACCAGGGGGAAAGATGGTGTGGTGATTTCACCAGCCTTGTGTCGAGTTAATCCTCTGAGGACTTGGAAGAAAATACGAAGTGATGCCGAGGCTTGAGGACAGAGCAAAACATGAGGTACAAGTCCAGCCCCTGCCTAAATCGAGCCATGACTTATGCGGTTTTACCAGAGGGCAGACTATGAGTCCAGATACTTCAAACACTGTTCAAGAAAAGGCAACACCCCAGAGCAAGTGTCCAGTACACACAGCGTATCCGGTGAGGGTGGATGGAAGGGTGCACAGACCGCACCAGACTCCTCCTGGAGTAACCAGAGGCCATTACGAGTGCCCTTGTCCTCGTTCAAGGAGTGAGTTGTTACCGGAGGAGGAGATTGCTAAATGTTTGTGAGGGTTAAAAGCGGAATGGAAGGCAGGGCTTGACCCAGCCTCCCCTCTGAAGTGCTGGGTTTGAGATAAGTGGATGTCAAACCTCCCTCTCAATTATTGTGTAAGGAACAAAATGTTGGGTTTTTTTCCCATTAATTTAGCCAGACTGACCCTTGACTTTCCTTCAGGGTCACGTTACATCATCAATCAAAGGACGCTGCAAGTATCCAGAACCACAACATTCAATGCCCCACCCTCCCTACCTGCGAACACACCTTTGTTCTGCTCTGAAGCAGTGAGGACCTCCCCAGAATGTGCAGTCTTCTGATGGCTGCGTATGGACGGGAAGGATCACACAAGGGCCCAGTCTGGGTGGAGCTCTCTGCCCTTTGGGTGCGAAAGGTGTCTCTTAAAAGGCAGTTAAAAGACACATTTTCTCTTTCTCGGGGAATTCAGAGAGTTCTGATTTTCTTTGTTTCTTCTTTTCTTGAAAGCAAAACAAAACCTCCAAGTTGAATTTCTGGCGAAGAGCATTGCAAAAATAATAGAGGCCATCAAAATGCAGTCCTGCTCACTTCAGTTGTGGTTTTTTCCTAGAAAACTATCAAAAGCAAACAATTCAAATGTACCTTTAAAATATAAAAATGCAGGCTTTCTGCAGGTGTGCCCAACAGGTGCTTTCTTATTTCAGTTTTCCAACTGAAAATGTAAAAATCATCTCTGTGCAAAATGTGAGCTTTTGGTGAAGTGACCTTGTCCTGCCCAGAGAGTTGGGTTAGGTCAGACTTTGGAGAAGCTCATGGGCAGACACTGTTTCAGTGCCGCTTGGGCTGTTGCCTTCATCTTGCAAACCCCTGCTTTAACTTCAGCTCTCTGGGCTAATTCTGCACCCTTCTGCTGGGAGGGGGGGCCCGTTGCAGGGTCCTGTGAGTGTGAGGCTTGCTGCTGGGTGTTGCTTGTTAAGGCAAAAGGGTCCTGGGACATGTAGTTCGAGTTAACTGAGAAACGCAGGAGGCTGAGTAGTCAGCGGGGTAGTGGGAAATTTGGCAAGCAGAGACTGAGAGGCTTTGAGAAGATTTGGAATAGCTGGGACACCCAAGTGGAGTGAAATACCTCCTAGGAAGAGGCTATGGGTTACTCTCAACACCTGATCTGGGTTGAGCATTGATTTAGATTGAAGCATAGAGCATAAAGCAGTGGAGAGAAGGAGGTGGTTTGTACTTGGCTGGGGGCTGGTGCTGCCTTCCCCAGCTGCTGGGGAGTCTGGAGCCAGGAGATCTAGTGGCAGGACAATCATGGTAAGTGTGGTGTTGCTGTGTACTCCCCAGTTTATCCAAAAAAGTGGTGGGCTCCTTGGAAGAAGGGAGGTAGCTGAAGCTGCTCAGCAGTGATGGGGAAAGGAGAGGCTGGAGCCAGGCAGCAGCTCTGCTACATCATCAGGAACGTGTGAATCTGTCTGTCTGTGTTAGTCATCGTAGTATATAATTAGCTCCATAAGGCAGATGTGAACTCGGTTGTGTCTCTGCTACTTTGCTTTGGGACGGCCGTTTGTAAAGTAGTAATGCTTTGCTGTTCCCGTGCGCTCTCAAATTGATGGGCAGTGCCGCTTGTGTTTTGGGAAGGGAAGGAGGTGAATTTGCACAAAGGCTTGAGGACGAGATGGTATCCCAAAAGCCAGGACACATATACCGATACTAGGACTAGTGGAGCAGATCTGGTCTGCAAAGGTGTCCTCTCCTGTGCTGCTCACAGGTCTGTTCCCAAGTAGAAGCAGGCCATGCGTGGAGTCCTTGCTGTGGCCTGGGGACAGAAGGAAGAAATTGTTTGTGACTAGCTGATGACACGGATACTGGAATAAGGAGATGAAGGAGGAGGTGGAAGCTGATGAAGTTATGTTCTCATTGCTGCAGGTTTGTTGGCTCCTAAGGAAGCCTGTAGTACTGCGAGGGTCCGGCATGTCCCTCGGCCAAGGGAATGCTGCCTTTGCTGTACGTTGTGCTCAAGGTGAGAGCACAGTCACTGGGACACAGAGGATCTGGCATCAAGGGGGTTCTTGCATCCACATGTTTCAAGTGTCCTGTCTTCAGTGTGTGTGCTGCAGGCACTGGGAGGTCTCCAACATCCAGTCCAAAGGGAAGGAGTGCTCATGTTAGCTAGGGCGCTTGAATGCAGGTGCTCTGGATTGCAGCTGAGTTTCCTTATAGGAGAGTTCAGGAGCTGCAGGGGGTGATGCTGAGTGTGAGGAATGAGCCTTTAACTCACTGACATGTATTTCTGTGTCTCATGTTTTATTCTTTTAGTGGCTTGTGGCTGCTCAGTAGAGTGGAGTGCTTCTGGGGTGCTTTGTTCTGGTGGGTTACCCTGAGTCCCAGGAGGATCTCATCCAGACTGGGCAACCCCCAGCAGTGGAGCTTGCCTCAGGCTGGAAGCTGCTGGAGGGCAGGGCAGAGAAGTGTGTGCTGGCTGTGGCGGGCACCAGTAGCCAGCTTCCTTTGGGCATCTCTGGAAGGTGTAATAAAAACAGCAGGGGAGGGGGGATGGACTAGTATGTTATTTGAGGAGACACCTGAAAATTTCCAGCAACTGTTTCTTGACTTTCATGCTCTTTTACTGGGCTGCCACATGCTGCAGGGTCAGAGGGGTGTTGAAGCTTTATAAAAGTGTAGTGCTTGGGGGCTGAGTTAGAGTGCGGGCAAAGTCAACCCCAGTTTACGCAACTAGATGGCCTAAATCAGAGAATTCGTCATGTAATTGGTATTTCTGCATATTGGTAGATATTTCTGTATTTGCTGTGGGGAAAAAAACCCTGCAGTGTAAACACAAGAGAATCTGATATGGCTGATCTGAAAAGAAAACATGAAATATAAAGTTATCTGAAGTGTTTCCAGTGCTGTATTTTTAGCTACTCTCTTTTGAGGTACGAAGGAGACAATATAGTGCTACCAAAGGGGGAATAAAAAAATTGATGACACTTAAGGAATGGAACTTTTAAAGTGTATGGGCCAGCCTGGAAGTACTGAGACAGTAGCAAAGTACTGAGATGCCAGTTGAAGAGGAAGATGACTTTGTCTCTCTTCTCCCAAGTGGATCTTTCTGAAACCCTGCAGGCATATCTGTAATCCTCAGCCCTCGCAGTTGGCCATGCATGTCATTAGAAGGAAAATACCACAGCTTTTTAGTGGGTTGATCCACTTGTTGCTGGTTTCTCATGGAGAATGAAGGAATTCTTTATAAATCCCAAAATGCCAGTCTTCACGACTGGCAAAGAAGCTAGAGCTAAGTGATAAGTGGGGCAGATTTCTGTCTTGGGGTGTTCCTTCTAATGCTATAAATAGTTTTGTGGGATTTGGTTTGGTTTTGTTTGGGTTTTTTTTAAGGACCAAACTGATCAAATCTGAATTTGGGAATAGGTTTAGTCAAAGAATAGTACTGATGGCCGATGGAAATATCGGCCAGAAGAAACTGATTTCCTAGCACAGTGCCAGAGCCACGTGGTCTAGGGTGTGAGGACAGTACAGCTGTAGGGTGAAGTTCAGCCTCGCTGTCCTCACCTGTCTGGAGTTCACCTCTCATTTCTCCTGAACTACACTGAGAAGAGTAGTTCAGGAGTAATGAGGACCCTTGTTCCTTGTG
Source organism: Baryphthengus martii (assembly GCA_013396935.1). Lineage (NCBI taxonomy): Eukaryota > Metazoa > Chordata > Aves > Coraciiformes > Momotidae > Baryphthengus > Baryphthengus martii. Next base: position 537,909 of record VWZK01012370.1, read on the forward strand.
GTCCTCGCATCTTCTAGTCAAGAGTTTGAAGAGCACTCCTCTGCCTCTCCAGCAGGAAGGGTGCCACTAGCCTGACCTCACTTGAAGCCACTTCATCCCTTGCCAAAGCTGCCGCTGCCTGTGGGGTCACCTCGGCAGACTGATACCTTATCTTGATCTTCTATGCTCCTGGGTGACTTTTCTTGGAAGGATTTGAACCTGTTGCCTGAGACAAGTGCAAGAATGAGTCGAGCAGGCTGCTCAAACTCATGTCAGGTATGTTGTCCTGCCTCAGCTGCAAAGGACACCGGGGGCTGGCTCACCAGCTACCATCTCCAGTCTCCCTACTTCCTCTGCAAGGGAAGAGAATCCATGTGAAGGGGAACCTGCCACCATTTTCTTCTCACAAGGGACATTAATATCTAGTCCAGCACAGCAAACAGCAATGATGTGGATCGGGAGCCCATAGCCTCTTACAGGTCACACAACAGTCCTCTGAAGTCAGCATAACCGAAGGCGGATAACTTGGAGAGGTCAAACTGGAGCTCAGCACAGAGTAGTGTTGGCAATACTGAGGTATTTCTGTATACTCGAGTTTCTCCTGAACCTCTCCAAAGCAGGAGCCACGATGTGGTGCCCACTTGGCTACTGGTGTAGGGGACAGCAGGGAAGGCTTTGTCTTTGCAAAGATGATCAGGCAGTCTCTGAGGATCACTTTGAATGTTTTCTTCCCCAGACTGAGACACTGAGGCTGGAGACCCAGATTTACGTGAAGCAAATCCTGAAGAGCATTCTCAAACTCAATAAACCAACAGGGACAGATAAAACTGCTCACTGATTCTGACTAGAGAGAGCTTTGAGCGCAATTGAAATGTAAATAGCAAGTCTAATTTTCTAGCTTGTGGCATGTTTCTCCCTGAGACTTCTGAAAGTAGGGCTAGGCACAGGAAAACACTAACTAAAGCTATCTGCTTCTGCATGTAAATTATTTATTCTGCTTATAGAAAAACTGGTTCTCTCCAGCAACTTGCTCATCCTATTTTTAAGCTGTGGGGGTGGTTTGAACTGTCCATTGCTCTGAGTCAGGCATCAGATGTCCCCAAGGAGCAGATAAACTGTCTTCTGCACGGTGAGCTGGTGTGACTGTGGTGCCGTGGGCCGCGCAGTGCCAGCGAGGATACTGGAGGTGGTATCTGTCATGGAGCAGTTCTGTGGGGGCTAAAGCAGTTTACTACCTATGTTAGAACAAGTGCATGTTTAGCCTGGATAAATCATTTGCCTTTACCGTTAGAGATCTGATCCAAACTCATCAGAAAATGACAGAAGTTTCCTAGGGATTTGTGTAACTGCAGACTGCGACAAACGTTTGTCCAGTGAACCCTGCTGGTAAAAACTGGATGGCCTTGTGTCTCTGGGGTTTGCAAGGGACTTTTCATTGAGCAGACGATCTCTTCTGTAGCTGGGGAGTCCTTGCAGGCTGCAGTTCAGGCCATCTAAGAATCTTGTCACCCTGTGTCAGCAGTTTTCGTGACGGTGGCCTACTGGCTTCTGTACTTAGTGACTCTCTCACGGAGGGTTTGATGCCAATCGGGCAAAAAAGATGAAAGTCCCACTCCAAAGAGCTGTGAAGTTTCCAGTCCTGTCTCATCCTCCAAGTATTGGTGGGCTCCGTCCACCGCCTACATATGCGCAGGACCTGGTGGGTCCTGGAGCCATAACCGCTTCCTGGCTGAGTGCATGAGCTTCGCCGAGTGACTGACGGGGATGTGGGGAAGGGATTTCTCCACCCAGATGCCTTTTTTTCCTGTGTTTTGTTGCAGTTTTGGTCTCCCATGGCAACTTAGGTTTAAATACCTTGCACTGCAAGTTGTGAGGAAATCTGTCTCCCATCCAGACAGTCAGCTTCACAACCTTTGCCTAAAATGTCCTTATAATGTCTTCTGTTAAGAATTCAAGCCTGAAGGATATCTGTAACTCAGATTTATTTCCAAATAATTACTTGGTGCTGATATTTTGGTTATCAACAGTCTTTTAATTGAAAGCCTTAGTAGCATTCTAGCTCAGCTCCCTGGTATCTCAATGAGAGGGCTCTGTCCTCACAAGCTCCCTGCTGGAGCTACTCTCGCAGCGATCTCGGCTCAGCTCAGCGTGCTGCTGGCTCTCCAAGAACTGGAGCTGAGCGCTCAGCCGCCACGCTGATCCAAACGCTCGCGTTTGGCAGAGGCACAGCCTGTTTCTAAAATTGTCTCCAAGATAGTTTTGCACGGGTTTGCATCTCCCAGACGCACAAGCTGGGTGGTATTTTATATGGTGTCATTGTTTGTTTAGCTAACGAAGTAGGAAGAAACAACGAGCTGAGATCCTTGGCTTTATGAAACAGCTGTCAACAAGGAGCCCTGAGAGAGCAGAGGAGCAGGGACCCGGCAGCCAGGGCACTGAACCGGGGCTCTGAGGGATGGTTTTGATTCCTGAGTCAACACAGTCATGGATGAAATGCAGAAAAGGATCCCTCGGCCCAAAAAGAGGTGGAAGACGCTGGGAGCTGCGTGCTTTTGCTGATCCTCTCCCAAAGAGCAACTGCTGCAGTGCCAGATGGTGGAGGCCAGGTTTTGTCTGCTGCTGCCTGCCTGGAGCGAATGTGACCTACTTCTGCAAACACTTCCAGAGTCTTCTTTCTCAAAGAACTTGCCCACAGAAGAGTGTTTTCCCTCCCTTGTGGCTTGTACCCTGCCGTGTAATGTGGGGCAGTTCCTTTAGTTGTTTTTATCTGGTGCTGAGAAGGCTAGTGAGAAACTCCTGCCTGAAGGAACTCTGCTGGAGAGCAGAAAGCACAAAGAAAACAATAAAATGTCTTCCTGCATCCTCCCCCGCCCCCCAGCTTTAGTTTGCCATTTTGACTTCAGACGCAAGCTGCCATCATTTCCACATGGAGCAGCCACATGAAAAGCACCACTAAACAGTTCTCTGAGTTTCTCAACAAGAAATACAGCAGCTAAATATATTTAATCTGTGGGTATTGTTCGTCTTGGCTTTAATTTCCTGTTCTCAAAAGGTTTAGGAATTTAAACCCATGAATCATTACTGAAGCTGTTAATGCTTGAAGCCTTTTTCAGAAATAGAGATAAAGGGACTGATATTAATACCAGCTTAGCATGAATTCAGCCAGAACAGCTCTTTGAGACGCTCGCTGCCATCCTGGAGATATCGCTTGATTTCTAACCATGACGAAAGCTGTCAGGAAGTGGAGTTAGGTGGATGAGATGATTTTCCCCCAGGTAAATAGGATGCTTCCATTTGAGGGGAAAAAAAAAAAAAAAAGGAAAAAAGAAAAGTAACTTGCCAGTTACAGGCTGCATCATTTCCACCTAGAGATTTTTAGAACTTTGCACTGTTCCTCTGTTCCTAAAATTGCAGCATCTACTTAAGCAGTGACTTTTTCAGAGCATAGCTATGAGATTTCTCTGGTGTTGAAGGTCATGCACTGGCTCATGTTGAGTAAAATATTGGAATACAACTTTGCTCTGTTCCATCTAGCTAGGCTTTCGAGTTCCTGCTTTTATACTTGCAGGATGTAAGCATCTTCCCAAAGTCTTGACCTTAACAGGCTTCCAGAGACCTCAGAAGCAAGACCTGGCCATGAGATGCTTCAATGGAGGATGTGAATTCCCTTTCTCTGGAGACTGAACAGGATACAGGGCAAGTGAAACCATTCATCTTCCTGCAAGACCACACCAGGCTACCTTTGACTCCTCTGAGATTGAACCCTGAAGGTCAAACCAGAAAGCCCAGAACTTACAGAAAGGTCGTTACTAGTGATTATAGTCTGAAGTGAAATGAAAACTCTATGAGGACTGATTTTTATTCTCATGTTCACCGAGTTTTAGTTCTGGAATGCCATAGGGATAGAGAATTACTCAGATGGGAAGTGACTTCTGGAGGTCTTCTAGTCCCATCCCCTACTCGCAGCTGGGCCAACTGCCTGCTTGATAGTGTTGATAGATGTCTGCAGAAGGAGCCGCCTTGTCCTTTCATGTTTGGTTTGTACCTTTGGGTAGCACAGAAGCAGAGGAAACTATGAGGCAGCTGCAGGACCATGGTTTGAAGGAGCAAGCTCAATCCACCTTTGCAGATTTGCTCTAATGATTGCTCTTTCCAGGTGGGTTTCTAGCATCTTCCTTCCTCTGCTTCCCTTGGGAAAGGGAAGATACTGGTGTAGAGGAGAAATAGTTCTGCTTCATCTTGCTCCCTGCACTGGGGACATGCCGGAGAGCTGCTGCGAACTGAGCTGGGGGATTGGTGCCTGTGTGCAGTCATGCTATGGCTGAGAGTTCTTGCTGCTGAACAAGCATTTGGTGTAAGGAAGGGTGGGGGCGGGTGGGGGCACAAAGCACAGCAGTGGGCTGTGGCAGTTCAGGAAGGTGCTGCTTTGCAAAGGGGCTTGGATGTTCAGCGATGCTGCACCAAGTCGTTCTGTTGTCCCAATCAAACTGCAGCAGTTTAGTGCCAAGTGAGGCCCTGTTTGGAAAACAGAACTACAGTATTTGCTTATGTGCATAATGTATATTTGTTTATATACATGAGCATGTACGTTTGTTTATATACCTGAAAATGTAGCTAAACACTAATGTGAAATGGAAACATTCCTACAAATACAGCTGTAATTTACATTGCTTTCCTCTAACACATTTTAAAGACGGTTTTAGAGTCCTACAAAGCAAAACGCTGACAAGCGCACACCCTGAGAGCCTGCAGCTTCTAGTACCAAAAAATGGTGACTGAGTTTGAATACCTACTGGTATTTGATGTGACCGTTGCTGCTCTCCTGTCTCCTAAGCACCTGTGTGCCTGTTCAGGGCAGTCTGGATTCACTCAGGAGCCCAGCAGTGTGCTTACTCCTGATGGGCTGCTCGTAAGGAAACGGCCTCTGTCTTCTTCTCGCCTCTGTTCTCCATCATCAATTAGCTCGAGTCTCTGAGGCTGCAGCCCATGACCACATCTTTTCCTTTCATAGAGCACTCTGGAGCAGCCACTCCTGCTCCTGGAACAAGCACTCTGAGCCAAAAAGCATCAGGCTCCATCTGAGCCTCTGGGGCTGTCTCTCCATCTGTTTGTTTAATGACGCGCAACAGCCTCATTTCTGACTTTGCACCCTCAGGACAATAATCCACTCTGATGTTCAGGCCAGCCAGCTATTCTTCCGAGACGAGACTGTGGCTGGTGCACTGTGGGTCGGAGACAGTTTAAAATTCTTCTTATGAATTGCTTTGTGGCTCAAATTGTAGCTCTGAGATCTGCAGGATACATAGAAAGCTTGCTTGCTCGTTTTCTGCTGAAGGAATGGGTGGTCCTCAAAGTTCAGATACTCTTGCTTGATCCAGTGGGGGGGACGCTGGCTTGAAAGTTGGGAGCAGAGGATCTGTATCTGGCTCTGATATGCTACCTTGGCCAAGCATTTTTGGTTTCCTTTTCTCTCCTCACTGCTGGCATAGTATGAACTGCTCAGATAGTTTGTGGTAGGGTAAATGTTTGTAGGGTTGATACTGTTCTGTAAAGCTGAAGTAGATTCACAATGATGGTGGTGGCAGTAGTGCTGGTTTTAAAAAGCTTATTACACAGTTTTGTGAAGCAGCAAGGGTTCTATGACTTTGTGTTTGATAATCCAGAACCACTAGCGTCAGGAAATACCTATGGCAAAATGGACCTCCTGAGGAAGTGTTGGAGTTGCCTTGTATCCTGTGAATACTCTGTAGTTAATAGAGGAAGGAGAAGAAAACCCAGCTGAAAGGGAAGACTAGCTCAATACACCACTTCGTAGTAGGTGCTTAAAAGAACCCATACCTGGGATAGAGGAGGAAGCAGGTGAGCACAAGAAGGGCAGTGGTGTCAAATGATGTCTGAAGGAAGTTGGCCACTGAAATCACTGAGGGAAAGTGGCAAAGCTTTAGGGAAGAGAGACCTTAGTAAAGTGCAGGTTTCAAAATCCTCCTTTGCCTTAACTGCTTGGCTCCTGTGGCCCTCTGTGTGAGAAAGTGGCGTGGTGGTTCTCTGTGCAGAAGTCCAGGTGTCAGAAGGGAAGAGTGAAATACCCTCCAAGAAAGAAAAATCTCCCAGGATATGCATTGGGCTTAGTGCCCTGTTAAAAGGGGAAACGTACTTTTGGGATGGAATGAGGAAAATGTTTGGCTTTCCCATAATCCATGAGTAGCTCTTTCCTTTTGTTTTGGTGATGGAGTTCATGCGTGGTCATTCCAGCCTGTTGCACCTCACATTGTGTTTCATAGGCGGACCAAAGAGGTTACTCAAATACTCTGGTTCTATGCACAAGCCCTTATACAAAATGGGGCCCCGCTCTGCCATGTGCAGTCCAGGCCCAGGGCACTTTGAGCAAGACTTTTGGAAGCAGGTGATATCACCCCAAATTCTTTTGCAAGCTCCAGGTGGTCTTGGCTCACCGTGGGACCAGGACAAGAAGCTTTGGGGGCCCTAGAGAATGAGCACAGGCCTGGAAATGGCAGGGGGAGCTACTTTACATGATATGCCTCTGAAAAGCTCAGACCAGCCAAACATCCACATCTGAACATCTGCAGTTGCTGGCAAAGGCGATACCAAGGTGGATGAAATGCAAGCCCTGAATTATAGAGCCAGATGGAGCAGGGTAGGAGGAAGGCGTGGGTTAGAGCAAAGCAGCAGCTGATACGTGGAGACATCCTTCTCCAGGCTGAAGGAGCAGGAGCAATTTCCTTTCCAGAGCCAGCCGTTACCCAGCGTGGTGCTGAGCACAGAGGGGACTGTTCAGGCAAAGTTGCCAGCAGTGCATTAACAAAAGCCCGAACAAAGAACAGAGCAGGTTTATCATTCACTGAGGAGCCGCAGCTATGCCAAAAGAGCCATCTATGAAAACCATGGATGGGAGCACGTGTCTGCACGCACCCACCCGTGTAACTGAGGGACGTGTGCCCAGGGCAGGCTGGCCCGCTTGGGTCTGGTGTCTTGGGAGGCTTTGGTACAAAAGGTTCTTTTGATTTACTTGAACCTCTGTTCAGTCAAGGAGCTTAATTTCAGTGAAACAAGGTCAAACTCCCCTAGATCCAGGAGTTATTTTCAGAGTGAATTCGATCGCTCGAGCTGATTCTGTTGAGTGGGATCTGATTTGCTGGGGTTTCATTTATTTATTTATCAATGAAAGTGGATGCTCAACATAAACTTGAACGCTTTAGTGTGTTCCCAGGAGGGTATCCCTGACTGATGATGGAAGTCGGGGCTATTGAAGTCTTTCCCCACTGCACCTTTGTGAAGGGATCTCGGAGCTCTGGAGAAAGTGGGACGGTGCTCGCTCGCAGCGCCTTTGGAGGAGTGGGAAGGGCTGTGGGTGCGTGGGAGCCCTTCCACTTCCATAGCACAGCATCTTTTTTTTTTATTCATCAGCAATCAGCCTTTCAAATTCCTCTGTTTGCGTCTTGGTAATAGCAGAACAAGGCAGTTTTCTCCATTATAAAAATCTCCCTCTGCTCCGCCTTATTCAGAGATGTTCAGGAAATCTGGCTTTTTCCCCTCCACTCCCCTGCTCCCCCAAAGAGCGTTTCTTTCTCCAAAAGCAGCATGTTGCATCTTTCTCTCACCACAGCAGATGGATTTGGATGATTGTATGTGCTGAGAGTTATTGCTGCTACCTGCTATTTTAGCAGGAAGAGCCCCCACGCGCAGAAGAGAACAAAGCCCGAGGATTCCCGAGGTCTCCATTGATGCAGAAGGCACCGAGCGGAGCATGAAAGAGATGACAGAAGCACAGCAAGATCCTCCTCCATCCCTCCCCCTTCCTCGCCCTCCGATTCAAGGAGCAGGGGCTGGTTTGTGAATGAGGAGCCAAAACCCGTTCAGATGGAACAAATAACCGATAAAGGCGCACAATAGCGGCTGCTCGCAAGCCGAAGTCGGCAACGAAAAGGTAGCGGTTCTCAAGAGGGGGCTTATTTCCCGATGAGTCATTGGTGCGTGACAGATGGAAGGAACTAATAAAATATTGTGGACTTGCAGAGCTTTGATCTTCCTGCTTTTTTTCTCTCCCCACTTTTTTCCCAAGGCTGTGGGCTGTGTTGTCAAAATGAAAAGGGTGGAAACCTCATTTGGAAATGGCTGTCCTGGCAGCCGTGGCTTGTGGAGAGAAGGTCGGGAGCCCTGATCCAGCTTTTGATTCATGCTGGATTTTAGCCTCAGTGTTTTTTTGTAGCCTATGAAGCACCTGAACCCCTCCCTGTTCTGTTGATGCAGGCATGTCTTTCAGCCCCTGTTGCTGGAGCAGAGGTGGGTTTCTGGACTATGTGCAGGAAAGAGTGAAATGCATTTCTGGGTCAAATACTGTCATTTTCTAATTTCTGTTCCAACTGCTGCAGCTCACAGGGACCCAGCAAACCTGAGCTGGGGCCCTCAGCAGCCACCAGCTTTGAATTTATTTTTATCTTGCTGTGACTAATCTTTAGGGTGAATAGGTTTAACTTTTGTCTCTGAGACTGCTATGCAGAGAAATGTGTTTTCTTTATGGAGAAATCACTGTGGTAAGAGCCCCTGCCCTGGGGCTTGAATGCGAAGAGCCACGAGCCTTGGCTGTGTGCAGAGTTTCCTCCCTGGGTAGAAGGAGCGCTCCTTGATTTCAGGTCGTCTCTCTGCTGCTGTCAGTCTGGATGTCACAGCACAAACGAAGGAGGGTTAGCAATTCACGTAGGGCTTTATTGCTGTGTAGGATTGGACTGTGATTACTGTTTGTTTTTTCTCCCGCCTTTAAACAAGGTGTGTCTGTGAGTGCCTCTCTTGAGAAAGCATTTCTTTAAGTCATCTAGTCCGGCTCTGTTCAGAATCGCATCTCTCCTGACCATCTGTCTTGGTCCTGCCATCCCCTGCGCCTCTTTGAAGCATCTGTCCCCTTCTCCAGCTCACCGTGACAGTCCTGTTGTGGTCATCACTCAATGCTTATGCATCTCCAAGGCTTGCAGCACCAGCTTCTGCCTTGGGCCCCTCCTGTCAGCTCAGATAGAAACCTGGCTCCAAGGTCCGCGTGTGACTCGCTGTTGTTCACTCCTCGTTGTTTTGCTAGTTACAACCTGCAGAAACGGGTGCTCTGCCCCTGCCGTGGTGGAGTTGGGATGCCTCGTGTGCACATAGGGTGTGTGGGGTTTGGCTCTGCAGCTCTCCCCTCCTCCTCGTACTGCTGGTCAGCTTCCTCGTGCTGCCCTTGCTGCATTTACTCAGGCAATGCCCCTACTCTTACTCTCTTGGCCAGCTTCTTGTTCTGTCCTATCTGTCTGCATTACTGTGCTGATACTGTGAGAGTCTGGCACCACCAGCCCCTGGAGTTTCTTCTCTGAGAAAAGTTTGAATCAGTGGTTGAGGGCATCATCACCCCTTGTGTGGGGAGGCCTTGGCGTGGCTCCATGTTTTAATTCCTGAAGAAGAGGTGGGGAGACTTGGATTCTGCTGTTTGGGGGAAAAACCCACACCCTTGTGTTCAGCTTTTATTATATTTTCTTTAGTGCAGTGTAGGAGGGTTACCTCCCTTTGTTAAAGAAACATATAATGCTTCCAGTTTGTGATTATATACATTTTTTTCTAAATGGAAATATATGTGGCTTCTCACTGAGAAATATTGATCCAGAGGTACATACAGAAGTAACCTGAGTCTGTTAGAAGACAGGAAATGTAGGGAACCCGTACGAATGTCGTGGTTTTCATTTGAAGATTGTTGCAGAACCTTGCAGAAATGTGGGGCTAGGAACAGGTAAATGCAAAGAATTTGTTTAATGTCAGGGTGTAATGTTGTGGCTCAGGACCTCCATGGGGCCATTCTGTTCCGGATACTGCATTTCACTTTTTTTTGTGTATCAATTTATTACATTCCTTGGCTGGTCGCTTGGGTACTTGATCGCAATAGCTGGGAGGATCTGGATTAGGGTGCAACAGCAAAGTGGCAGACATGCAACTATGGAGTAATTTTCAGCTGTGTTACAAATTTTGCTTGCCTGGCTTCATTTTAGCAGAAAGCCCATGGTTCCTCCTTGGTTTTCACATGAGTATTTAACTGGTTATCCCCTTTGCCAAGCAGTGGGGAGGAAAGGAAAGGATGGACTCTGGCCCTAGGTAGTGCAGAAGTAATGTCCCTGGTTGGGAAGGGCAGACCCCAATGGGTGCAGGGTGTACCCCTCTTGGGAACTGGGCAGAGAGATGCCTGTGGGAGTCAGAACTAGTTTGTCTTTTTGGTTCGTGTTGTTTAGCACTGAGAAAAATGAAAAATTATGAGTTAAAAGGGCTCTTCTGTCCTTTAAGCTTACGAGCAAACTAGGGAGGGAGGCCTGTACAGATTGAATGCTTAAAATAATATCTTGGGGTTTGTTTTGCTTGGTTTTTTAAACTTAGTTTGCCAAAAACTCTTAGTAAGACTTTTTTTTACTGATCTTAGACATGAAAACATTGCAAAATACCACATTCTCCTTGGATGATAACATTGTTTCCTGCCCTGCTCTAATACCAGCGGAGCTGTCCTTTTGCCTCAATTCCTGGGATTGCTTTCTCAAATGTTTGCTTTCTCCACTAGGCTGGACTCTTAACACTTCCTACTGGTTTTGGTGGATTGGCTGAAACCACTCCAAGCCTAGAGGCAGCACAGCCCAAATGCTTGCTTGCTCCTCTGGAGCTAAATCTGTGTTCCCAGCTGATATTCCTGACAAGATCCTACCCCTTCACCTCCAGAGAGCCAGCTGGATTTATAATTGCCACATGGAAGTGACAAGATAAATGCCAAAGCTGTGTCTTTCGGTTGTCCCCCGAGAGCATTGCTGAGCTCTGGAGTTCAGCTTATCACAGATAACACAGTTCCTTCTGCAGACAGATTGCTTTTGATTTTCATAAAGTGGTTTCGATTTCCTTATCAGGGTTCAGAATACCCTGGTCTGAAAGTGGTAGCTCTGGTTGTGTTTGGAGCAGATGTACCTGCCTGGAGCCCTGCTTTAGCTGTTTGCCTCGTGCCTCAAAGAGATACCATGTTTCTTGCCTTTGTTTCCATCACAATGCTTATTTTAGACCTACAAGATCCAAAATCCACCAGGCAAGTTGCCGTATGCTCGGCGGGGAGGATTTTTTGCATGAAGACACAGCCTGTGGCAGCCAGGAGGGTGGTGAGCCTCCCTGGGCGTGCCATGGTGACCCTGCCATCCCTGGTGGCCATCTGGCCATCTTCACCAGGTGGTGATGTGGAGCCTCAGCCTGGCTTTCCTAGTTCAGTATGCTCTGACAAAGCCTTGTCAGTGGTCTCAGGATGAAGTATCGGTCTGCAGAGCGAAGCAGCTGAAGGACAAGCACAGCAGTGGGCTCCGCTGCATCTTAACATGCTGCCACCGTCTTCACAGCAGGAGTGGGTGGCTTGTCCCTCTCCTCTCCCAGGCCTGCTGTGGGCAATAACCCAGCATCTTCTCTCAGCGAAGTGGGCAACGGCAGGACCAAAACCCCATCTTCCCTGTGCCCGTGTCCCTGCAGGTGAGGGCTGGGAGAGTTTTCTCCTCGCAGGTTTCTGTCATGTGTGGACATCAGCTTTGTGTGCTGTTTGGTGCCTCATCCGCTCCAGAAACATTACACAGGGGAAAAACTCTTGGCGAGTATGAGGTTGAATTTTCTGGACTCTGTTCCCGTTGTGGGTTTTGTTGCCTGCAACCTTTAGTGTGGGCTGGGTTTTTTTCCTCCTTAAAACAAGGCCTCTCCAACCTTAATTAGCTGACTGTGGATAAGTTTCCTTGATATGTGACAGTTACAAAGGGGGAATATAAACAGTGGAGGTGACGAATAGAGATGCTCAGGGACAGTGGTTTTGGTCTGCAGAGAATTTCAAGAGTTGACGTCTTACTCTTTTTTTTTTTTTTTTTTTTCTGAACCTGGAAGCAAACACAAAATTTCCCCCCAAAAAACCCCACCCAACAACAACCAAACAAGACCTTGCAGTTCCCAACCCCTCATCTTCACTTTGTTTAAATGAAGGATATAAATAGAGTTAAGGTTTTTATTTAAAGATTTTTATAAATACCCCAAGGTATTCTTGGTGACTCATTACTTCAAAAAATGTCAAAATAGGCATTTCAAAAGTATTTTTTTTCTGTTCAATGTTTAACAAAAGTGCATTTGTTGAATTATGCAAAGAAATCTCCTATTTTAAATAAAAACATATCTGTCTTTGGTGGCAGCAGGTTCTGGAGATAGTTCAGTATAAGGGCTTCCAGCAGCCTGTGTGACCTGGCTGGTTGGGAGCCCGGACCTGGACAAGGGTAGGCCAGGTTCCTCTGTCCAGTCAGAGATGCGCTCTCTGCTGCTTCACAGCTCAACAGACCCAGGTGGGTGCAAAGCCAAGCAGGTAGGAGAGCAGCCAGTCTTAACTGTCCAGGGTTACACGTGCAGTTGTAGGGCTTGTATTGCCCTGCAAGGCCACCTAAGAAGCGATGCAAAAGGGACCTAGACCACAGTAATTTTCAGGATGTTTGAGCGACCATGGACCAAAATAATCTCGACAGTCGGTGTGAAATATCTGTAGAAGAAATTTTCTACAATCAACTACTGTATCCTATATTTTTGGCTAAGTTCAGGAGCCTATTATGTTGTTTTGGTCCCTCTCATCTTTTAATCGAAGCTACACAATGAAAGAGCGTAATTATGCTTGTTTCCGAATAATTGACTGTGGAAGGTAACTCTCTGGATCGATGTGACAAGTGCCAGGTCCCCATCCCCTCCTTTGAGAATATCCAGGTGAAGTGTCTGTTTATATCAACCCTCATACTAGAATCTGGTCCGTCCCCAAAGGAGGTCACTAATGGCACTGACAGATGTCAAAGCCACTATCAAGAGATGCTGCTGCTTATATAAAAAAAGTCTCTGCTCTATACCCTCCTTCATCACAGAAAAATGGTCTTTATTTGCCACAAGGAGCTGCTGTGAGTGGATTAATTAAGGTTTCAACAATGTTTTGAAGTATTGCTAGCATTAAACTAATCTTTCTAGCACTCAATAAATAGCTGTTATTTCTTTATGGCAGGCTGCAGACATGGGCTGTTACAGAGATGCAGCCAAAGAGGCTTTTGATGCTTTCTTCCCATTGGAAATTTGGCATATGCATTTCCTGGGTGCTTTTGAAAACTTCTGCAGTCAAATCATTATCAGTAGGAGGGCAGATAGGACTCATAATAAGAAATGCAGTTTCTCCCTTTATCTCTCAGAGAAACTTGGGGAGGGGGGTGAAGTGAGCTTTCACTGAGGAGAGGAGCCAGGAGGTACACAGGTTCCAGCTCTTCTGCTTTTTCCACTGTCTTCTGCTTTATTTCAGTCACACCTTGGTAGCCAGAGTTGCTAGGGTGAATTTTAGACATTAATCAGCTAAGCCGATTTCTTCCTCTGGGCAGCAGCAAACTGTTATATTCTCTCCCTGCTTCCAGCTGCATCTTCCTGTCCCCTCCCTGGCAAAGGTCCTGGTGCTTGGCAGACGTGGTGCTGAGAAGATGCACCTTGATAACTTGTCAGATGCAGGTTTGCTGTATTTGGAGAGTTAGCTGGTTCAGTGCAGACTCTGCTGAGCACCAGAGCCATGGTAAAGAGAATAAATAGGGGAGCATAAGCCAGGGCACCAGCTCCTTTTGGCATCAGTGATCTATTAGATTAGTCTTAATGTAAACTGTAGATTGAAACAAAGATTTTTTTGATTTTTATACGTTTTCCTTTGAGAAAAAAAGATAGTTTTAGCCAGAGGTGAAAAAAGTGCAAAATGAAAAGTTAATTCATTTGCTCCCAGCACCTTTGGGACCACTCTTCCAGAGAAAAAGGTTCTGGATAAGGCAGAATGTTTTGCTTTGGGATTTTGATCCTCACTCCAGGTGAGGTGGAAATTCAGTTCTTTGCAGAGTTCATGATGAAAGTGAGCAGCAAAGGAGTTGAGATCAAAACCAAGTGAGGAGCTAGGACATGGGAAAGAGGAGAGGTGGTGATGCACATCTGTGGCTCTACCTAGGCAGTGCTGGTACAGAGCTGCCTGAGGCACTGAGGAACACAGCCCCATAGGGAAGTGTTTGTTGCCTTTAACTCTGATATCCTGCTCTATCAATCTCTCATTTTTTTTGATTGCGGCAGCTTGCCGTTCCTGCTCATGCAGAGGGTGCTGGGGTACTTGGTCTAGCTGTCTGAGCAGCTGGGAGCACAGGGTAATCCCTGACATTGCTGGGAGGCTACAAGAGTGGAGAAAGCAAGGGGAAGCTTGATGGTGGGGACAGAGCTGTTTACTTAACCCAACCCATTGGCATAACACTGGGAGTCTGCAGTTCAATAGAAGATTCTCAAGATGATGCAAACTGAAAGCTCCCAGAATAACTATTAAGCAGGAAAGGTGCTATTTCATAGTGTTATTTGCATCTGCATTTACGCAGCTGGGAGAGCTCCAGCTCTCCTGGATTGGGGCCCAGAGAGGTGCTGCTCCTTCATCTGCAGGACAAATGGTGTGGCTCCCTTGGAGCACCTGGACTTTGTCCTGCCCTCTCTGTCCTGCAGGCTCTTACCTGTTCATCTGGGAACAGGCCCTCTCGCCTTGCACAGCGGCTCTCACGGGTCATTGGAACAAACCAGGGTGGTTCTCTGCATGGGAACAGCTGCCACAAATCCCATGCAGACAAGAACCTGAATGAAAACAGATGAGCCTTGACAGAGACATGAGATATCGCAGGATGCCTAAGAGCTGGCAAAGGGTGGTCTCTCTTTGCTATGTCCTCTCGTTGTTTGTTCCTATGCCTGGCTGGTGAAGACGGGAGCCATCGTGTTACTCGGCTACATGACAGAGCACTTGGCTGGCCTGAGACAGGGAGAAACTCCTCTGACACTCATCTGAACTCAAGGAATTTGTCTATAAGCTCCCACCTGCCTTGGAGAGCAGATTAGGAGCATCTGCTAAGAACACTAATCGTCCCTTTTCCCTGCCAAATATCCTGTGGTTGTCAGCTCAACATAGGTTTGTCATGGCAGGCTCAGAGTCTGCATGTGCTGACGCTGCTACAAATGAGTAGATGCTAAGGACTTGGTTACATTTTTGCTCCCCACAAGAGACATCCCTATGATTACACTTTTGCTTTACCTACTGAGTAGGCAGTGGATTAAGTAGAAGGAGGTACAGGAACTTTGAGGAGGACCTGTGGTTTTCCTTGATGGCAGAGCAGCCTGGAGATAGGCAGGCCGTGACTTGAGTTGGAGCCATTTCGCTTAGGCATCTCTACATCAGAGAAAACCATCGTCATGTTCAAGTTTAAATAGCTCTTCATTGGTTTTGGTGGGAAGAAGGCAGCCAAGCTGCCCTCTTGAGCCTGGTCTCTTCTAAACTGAGCCAAGACACTGTCTTAGGAGCTGTGACCCTAAGACCGCTCTTCTGCCCCAGGAAGAAGAGGTTTTCTGTTTCTATAGTAAAATGCTTGTTTCTTACACAGGATCAAATAAATGCCAAACCCCACAGCATCACAATACCTGTCCTGGTTTTCTTCCTCAGGTATAAACATTTTCTTTAGGATTTTTATTTTCAATTTCCCTACCTTCTTTCCTCTAATTCTTAAGGCCTTCTAAAATATATCAAATATCTCTTGGAACTGTGCATTTCTGAGCATAATTCTTACATTTCTTGTGTACAGGATTTTCTTCTGGGCTTTGTGAAGTCCTCTTTGTTAGAATGAAGTGCAGAAGAGCCAGATGGTTTGGCTGGAGTCCAGTTACCTAAGAAACGTAGCACCAGGACCCTATCAGAAGCTATTTCCTCTAAAGATCATGCTCAGCCTGCTTTCTTCTAATAATCAGCTTAGAGTCAACATTGAGCTGTCAATACCTACTTTTTCCCTAATAATTAATCTACAAGGTTTAGCCTGGAATCAATATAAATGACTTCATGGCTTATTTTTTCTTTTTTTCTTTCCTCAAATGATGTTTCTCCACACGACTCCTCCTTCAGAGGTGTGTTGAATCATGCATGCTTTTTTTCCCCAGTAATGCTGTAGTGGAAATTTTTATGATCTCTTGCTCCTCCTGGCTCAAAGTGTCTGCGTTGTGTGTACTCGTGGGGAAGCAGAGGAGCTCTGGCAGCTCACTGGTCTCCACTGGCTTCAGAGCTCCTGTAGCTTCTACAATTGTTCTGCCTTTTGGGAATTGATGGATGGATGGGGAGTGGAGGTGTGTGCTGTTTAGGTGTTGGCCTGGATAACTGCTGTGTGCTGATGTGCAGAAGTTTCTGACGTGAAGCCGGAGAGCACCCTCTACACTTATTTCCCAAACAGGACTAAAACTTACACAGTTGCTGTGTCCCAGCTGTGAAGGGATGTGGGTGTATTTAGTCATTCAGTGCCTGTGAAGTGGGTTGGGCGGATCTCTCCAAGCCCACCCTGCTCTGAAAGATGGCACCGGTCACTTTACTGCAAGAAGCGTGTTTTTTTTCTGCTGGGAAAAGCTTTCATTTCTTTTATTCCTCTAGCATGTTTGAGATAATGTTAAATTTTCAGTCTCAATTCGGACTTTAATAAAAATCCAAGTTTTTCTTAAGCAGAAAATCTAAGGGAACATTAGAGTTGATTCAGTAGAGACATTCTCACTTTGTTTCAAATCACTTTTTGTTTGTTTGTTTTTTTTTCTTTAGAAAATGTTCAGTCATGTACAAACTGGGGGCAAAAGTACAGTAATGTTGGGACAGCCATCCTCCTCTCAGAGAGTGATGGCAAAGGGATAAAGAAACACTCATGAACATGATCCCTTGTGACAGGCAAAAATGTATCCCAGAGGCAGTACCTGTCAGGATCCCTCTGACACGGAGAGTATGATTTAGGAACTGCTTTGTATCGCGCTCCAAGCCGAGTGCTCTGGTACATCCATTGACTTCCTTGGCAGTGAGATAAGAGCTGATTTTTTCTGTCCGAACAAGGCTCTGATTATGAGCTGTAAAACTGGGTAGATATCTGGCCCCATTGACTTCTGCAGTGTGACCTGATCATTGGCAGAACCTTAACTCCAAGGCTGTTTTCTCTCTTTAGAGTTCATATGTCCCCAAGCTGGTTTTTCGGTCCGTCTACAATTGCTCTTGCACAATCACTTCACTAGAGTAGCGTTATCAAAGTAATCGAGTGAAATCGGACGCTTCCTTTGCAGATGTAAAATTTATTGTCCGCTCGTGCCTTTGTGATGAAGTTAGGATCTTGGGTTTTAAAAATCCTCCTTCTCCTGGCTATGTGGGAGTTTCCCCTAAAGATGTGGAATGTTTACTGCATACCAACAGCAAGACATTATGCAGACACGAGGCTCACAACACCTACAATTTCTAAACCGCATGTGGCCTGTGTGGATTTCCTTGTGCTGAATGCACATGGAAACTCAAACACATGTGGCATTTTTGTTGCTTTTCTAGGAAATCACTGAGCGCAGCCCTGCAAAATAATACTTCCTACTGTTAGATCCACTGTGTGTGTGGGAAGGTACTGCCTTTGTGTCCTGGGCTGTTGGAGCCGCATGCCAAGGCTCATGAGTCATTCACCCTGAGCGTCTGGCTTTCCAGGAAGGCAAATCCCAATTTTGGAACCTATCAGGGACCAAAGAGTGCCATGGGGAAATAATAAAGGGAAGGTCATCAAATGTTATCAGAACTGGAGGTTTCCAATAGGGATCACGCCAGGAAATGCATAATTAGAAATAGGAGAAGCTCTGTTGTGTCAAGGCAGCTGGAATAAAGCCAGCAGGATATGAAGTGGCTTCAGCCTGTTGTAGGGAAGGGTGAAGTGAGCTGGCAAGGCGTAAGAAGAGGATAAGTTGGGGGAAAAATGTTAGAAATTAATAGCTGACATCTTGCCATGTGTGTTCGATAGCACTGTGTATCGCCAGCTGTTCAGTTATCACTTGGGTGATGTGAAGGAAAGGGCCATCTCTCTTGGCTTTGTTGCTGTCGGTATTGGCATGTGTTGATGTTCCTCAGAGCTTCCTGATCTGCAGCTAGGATCTCTCTGGTTGGCACCCAGCAAGCTGCTGCTGCTGCTGCATGATCCTTGAGGAAGAGGTGTGCAAATGAAGGACCGGAGGGGCAGGACAGGTTGCTGCAGGGAGATGCTTCCTCTGTGCCGGTACCCTCAGCTTTCTGCCTTTCTATGGGGGAGATGTCTTCTCTTTCCCACCTAAAATCAGTATGGCTGGAAAAAATACCAGTTCTCAGGGAACGCAGAAGCCTTTTGGTTTCCTTGGAGCATATAGCAAGGATAAGAATGCTTCACCTCAGCATCCTACTCAAACTGTGATGTGTCCTCATTTGTTTTGTTTGATTACTTGCATAATTCTCTCTTTGGATATACTGAGCAAAATACATGTGTGCTACCAGCATCTGCAGGACTCCACCCCAGGGATGGCTCCGTTTCAGTGGTGAAATCACACTGGAATGTGCTTCTCATCCAAATGTTAACCCCACTTAACCTGAAACCAAAACAAAACCAAGCCAGTCCAAGTTTGTCCTGTTTGAGAATAATTTACTAGCTTGCTTTTCTGTAACAGAGGGATTGAAAGAGTTCTGTTTATGTCCCTGCTGACCCACCTCAACTGTTAGACAGCTAGAAGCCTTAGATATGTTATGTTCAAATTGGTTTAGGGTGAAAGACATCTAAGCAGAAGAGAGAATTTACTTTCACTTAAAAAAACCCCACTTCTGAAAAGCTTGCTGAAGACATATGCTTTGTAGGATTGACCTCTTGGTCATGCAAGCCGTCTAGTGTCTTTCATGGCCTTTTCTATGGCCTCTGCGGCTTCAGCAGAGATCTTTCAGTTAAGTCTCCTTTCTCTTGGTTTGCCCTCAGCCTTGTTTTCTTAATGGTCACTTGTAGTCCTAGTATCATGCCTCATATACCTGGACTCTATTGTTGCATTTCCTCACAAGAAAACTGAAAAAAAAAAGAAAAAAGGCTCCTACTCAAATGTCTTCCTGCTTAAACTGAGACTAATGCCCTGCATAGCTGGTGCCCACAGCAGAAGTCCAAACATCACTCAGTGACTTCAACGTATTAATAATTTGTTCTGCAAGTCTTTGGTAGTATTTTCTTATTGTGACACTGGCTACTAGTAAGCTGTTGGTGCATGGTTTGTGATATCCCTAAAAAGCTCCTGGCAAGGAACTGTATCCCTCTGTGTTCCTCTGGGAAATGAATGCAGTGGGACCAGATGCATCTCAGGGCTTGGTCACTCCCACGTGTGGTAGCACAGGCTATATGGGCATAAGTATTTCACTGTTAGAAGGGATATGAGTTGCCAGGCGGGTTTGCTTCGTAGGTATAACACCAGGGAGGAATATAAGAGATTGTTCCCAAGAACCCCACTGATTGTTTCAGTCCAGATTGTCAGCTCTCTCTTGGTATGGGCACAAACAATTAGTAGTATCCATAAAGAGACGAGGAATGTTGGTGACATGCTAAGTTTTCACTGTTCTCAGAAGAAGGCAAAACAGGAAGACCGCAATAAGGAAATGAAGGGAGAAGCAAAAACCCTGAGTTTTTTCTTGAGTTGGTGGCATGAATTTTTTTAGTAAGTTGTTAACTTCTTTGTTAATAAACTAGACTTGAATCCTAATTTAGGGTAAATGGTCTCACCAAAACACTGGGAATCAGATACTTCAGCTCTGGAAAGCCAACATCTTATTAAAATGCACCATCTGATTAGGTGACAACTACAATTTATTCCCAGGGAAATCCATTTAATTAGTTGGAAGGCATCAGGATGTTTGATCTTCCAAGAAAAAGACACTTCCAAGCGCTGGTAAATATGAATTCTGGAGAGGGATTTTGTGAGGAGTTCACAGTGCATCTGCTCACTCCAACTTGTTAAGAATCATTACAGTGTCCAATACTCTTGCGAGTCTTTGAATGTAATGAGTGCTCATTCCAAGACGTGCTTCAGGTTCACATTCCATCTGCAATCAGCCCGTTTTTCCTATGCAGCTCCTTCAGTTGCCAGAGAACTCAGAAAGATGACCCAAAATCATTTCAAAACTACAGAAGCCCAGTGGGGAACCCACCCATCAGCTCTTGTCCCCAGGAAACTGGTAACACTGCGATCGTGGGCTCTGGGTGGTGTGATTTCAGGGAAGGAGGGTTCCCTCTTCCTCTAATGATGCTGATGGTTTTGGATACCCATTTTCACAGCTGCAGTTGGTGTTTGGTTCCTGTGGAGATGCATGAATTGGCACTTTTTCCAAATTCCCCTCCCTTCTGTGCCCAGCTCTCTTCCATGCTCATTGCTAGAGCAGCCAGCACTAGTTTTACTTTGCTGGCTGTGTTCTGCGTTGTACAAAACCAGGGGCTTTGATCCCCAGGAGGAGGCTTCCAGCCCCTAGGGTGTGTGCGACTTCCACGTACGCATCAATGTACAGATATGGCACAAAACCCGATTTCGGGAAGCCTGGGGCAAGGGTCGTGCTTAGAAAATTTTTGTCATTTGTAAGCTACTGTCTTTAAGCCTTCTCTTCTGCCCTCCCTCACAGTGCTTTAATGAGCACGGTGTAGTATCTCTGCTCCTTTAACTCGCATTATTAGAACTTTGTTTCAGATTTGGTGTTTTATTTATTAATTCAACCTTTGATAGTTGAAAAGGGTGAAGTCTCTCCCACTAACTGTTTCATAGGCACAGGATAATAGATTTTAGTGTTGCTGTATCATAACAGAAGAAAAACCAAGGCAAACCCACTAGTATCATGTACCCACAACACTGTTACACACAGAAGCTGTTGCACGAATGGGCAGAGGTTGGGATGATTTGGGGATGCGTGGTGCCCTCCCAGTGTACCTGTCACCAAGTTATTTGCTATGTCCCCGCTTTATTCTTCTATATAAAGCTCCAGCCTTCATCCACTTCTTCCCCATGTTAAATATTTCCCTTTTGATTGGGAAGTAGCTCCATGAGGATTTCTAGGAAGGAGAGGACAGCTAATAACAGTGTTAAGCCTGACCTTCTACATGTGCCTGGTCCGCTTTCCCCAAAGTGGTGCATAAATTAACATTCTGGCAATAATACTGAGCCTGTTTAATTTTCTGTTTGACTAGAAATGTTGAGAAAATGTCATGATATTTGATTTCATCTTTGTCTATTTTTTGCTCCTGCTGAATGAAGCTTATTGGACTCTCGAGACCCGAGCGCACACAGCGTGTCTGGGAGCACATAAAGGGGCACTGTCCCTCAGGCATGTGCTCCTCAGCCACGCAGGAAGTATTGGGTTTTATGTTTGAAGCCTGGCTGAGGTTCCCTAATGGCTGTTAATCCATTGGTTTCTTTGACTACATCCTGTGCCAGACCCAGTCTTACCTCAGAAATCGTGGGGTTTCTGCTCGCTTCACATAAGCATTCAAAAATGTGTAGGAGCAGGAGGCTCCACACCAGACTGAGTGTGTGAGAGTGGGACGGATTGAGGGAGCAGCTACAGCAGCTAAATTTTCCTTGCTGAGATGGTGAAAAGTTGAATATACTTTCAAGCATGAATTCAAAGGCTGGATTGTTCACGCTGATATGTCCGTGAGTCGTTAGAAATCCATCTACAGAATATACTTTCAAGCATTTGAAGGGGTGAGCTGCTTTGAAGGAATGGGAGCTCTAAGCCCAAAGGGATTTTAGTGTGAGAGGCAGCAAAGGAAGTTGAGAAAAGTTTAAGGATGGGTTGAGCAGATCTGCTGCTGCTGGTGGTTTTAGATTCACAGAAAGCTGTGGGAATTCATGCCAGATGGAGATGTGGCCTTGAGCATTGTCGATGTAAGGAATGGTTTCCCAGGAACGGCTGAAAAACCTTAACCTGGAGAGCTGGCCTGATACGCATCGCTATGGTAATGCATCCTAAAAATAAAAAGTTTGGGGAGGAAATGAGCCCTTTGCTCACAGTCACTCTTCCCCTTCGTCAAGATTGTTGAAGAGTGGTCTTCCCTGCATCCAGTGCTGCTCCAATAGCTGTCATCCCATGGAAAACCTGTCCCAACAAGACGTGTTCCCTTTAGCTCTCCTTACAGTCTTGCAACTATTCTCTCTATGCTCACCTCATAGATTTCCTTCCCCCATGTCTTCAACTAGTTGTGTTCACTCTGTATTTATTTAAATGCTGGAATAAGAAAAGGATCAGGTTTTGGCAGTATGATTCCCCCCCACCCCAGAACCTTGGGGAGTGCCTGTGTGTGTTGAAGGTCTGGGAAGCACCCGTGCCCCTCACATGGGGCCTGGCGAGCGGAAAGACCTGCAGAACCACACGGCTGCAGCCCTGTGTTTAACGAAGGACGTGATACTTTAGTGATAGAGCAGTGGTGCTGAAGGCAGCATGATTAACCACCACCCACGCGAGGAGCACACGCACAGAGGGGCCATTGAGCACAAGAAGTTATATATTATTTCTTTATCCCACCTACTGCTCCTTGCCGAGAGATTCCAGGCACAACGGACAAACCCCGCTTGCTAATCTCCCCCGAAGGGAAATTGTGTCATTTCCAAAGAAAAAGGCCTTGCAAAGAGAAACGAGGTGGGGTGGAGACAGGCAGAAGAATGTGGGGGCAGTGGAGAAAGGTGATCTGTGAATGAATAAGGAGGCTGGCAGAGCAAGGGGAAGTTTAACAAAAAATGTCCAGTCAAGTGATTCTGGAGGAACATGTTGTCTGGGCACCCCTCAGCTGTATTACCAGGTGAGAGTAGCAGATGTGTAGACGTGGGGCTGGTTTGCGATTCTGAGGGACAAATGTTGGAGAACTGTTCAGGACTTGCAGAGGAACCTGAAGAAATACAGGATGGTCTGTGGGGATACAGGCTGAGTAGGCGTAGATGTAGATGGCTGTAATTTTAAGCGCATTTTCAGAGGGGACAGCCAGGCAGGGCAGAGGAGCAACTTACCTGAAAGCATTTCAGAAAGGCATTCGTAGCCTATTTGGTCTCACTTCAGGAGGAACTTCATGTCCTGTGCTAGTGCTTTAATGCAGACGGGGATGGAGAGCCTGCAGATGGGTGCTGTGAGGACAACCAGCCCTCTGGAAAACACGAGTCCTGTGTTGCATAACTGCCAGCTGGGAGAGGCTTGAAAAGCTCACGAGGTTCAGCTTGTTAGAGACCAAATGAGCTCTAAGCAACCTGCTCTAGTTGAAGATGTCCCTGCTCACTGCAGGGAGGTTGGACTAGATGACCTTTAAAGATCCCTTCCGACCTAAAACATTCTATGATTCTATGAAATATAGAGGTGATCGTGCCAGCACAGACTTTTCACTCCTGTAAATTTTAAGAATTGGATTTTTGCAGAACATTTAATCCTCTTAGCTGCAGGTGGACCTGAAGTTGAAATGTATGAGTTGAAATGTATGTGTGAAGGCTTTGGCCCATGTTAAATGTGATAAACACAAGATCTTTTGTTATAGTAAATCAATTAATCAAGACTGCTGTGGTAGAAACCTCAGTGAGTCACTGGTAGCTCATGACCCCCGGGCGAGAGCTCTCAGTGATCCTGGGCCTTTCAGCCAGCAGATGCGATACAGCCTCCTCAGTTTCTCGATGGGATTGTTGTGGATTCTGCACATCTCAGGGCTTAAACCCAGTGTGGGAGCAGAATGGGACTAGTCAGAGATCATTAGTGTTTTAATAAGAGCTGCCAAAGAGGAAAAACCGTTGTGAGTTTGCTGGGCAAATGGTAGAAGCTGCTTTCAGCTGCTGTATCTCAGTGCTGTGCTGCCGTGTCTGCTGGCCAGCAAGTGCCCCACAAGTGCCTCTGCCCTTGTTGGGCAAAGCCTCGTTAGCGTAGTCTTCTTCAGTCAGTTTGCAGCCACCATGAAACTGGAGTAGCCAAGACTTCTGAGTGTCTGAAGAAATGCTGGTTCAAAGACACATGTATTAGAGGCACACTCACCAAATGCAGACCCTGAAAAAACCTGTCTCAAAGGTTCGCTCCTCATCCCCCTGAGAGATACTGCAAGGTGTTATTATCTTGCCCAAAATTTCCGCTCAAGCTGCTCAAAGTGATGGTTTCCTGGAAGCCAGGGGCCCTGGAAGTGGCTGGGAAATGAGATATGATCCTCTGGGCCATGCCAAGGCAGCATCTAGTAAGATGTGCATCAGAACCAGTGACTTGACTGACCTTTGTCTGGAGGTTTGTTAAAGCTATAGGACTGGTTACATGCATTTTTTTTGACCAGAATTTTGAAGTGAAATGCCTGTAATAATGTATACGAAATATATCCTTCTGGTGCAATGTGAAAGTTGCTGAGGGCTTAAAAGTAAAGTCCGTGACTGCTCTCCCAGGGTGCAGGAACATGGATGTGTGTAAATCAGGAGGCTTGAGATTAGCTGCATCTCCAAAAAGGTGTATTGATAGTGAGGCTTCCTTTTGACATTTTTAACAACACATCTGAGCCTGAACTCTTCATCACAGTCTTTCATCCTGCCAAGGAACACGGACATGTTTGGGGTGTGTGGGTGTGGTGTCCCCTTCTGTGTCTCTGTCTAAACAGGTCTATGTTCCTTAGCAGCCGCTGCTCATCAGCGGTTGTGTTTTGAGACTCTGGCTGACTGTGGCCATCCAGGCTGGGCAGAAAACATGGAGAAAGATAACCTTGTTTCAAGAGACCTGGGCACTCTTATCAGACAAGACAACTGATGAGATGTGAATTTTTTTTCCTTTTCTCTTTGACAGAAGTACTAATCGTGTGGCTGGCCGAGAGCTCGCGAGAGCGGCAGTGCTAGCAGTGGAAGGGGAACCCAGATCTCCCATGAACCAGACTGGCAGCTCTTCCAAGGATTCCTGGTTTTTCTCTGGTTTCTCAACTCTTCTGTTGCTGAAGTGGAGCCTGTGCTGGGGGCAGTGCTTGCTGCAGCTGATGGAGAAAACCCAGCATTTGGAGGTGAGTTGCTCAAACATACTTTTCTTTTCAATGCTTCCTTCTAGGTAACTGGATATTTGAGACTTTTGAGCTGTGAGATTATCGACTGTAAAAGATTATTTGAAATCGCCTGTTTTTTTCCCCTGCAAATTAACTGTGAAACTATTTTTACAATTAAACACTGGATAGCTCTGAGGGGTTATTATGAATTACCTGCTACTATAAATAATGTCCAGAAAATGAGTGAAATTCTGGCATTTTCCATAGCTCTGTGTGCAAAGTCGGTGGCAGAATCAACCTGTTGGTGTTAAACCTTGTCAACTTCCAGGAAAATAATGTAAATTCAGCTTGATAATTTTGTTTTTTGATGAATTTCTATTTTGTCTGACTCAAGCCTTGATGAAGTTTGCACCGCTGCTGTCCCCAGTGCAGCAGAATCAGTAGCAGGAGGTCTCTGCATGCAGACAGGTCTCCTTGTTCAGTGTAACTGCAGGGAAGATTTCAACCCACTTGTGCATCCAAGGGTGCCATTTTCACATGGATGCTGCTGGCCACCCTAGCACTGCTTCTGTCCTGCACTCTCTGTTTTGTGTAGCTTTGGTAAAAGCTTTTTTCCCACTGCTGACTCAGAGGACTTTTGCTTGTGGCGTTTTTCATATTGTTTGAGTGGTTATTCATCCACCATGTAAATATCTGTGTGTTTGAGTCAGGTTTGAAGCTTCTAGGATGGGGGAGGGAGGAAGAGACACAGATCAGATTGCAGTCAGCCCTGATCTATATGTGATATTGGTGGTAATGGTCTTTCATACAACACGGTATTGGGTAATTGTAAACAGCTTTTGTTTCGCAGGGATGTCTGTCCCATGTTAATGCCCCCGCTTGCCACAGAAAATCAATGCCTTGTACTGAAAAGCAGATGAGGACTCAGATTTTTTTTTTTTTTTTTTTTTTTTCTCCTGTGACCATGGTGTAAAAATCCACAAGCACGAAGTAAATTTTTCCCCTTCACTATAAACTACCGGCAGGTCCTAGAGTGGAGAGTTTCTGAAGGGTCAGCTCTGCTCGGAGTATTGAGAAGCAGATGGCTCAGCTTTGTGAGCTGCACACATTGGGAGTGATGGTGGCTCGGACCCTTGAGGTTATTTTGCAAGAGTGTTATTAAGAAAACGTTTCTGGAAGTTGTGTGTGAAACTGCTAAAAGATTGTAGGTGTTGGACAAATGGCAGGATCTGAAGAAGCAGTATCCTGGGGCTCTGGTTTAACATCAAACCTGAGATGTGCTGCTACTAGCCCTTGCTGCAATGTGTATTTAGGACATGCACTGTAGGCAACAGTTGTGCATGGTGAATCATGAGGGCCTGGCGAGCTATCTAGGGCTGAGAAATCAGCCCTGTGTTTGGCAATGCAATGTTACAGGCTTTGTGTGGTTGGAGGGAATTCGGTATTAGCGGAAACACAGAAAACAATGGTAGGAAGGAGCCTCTGCAGATCCATGTTAGTGCTGATGGTAGGGACCTCTCACTGCTTGGGGCTGATGCTCCCAGACTCCATGGTCTTCTCAGCAGCAAGGCCAGAGGCCCTGTGCCAATGGTCTCTAAATTAGGGTGCTATGTTTTCTTCTGGATAGCAACAAGCCTGGCCTTGAAGAGCCCACAGCAACTGGGAGGGAAGGTCTTGCATGGCAGTACATCTCTGGGGCTGTGTTGTGGCCTCGTGTGCCTTGGTGATCACCATGCCAAGGACTCAGCCTTGTGACTAGGGACTGAGGGTCTCTCACCAGCCCCTTCCCCAGAACAAGCTGCCTGTCTGGCTCATGAATGCTCTGCATCATCTGCTAATAATGAAGCAGATGGCAGAGGAGGTATAGGAGGAGTCGCTGGTAGAAGTTCCTACTACAGGGCCATATCAACCAGCACTATCAGGATAACGTGAGTGGTGACCTGACATGGTGTTTGAGTAGCGCCAGCACTGTGGAGACGTGATCCGTATCCAGGCCTATTATGGCAATATATGTAAAGAACAGTGATTTCATGGAGTTACCGTGCTGAGAAGTCTGAGGGCCCCTCAGCGCTGCAGATGGATGGAGTCTTACAGATGACAATTCATAAATTCTGAGTAATTTACTGCATGCAACCTGTCCCAAGCAGTAAATCTTATTTTCATTTACCTGAAGATGAAGTCTTTTTAGAAACAATAGCTTTGCCCATGAGCCTTTTGGAAGATGTATCAGTCTGTGAACTTGTGGCTAATGGATGATTTGGGTGGGTTCCAAGACATCAGGAAATCAGTTGTGCCCATTTTGGCTAAGCTTGAAAAAATGTCGGTGTTCAGTAACATTATCCAGAGGCAAGTAGAAAGATGAAGATACAGACAAGCAGGAAGAAAATACCCTCTTCCACTGTGCATTACTTACCTCTGGTCTGGGCTACATGATCAATCCAGGGAAGTGCTGTGGTGGGAGTTGGAGGAGTTATTGCATAGAGCCGGTCACCCTCCAACAGGAGGGTGTAGTGAACTGGGAAAACAAATCGAGCAAACCAATGTAATACTTTGATGCCACAAGTCAGGAAGAGGTTAGAGACTCCAGGCTCAAGGACAAAGAAACGTGTTTCGCACATATAAGTTGTATCTGTAGAAAGGCATTTTCTTTGGCTACCAGGTTCTTTGCTCCTGTTGAAGTCAAGGACAGTTCCTATGGAGTGCAATGGGAAAGGACAATAACTTCCATATTTTATCTGGAAATTGGATATTTCTGTAGATTTAAAAGTTTAAAAGCCTAGTTCTTAGATCTTTTTCACCAATAAATTGTCTGCTGTGGTACTTACTGATCGCAGGCAAGTACTTTCTTTTAACTCCGTTCTCTGAAATCATGCATTTTGCAAGATCTGTTTCATTTTGTACGGGAAACAAAATTTGTTGTGAGCATGGCCACTTTACTATATGGAGCTGAACGGGTTAAGCGTAGCTGTCTGCCTGATTTTCTCCTCAGGTGTAACTGAGTCTGCGGACAATGTCAAAAAGAGGTAGCAGAAGAAAGGCCAAGCCACTTGCATTTTGTACTACTGTGGATAAAGCAGGATATGATGAACTCATTTCATTCTCGTCATGAATGCGTGGTGCTTGGTGTGTGTTCTTTTTTTCCAGAAGCCAATAGTGTGGGTTTTCTTTCTGTACTTGGGAAACATGCTACAGATGAGTGATCCCACCAGATAACGTTGTCATTAGTGCTGATGTCAAACCGGACTCTTGCAAGTCCTCCTTGCAGCAGTCCTTAGGGCTTTCTATTTGTGCAGAAACATGTCTCCTGTGCCCTACAGTCTCTGCAAGACATTGGGTAGGATTTGCTCAGGAGTTCTAGTTGGAAAAAATGAGTGCACAGTGGCTTGAAGGTGGACATACTCGCCTCATTCAGAATATGCAAGTGGTAGGTCTTTTTTCTTTTATTGCTGGAAAGAGCTTAAGTTTGAACCTGGTTTTGCTTCATATTTGTGGGGATTTGTGGGTTGCATACCCCAGGAGAGCATTTCCTTCCTTCCAGAGCTCTAGTGATGTCATCTTTCTGAATCCCTGTTTTCTTTTCCACTCTTTGTGCACCATGTCTATATAGACTTCAAATGTTTCATACCCTGAGTGGTTTGCTGCTAAGGTTTTATAGTCTTATGTATCATAATCTCTTCAGCACTTCCACTGAAATCTCTGTTTCAAGTATAACCAAATGTGAATTACAACCCAGAAGCACATGAATAGATCCTGTACCTAGAAAGGGGCAATTTTTGATACACCACAAGCATCAAAGTAGACTTGCATCAGTGCAGTTCCTTGTAATACAACTACTAATGGTCCCAATAGACATGTAACTGGATCAGAGACCAAATGAGGTAGATGTTAAGGATGTCCACAGAGATACCAAGGGTATGGGGAGCATGAAGTATGAATGATCTTTTCCAACCCTGTGTAGAAACCCTGCTAGTCTGGGCTGTTGTGCAGTGTGTCATGTTCCATGTTGTAGAATTTCTTATCTAGCTTGGATATGTAGCTGAAAGGAAAAACCTGACTGAGCATCACTGTTCAAACTTACACAGCCTCTCATTTTTCCTGGGAAAAATAAATCAGCTCCTAAGGAAGGTGTGAATGCGGAACCTGAGCTGTACACCCTCCTGAGTTCTACCACCTTGGAGGCGCATCCTGGAGGTCTGCTCTGCTTCCCTGCTCTGCCAGAGGAGAAAAGTGCCACCGGGCAGCTTTGCCCAAGTGATTTCCGCCTGTCAAACACTACAAATGCATTTCCTCTAGACTGCAATTTCTGAGAATTCATCAGTGTAGTCATTAGAGGGGGTTTCACCCCTTCACGTGTGGTTTTGCGGTCATTGTTTTAAATGAGCTCAGCTCTGAGTCATTTAGGATTTCTTCAGAGCATTTGTGTCCCAGGGGCCTGGCAGGCATGTGGGTGTTGTTCCTGGGAACAGTGCAATGAAGCCCTGTTTCCATGCTCCTCTGTTGTGTGTGCTAAGCTTGTGTCCTGAGGCCACGAACTCCACCAAGACCCACCTCATTACAGGCACTGTCCCAGCAAATGGTAAATCAGTGGGTTTTTTCCAGAAGTGATTATAATAAGGAAGGATAAGACAAAGGGGAGTATGTCATTTCCCCGTTATAGATAGCAAAAGCAGGAGAATACCTCTCTTGCTAGAGATATGCTCAATTGTCTTTGTGGAAATGATTCATATACTGATGGCATGGATTGCACACATAGAAAGTGTTTGTACCACTTCAGCTTTGTTTCCTTCCAGTGCAAGAAAAGATGTAGCAGAGGCAGCCTGAACACAATACAGGCAGGTGAGGTTGTGCTGAATGAGATGCCCCTCTGTTGGAGGAGTGAACTTTTTCTTCTGAAGAGAAGACCCAAAACGCCTTTCCCAACCCACACAGGAAGGTGAGGGCAGCACCGTAGTCCTAACCCCCTTCTTCCTTTCCCTGCCAACTGATGAGTTTCATTGGGCTCTGTTTTCACACCAAAGTAAATTAAAGCTAAAGAAAACACAACAGCAGGGAAAAGTCCTGTCATCTCGCAGCACGGCTCCCCTGCAGAGAGATATTTTCAACAGTTCTGTTTCTTTATTTCCTAATGAGAAATAATGATGTGTTTTTCGGCTCAAGAAGACCTTTTCTGTGAAATGTTAGGCTGATTTTGACAGTGTAACTAAAAATAGGCATGTGCACACACGTGTGTCTGCATGCACGTGCCCTAATGGGAATACACATGTAATGCTCTTCGCTTAATTATGAACATACTTTCCTCTGGGGGGGCTGGAGGGGAAGCGCCTTTGCCTCCAGTTAGTTGTTTTTCAAGTAAATAGAGAGAAGGAGTTTTCTGAAGAACAGATGGGCTGGAATGAGGAATAGAAATATTTTCAGTCAAAGAGGGGCCTGATGATGTAATAAGCCACAGGAACAAAGTTCAGTTATTTTATGCTCTCATCCAGACCTCGGAGCAAAAATGCCTCTGTTGTTAATTTCAGATTCATCTGCTTTTGAAGGCCATCTTTAAATGCTATTATAATACACACGGAGCTAAACGGAGCAAATAGCCATTGCGCCGCAATGGAAGGATATGTTTGTCAGCACTGGAAGCGTTCGGATGGTGTTTGCACTGCAGATGATAGGCCAGATATGTGTTTGATTATTCTGGAGGGAAAAGGGTGTACCTTGAATAACCTTAACGGAGCTCCTCAAAATTTGCATCTGCCTGACTGAAGTGAAGTTGGCTTTTGAGGTCTGCCATTTGAGGGCTCAATAGCTGCTCACAAATACTTCTAGAAGTATGCATAGCTCTTTTGCTGGTGACTAAACTCCCTCCTGCTCCACTTAACATGCATAACTCCTGCTGGTGAGGATTTGTAGATGTGTGTGTCCTCACCTTGGGCTGTTGGGGACCTCTCCAGCCTTCCACAGGCAAACCAGGGAGAAGCAGACGTGATGTCCACTCTGCAAGGTCAACTGCTTTGGTCATGTTGGTTATTATTATTTTACCCTTTGAGAGAGGTGCTAATGAAATGCTTATTGTCATTCTGAGTTGTAGACCCTGCAGGCAAGGTTGAGTGTCAATAGACTTGGTTGCTTTGCACTAGGTAGAGGAGGACCTTGTGCAAGGCCAAGGCAGAAAAACATGGAGGAGAGAGGATGGGAACCCTGCTTAGGAACTTCGTGCAATTTTATACCTCCAGTGATGAAAAATGACTGTGAGAGTTAACATCATGGTAACTGGGGATGTTGGTGAGTGAACCTGAGCAGGCTTCACTTCTTTTTCTCTCAGTGCCATGGAGCTGGGATGTAGCTGTGTGAAGAACTGATGTCCCAGAGCTGGCTCAGAGGAGCACAGTAGAGATATTGCCATAGAATGATGCTTTAGGAAGTGCAGAAATTCTTTCAGTAGGTCTAGGCACTGAGATTTTGCCAGTCACTGATGTGTGCAGGGAAAGGTGAGGAAAGTGTGTGTGACAATCACCTACTGGCTCTGATGAGCTGGCGGAGAAAATGAGGATAAGTGCTGCAAACGATGATAGGGACGACTATGTATGAAATGAGGGGTTCAGGGGTAGTCACATACCTGCAGAAGTTTTCTCTCTGCCTCTGCAAAGCCACTTTTCAGGACTCAATTAGCTTATCTTTCAATTGGAATAAAATTCATGCTACTTGCTTCACTTTTGATCAAATTGCTCCTAGTCTCTTGTGCAGCACTGCACACTAGTCATGGTTACATTCTGGTTAACACTCTTCAGAGGCATCCGTGCTGCCCATGAATCAAGGAGAACAATTTATTCTCTAAGAGAAGCCTAATGGATGGTTTGGACAGCCTCCAAAAGCACAGCTCTCCCTGTCTGAACAGCCTGAAATGTTTCAGCACTTGAGAACAAAATCCGGAGATGGGCACAGCCGAGAGATGCACAGAAAACTGACAGACCAAGACTGCTTCTTTCTTTCTCTGCTTCCTGAGTGTCTCAGGGAGACTTAACTCCTAGAAAGGAAGGATTTTGGGGGTCCAAATCCAGCCCAAATGCCACTGGCCCAAATCCACAGCTTTACCTTCTAAACTTCAAGGGTTGAGGTTTAGAAAGCTTCTGAAAGGTATTGTGATGTGGTTGCAGGTGCAATGTGTCCGGGGTCCCTACATGGCTTTGCTTATGTTCATTTGAATTAAGATGTCCTAAAGTCTGAAGTTACTGAGGAATTAAAAAAAAACGAAAACAGAATGCAGGGCAGTTTGAGACACGGCTAAAGGGAGTTTTTGATTGGTACAGGGTGATTTTAGCTGTGATTAAAAAAAAAAAAAGTTAAATCCATAAAGATTCACCTGAAAATGGACTTTGGGGGTTTTAGGGTGTGACAGACTGACCTCAACCAGCAGCTAGGGTTTTGGAAGGGAGAGGGTTTTGTTAGGTGCATCTCTTCTGAAGTGAACAGGAGCTGGGGAGCCAAATGGATACAAAGTGCTTCCAAACTTGAATACAGCAGTGATGGTTGCATAGGGCAATGAACTCAACTGGAGAAATGTTTTCTAAGCCAAGATGCATCTGCTGCTCCATCCTTTGGCTGCAGATGGGAAAGACCCTTATGCGCCAAGTGCGAATACTATGGAAGGAGAAAGATAGCATCATCAGAAGCACACATAAACAGAAAATACATACAGGAGAAAGGGCAGATATGTGGTATGAAGTCTTGAATAGCTGCCAAAAAGCCAATCTATGTATTTAATCACTTGGAGGAATCCCAGAGCCTGTGTGGTACAGTGAGGGTCCCTCGAGATGGAAGCATTGCTGCCTATAAGTAATGTTCCTGTTTACTCCCACTGATGCTTTATGTAACAATCCTACTCTGCCCCTGATTGCCTGTCAGATCTAAAATAACTTTCCTTCTGATGGATGTCTTCATGCTGGAGGGGAATTGTGGGGATTTTCAGTATGAAATGGCCAGCAGCAAGAACAGGTATTCTCTCTGTGCCATCTTCTAAAGGAGCACAGAGGCCTGAAGGTGAATGATGAAGATCCAGGCACTGAGAACTGCATTTATTTTTCCTGGTCATTTCTTTACCTGAGGCCAGGATTATGAGAGCAGGAGTCTTTTGCTTTGGGAGAGACACTTGGTGATCTGTCAGATGCTTCCAGGAGTTTCCACATTAAAATACAAAAGTAGAAATACTGACATAATAATCTTGTCTGCTTTCTTTACATGGTGTTTTCTGACTCCCTTGTCGTGTTGTGTTTCTGTTAAGTTGTGGAAGGCCAGGCTGTTTGTGCTAGGAAGATGATGCAAAGACAGATGTCCAAGCATGTGCGTAGTATTGAACTGATGATTATATTCCAGCCACCTCGACCTAAACCCCAAATCAACCACTCATGTAGCAGCAAATGGAAAATATTTAAATTGCCTTGAATCATTTAAAAAAATAAAACCTCTTTTAGTCCCTATCTACAGATAATGCTGTGTATTTTGCCTCTTTTGTGAGAAGTGGAAGGGTCAGCACTGCTGGAGAAGTGCCGTGATTCAGTGCTTCAGGGGACCTAGTGTGTTGTGGGGCAGGACATGAAAATTGCAGCAGTGTTTTAAAACAATTCAAGGTGTCAGCAACCATGTTGCCATCAGGAAAGCTGCTTTGAAGATGCAGCAAGCTAATCTTCCAGGACTTGCTGATGTTGTGGCGCAACTCAGATTTAATGAACAGCAAAGTTTGTCGTAAAGAGGTAGGCTCTGATTTATTTCAAATCTTCTGCCTTGCTCTGAGATTTACTGGGACAAAACTCACCCTGAAATATTTTGAGCCATCTTGCTCGACTGTTAAATAGAGGAAGAGAAGCAGCAGCTAAAACTTGACCTTGTTTAGAAGAACTCTAATTATTTATGTCCTTTTTATGGACTGCTGCTGCCAACAGCTTTCTCTCACTTTGCGGTTGTGGGTCGCAGTGCCTGCTGCTGCTGTGTGTTCAGCTGGGCAAATACTACATGCCATGTTCCATGATTATATTCCCTTGATCAGAAATAAGAATTTTTCAGCTGTGTCAGTTTATCTCTTCATCTACTCTTCATCCGCCCGTCCATCCACCGTAACCCCACCAGTAAGACCTACTGCTCACTTTTTCTTGAGATTCATACAGTCTGAAAACACAGTTGCTTTTCATTTAGGCATGCGACTAGACTTTCGAAAGTCAAGTTTTCACCCCGCGCCCTCATGTCTTTGCAGTAACCTGAGTTACGTTCATCTATTCCAAAAAATCTGATGTCTTAGCCTACATAGTGAACACCTGCCCAAAACAGGACACCAACAGCTGTTAGACCCATCAAATGCTTTCTCATCTGGACATAGCTGCGCTTTGTACTGTCAGAATGTAAAGGAAAAAAATATACCCTTGTGCTGACACAGACATACACAGCACAACACAAGTTATCTTTGTTTGAAAAAGAAAAAAAAAACGGGAGTTTGGTATAACCATATCTACACATGGGCTTGTCGCCAGCACAGCTCCATCAGTGAAGGATCACACTTCTTCATATCCCTGCCGTGCAGAGCTATGCTGGCAGAAATGCTTGTGCGTACGTCACCAGTTGTTGTCTGATTTTTCTCCTTTTAAAGGACTCTGCTGATGGAAAATGGGGAAAGCGAGAGACCTGGCGTGAATTCCTCTGCTTCACCCGCAGAATAGCTCCTGTGAGAGAGGAGAGGAGAGACTAACAAATGGAGTGTGAGTTTGAGATACTGGTCCCCTGACAGAAATATGCATCGGCTGAAATGGTGTGAATCCAGGCTGCGCTTGCCTCTCTGCTATTGTCTCAGGGATGTGATTCTCATTATGGCTGGGCAGAGCCATGCAAGTTTGGTCCTCAGTGGGAGAACAAAGACATTGTGTGGTCCCAGTTCTCTAGGGTAATCCTGAAATTCGTCCTTGCTTCAAGGCTGCATTGGCTGTTTCAAACTTGCCGCTGGCCAACCTGACTTTATTGAATTTAGCAAAATGAAAGAAATCCCCTGCAAAATCACCCAGTGACAAAATTTCCCATCAAAAAGGTGTCTGGACCTAAACTTTCTTTGGATACATGTTAATTTTGTGTATTTTCTTTTAATGTATTTAATAGTCATGCTGAACTAGACCTACACCAAGTGCAGGATAAAGCCCACTCCTGCCTGCAGAGCTCCAGAGTCAGGAATTACACTCAGTGGAACGCTGATGTAGGATTGAAAGTATCAGTCTTATTTCCCAAATCCCTTCACCACACAGGCAAATTCATATAGTTACCAAAGTCCCTCTTTCACATCCTACCTCTGACGTGGGCCGTTGGCTCTAGAGTGCAGGAGCTGGGAGGCGACTGTCTATGCTATCTTCAAAAGAGACACTTTCCTGTTGGCATCTGCCGGGTTCAGCCCTGGAACAACAGGATCCAGAAGCTGTTTCTTCCTTATCTACATCAATATCAAAACCTTTTCTTTGATTCTGCCAAGATCCTGATGCCAAAGCAACTTTACTGCGGTCGTTTCTATAGTTAGACAATGTCACCTGTGAAAAGTCATTTTACCTGGTTTCTTTGACGTACCAGTGTTCCCCAGATCTTCCTATTCTCGCCCTTAAGGTCTGTTCAAGTACTGTGTAAGTTCAGTGTGTTCAGCTTGTACCTCAGGTTTAGTTGTGCAAGTTTTGTATTAATTCCAGTTTATATGTCTGTAAAATTCCTAATATGCAAATGTCCTAAATTTGGCAAAATTGAACTGGAAATCTCATTAGAGCGGGCTTTAATCTGCTGTGTCCCTGACTACCCTTTCAAATAAGCTGTCTTCAAAATACTTAATGGTGGTTCTCTTGGGATTTTTTGCTTTTCTATTCTTGCATTTCCCCAGAATAGGAGAAAAAAAAAAAATGCTGGAAAATGACAAATATAAAAATAATTTGCATACATTAATTTTTTTCCAACCTTCTGCACGGGTTTGCTTCAGATCAAAGTTCAGGTCATTCCCCAGTGCTTGAGTTTTTTTATTTTCCGTGCTTGCAGCACAGAAGATGATGGAACTAATATGAAGTGATGCCAGTTCTTGTTTGTACTTTACTTGGATCCGTAAAAATGTGCTCAGTGTTTTCCAAGTATAAAAAGCCAAAAGAAACCACCTTGAGGTACCATGTGATATTATTTGCTTTGACCTGGGATTACTAAAATGAAAGGTCTCTGTGAACACAGTGTGTTCCGAGCCATCCCACTTTTTTACATGTACGTGTGAGGAAGGAAGTGTGGTGTTTACAGGGGCATGCTGAGCTTTGGCCTGTCTATTTGCCTCTGTGAGTCTGTGAGACAGAATCTCCCAAGTGAAACGGGTTTAGTTGCTCTAGTCCAAATTTTAAAGGTGTGCAAACAGGGAGCTCTTCTCCTGAATTACACAAATCGTAGCATTTGTTGGAAATGTCAGTAAACAGGGCAAGGGCTGGGAGGCTCATTTCGGTCAGACTCACTGGTCAAGTGAAGTCTTCTCGGTTAAACTTGAGGCGTCCTGTCAGAGCCCCTGTGAGGTGCTGCTACGGCTGCTTGTTCAACCGCAATGTGCAGACTTTGAATGTAAAAATAAAATGGAGCTGCTGTCATTTCTAGTTCTTCATGGGACTGTTCTTGTCCACAAGGCTCTTGAGTGCCTGTGATGTTTGGAACTGGGGAAGCCAAGACAGTTTGAGGCTGGACAACGGGTACCAGTACCAATGAGCAGTGCTCAGCTGGATTGAAACCTCAGAGCTGCTCTGTACCTCATCTTGTCTAAAACAGGAACAACTCTACTTTTTTTTTTTTTTTCTGCCTGCCTTCCTCAGGATGGTGCTGTGAAATCTGAGGATGAGCAGCACCACTTGGAATCTGCAAATAGTGGGATGTTATGCTGGGAAGCTTTTAACTGGTAGAAAAACATCTCAGAAGACAACTCTGCAGTTTTCAACCCTGTGTGGGGTTGACAGTGCTTGCCTTTTCCCACCATACACGTTGATTTTGGGGTAATGAGAGAAGTGGAGGGGTGAAGTTCTGGAAGTAGCACTGGCTTTTGAGTTTCAGCTTTTGAGCAGTTTCAGCTCTTTGGAGATCAAAGTAGTGGTTGCTGATTTACTAAGATGTTAACTGGCATCAGTACCCTGCCTCGTCCACTCGTTCTCCTAACAGCACTTAGCATGGGGGTGCATCACTTGGGGTTCAGATAGACAGAGCAAAGAGAAAAAGCAATAATGGAAGAACAGGAAGGATGTAGAACTGTGATATAAGAGGAGAAAAGGCCTCTGTGAGCAAGATGTTCACTAACAGGACTGGTATGATTATACATGGGAGCACATTGGACGTCTGTGAGACAACTACATGGCTGATGGGAATTGAAACAGAGAAAAACCAGAGCATGTGGACTGCTACATCAGGATGAGAAAGTGGGTGCACTGTTATGTTTGATGTCCTCTCCATCAGCTCCCAATGGAGTTTAAGTGGCAGTCGCTGAAAATGAGATGCTCTTGCTCACCCTCTCTGAGGCCTGGGAACTCAGTCCCAAGTGTGAACAGTTTCTATTCTAGATGTGTAAGAACAAGCTCTGTTCTCATTGCTCTGGCTGGCTGACTTCATCAGCTGCCATCAAAGCCTCCTTTGGCTCTGTTTGAACTCAGCCAGTTATCTGCCAAAGTGTGGTATCATGCGGATACCTGCAACCCTCAGGTGGACACCTGCGCGCAGAGGAATGTCGATGTCTGTCCTGGTTGTCTAATCCCAGTTTCAACTGACTGATTGTTCTTCCAGTTTAAATTGTGTCAGCCATGCCTTGCCCAGCCAGAGGAGGAACATCTCCTCCTCGTTGCCATCCTTCACAGGATTGCTGACCCTCTCCCTCCCTCCCCCCATGCTGCCCTACACGTGACTCTGAGTTTCATCTGACTTTGCTCGAGCAGCCCTGCTTGTCTTGTGCAGGTGGATGGCAGGGGGTGAACGCTTCAACTCTTTGCGTGTTTCCAAGCGTGCACGTGCAAATTATTCTGTGTTCAGAGGTGCTCACTGTACCGGTTACTGAAGCTTGAAACAATCCCAGCTCTGGCTTGATGTGAATGAAGGTGTCTAATCTAATTGCTGCTCCTTGATGCAGGGATTGCTTGTCTTCGGTGTGCTGGGACTTGCATCTGGTGACACTCGCCCTGTTTAATCCTAGGGACGTTATCCCTGGGGCTCCCCAGGCAGCCATCTGTGCTCTACCTGCCTTGACACTGCCTCTCCCCTTTCATCTCCTTGTGACAGAATGAAATAGGAAGGATTAAAAGCAGGAGGAATATGGCTGTGGAATGGCAGGTCACTGTCACAGTGGTAGGGGGAGGTCTGGTTGGATTGAGTTTTTGGCTCTTAAAGAGACACCAGGTTGCTGCTTGGTACAGAAGCCATTAATTAGTGATTAGTGCCTCGCTGGCCCAAACTGAAGACTTTGTCTATTTGATTTAGTACACTCCAGGTTGCTAAAAGTATATTCATATACACTGGAAGGACAGGCCCTTGGCTTGTCTTTTTTAAAAAAAATAATTATTTTATTCTTTTTACCCAAAGCTATGGGAGCTTTTGGGTTTAGACCTGGAGGCTCCTTACTTGTGACAGCCACTTGTGATGCAAACAGCACTGCTCAGGCACGCACGTACTGCCCGGGTGGGTTGATAGCTAAATTCGAGCAGTGTCCTCTGCTGTCTGTGTGCTAGGGCGTACTCTCAAGTGTTCATAGCTTTATTTTACAACCACAATTTCTTCTAAACTTAGCAGAGCATACACTTTGTCAGGAACTATTCCCATGCCAAGTTTCAGGTTTCAAAGTATTGCCATTTTTGAGCTATTCCCTGCTTCTTTCCTTCTGTGTGTCTCCCTCACACTTGCACACAAAACTTTCTTTTTAGTAGAAAGCTATATTTTTTTTTCCACAGATTCGTAACTTAAAACATCTGAAGAGGTTTTGCTCCAAGTTTATATTTGAAAGAAATAATGAAAGCCAACACTGGCAGGGAAAGCAGTGTGAAAAGTTGCAGCTCAGAAAATTCAGGAACATTATGGGCATTTGCAGAGGAGGACTAAAATGGAAGTCCTTGCAACCTGCCTTAGCAGGAATCCGTGTGAGATGTTCAATAGGATTATAGCTGTTGTAGCACTGAGTAGTACTCCTGTTTGGGCAACTTAATGTGCTTTATAAAGTGACAAGGATTACTTGCTGGCAGTCTAGTCAGTTGTTGTGATCCAGCATCTTCAAAAGCACTGCAAAGGCTGAGCATTTATATATCTGAAGATCTAACTGGGAGGATTGTGCTGTGAATTTCTGGCCCATGAGTGCTTACAAACATCTGGTCTTTCTTTGTCCTAGCATTGTCAAGTCAGCAGCCTTTTGGACAACTCCATCTGACCTGACAGAATCTTCCATCATTCTTTGACATCGTGGGGTTTATTTACTGTCTGTCCCTCTGAAGAAAACTGGTATAATATAGGCTGGGTCTAGGTGATCTAGAGGCTAGTAGGCTCAGTTTAATTTATTTCAAAGGAGTGCTTTTAATCTATGTCTAGATGTAACATAGACATTACTACACCTTTGCTCTAGTTGACGCACGCTGTTAGGATTTGGTGACTGGGTGGCTGTTGGTCAAGGCAATGAACTAGACTTTGATTATAGTCAGAAAGTGAAGTTTCTCCACTCGACTATCCCATGAGTCAGGTACTGCTGCCATCTGCAGATTCTCCTGTCCTCCGAAGCCTCCCAGCAACTGTTTTACAAGTAATGACGTAACTGGGATTCCCAACGTGCACGTCTTGCGTGGATTTTGCTGTGCTCCAGCACAAAGTTGCTCTTTCATCCACCACACAGTTGGCTGTTTGGGAGAAAGCACGAGATCTGTAAGACAGGACTAGGAAATAGGTCTTGGACTAGGACACGTATCTTTTTGTTGCTTTTTATGGATCACAAAGAGATTCTAGCTGTGATCTGTAACTCTGGGACCAGGATGACAACTTGACTCTCCAGCAGAACTCAGCATCTCACAGTTAGAATGTTCCTATGTGTTCCTAGTTTGTTTGCCTCTGAAGATCTCAAACTTCCCAAATTACATTCTGTGGTATCGTTAGGCCTTGTGAATCCAGAGTTACGGATTCATTGGTGTGTACAAGGATTTGAGGTATGACGCTATTAGTCCTGGCTGTAATGCCAACTACAATGAGATGTGGCTCTGAATCAAAGGCACAAGTTGGCCAGCCTCCTCTCTGGGGACATCCTTGCCTGTTTCCAGATCCAAATGTTATGTCTGGCTTGAATCTTTGTGATCAGGTAAATTAAATTTTTAGGTCTGAACAAGTGCAGGAATTTGTAAAAACGTAGAACTAGAGCAGGACCTAAACTGGCCTAGTTTAAGCTTTATCTTGTTGTCTACACAAGTTCAGCTGTGAAAGAGGCAGACCTTCTGGGACTGAATTGCAGGTTCAGTGCCCTGAAAGGGATGATTTGACATTTCATCTTTAGGCCTGGCAGGATTTATTTGGGTGCAACCCATCTATAATGCATGAGTGTGAAAGATCCCATGTACTTTCCATAAAAAACTTCTTCAGCTCGGGACTATTTGAGACTTTTGGCCATTGAAGTATTTGTAAATTTAAAAACAATCTGCTGGTTTTCTTTAAACCGGCCTTGTTTGGTGTTTTTCTCAGTTTTGTACTGCTTTGAGTTGTGCGTGGGCACTGTATTTGTTTTGTTTTTTTAAAAAAAAAGGAAAATCCAAGTATATTATTGTTATCACAGGAGACAAACTCCTAGAAGCGGTGCCCTGTAAACCCAGAGTAACAAAATGTTCTTTCATTACCTCCTACCCCAACACAAAGCTGCATTTTCGGGTGTGAATACTGTCGTGTACCCTACACAGCGTGCAGCTCCTGTGGCGACCTGATGAAACGCTGCCCGTTGTTATTTCGAAGCTTGGGCTTTGGGACACACCAGGTTAGATACAGGAGGTTTCTTTGTGGCTTAGTGTCTGTAAATGGCCTCGTTTGCTTTGGCCTCTCTGCCGAATGACATCTGCCTCTTGCTAATTATGCGCAGATTAAAAGGTGATCACCCAGCTACTTACCCTTGCAATCCAGGTGGTGGTGCCAGGCGGTGTGTGTTTAACGTGCCAGGAGTGCTGGGAGCCTCTCATCCCACACCAGTCACCCTCGGTCACTCTG
This sequence comes from Baryphthengus martii, assembly GCA_013396935.1. Taxonomy (NCBI): domain Eukaryota; kingdom Metazoa; phylum Chordata; class Aves; order Coraciiformes; family Momotidae; genus Baryphthengus; species Baryphthengus martii. The sequence goes on from VWZK01012370.1 coordinate 578,984, forward strand.
CTCACCACACAGCTCTATTTCTACTCATTAAATATACTTAATAAATAAATAGCACCTTCTAAACGTGTAGGCGGGTTGTCTAGCGCAGCGCTGGCCCTTCCAAACACGCTCCAAAGTTGAAACTGTCTGTTCAGCTTGGCCGGGATTTATCATTAGAGCCGTATGGGCTAGAAAGCGTATTTGTGGCCGGCGTGCCAGCTTGCCTGAATAGCCCACAGTATAATCTCCCTCCATCCTTGGTGGGAGGAGCTGCCAAAAATAGCAAGCCAAGAATTTGTCCATGTTATTTCTGGGATTGCACCAGGAACTGACATCAGGAGAGGAGAGTAAAAGCAAGCAGTGTGAGAAGTTTCAGGTCCATGGTGGTTTGGGTTTGCAGGCTGCCTTGGGGCAGACACCTCGTGCCTGTGCGCGTTCCCACGTGCGTGACTCTGCCCAGGCCTCTGCTCTCTGTCAGGGCAAACCATTTTGTGGTCCTATGGAGGAATAACGGCCCCCTCAAGGGCCACGGGACCGTCCAAGGATTGAATTGTTAGTTCCTGCGACTGAGAAAAGCCATGAATGAGACCCAGCTGAATCACCCTTCACAAAAGCCAATGAATTGAGCTGTGACTTTTCTGTGGAAAGGGCTGTTTGTGCTGTAGGAGACATCACTGCCCTGGACAGCTGGGTGGGATCCCAGGGACAGGGCTGGAGACTCTGAGCATGCCTCTGCCACTGCTGCTGCGTGCAGACCCAGGTGGCCCTCTCACTGTAGGGTTATTTCTGAAAGCAGCTTGAATGATCCTCCAAGTAGAAAATTTTTGTTTATTGCTAGTCGGCAAAAGGAATATTAAAGGTAGTACTATGTTGATCCTACCTGGTGTTTTCTGTGCTGTCTGCCCCTTCGCTTCTCCTCTCTTTGTTTTCAGTACATGTCTGTTGGGAGCAGCAACAATGAGCATCCCAGTTTGCAGCCAGAGCAGCTCCTCTATCAGCAGGGAAGTGGCTCTGCACCAGCCTTGGCACATGCTGCTGCTTGCTTGGGGAAAGGGCAGGGCGTGTATAGGAAGAGAAGGTTACCCTGGACTGAATGATGAGACATGGGGGGAAAGCAGGGTGTTCTTGCTGGAGAGAGAAGTGAAAAAGAAGGTCATGGTGAGGATGGAGGGGAGCTCAGGCAGGTGTGTCGACAGGGTAGGAACTCGGGCCGCAAATGAGCAGTAAATCAGACTTTGTTAGTGTCGCTGCTGAAATAAGCACTTTGTTAGCCCCAATGGATTCATACGGCTATGTCATATGCATCTCGGAAGAGATCAGAGCCGCCTCTGTGCGCTGACGGAAGATCTGTCTCCCTCCAACACAGGCTATGGGCCAACCCTCTGGCCTGTGATGGAGCTAATTGGGCATCCAAGTCCTGGGTTCAGTGGCACTGGCCTCATAAGGGCCTATTTAGCTGCCTGACTTATCTCCAAATAGCTGTTTGTTCACGGCCTGCGGTTGCATTCACCATTATCTTTACTTAATAGCGCATCACACTACAATGAAGAGGCTACTGAGGGTAAGTCCTAGGGAATGAATAAATTTCTGTGTTGGCTGTTACAGAGGAAGTTTGATTGCAGCTCTGGTGTGCCCTTGCTTCTCCAAAATTTGTCATGCCCTCAAAGTTGGTCCATGTGCTGTGTCAGCAGCAGTTTGAATATCCCAGGAGAGGCACCGGCAGTAACCAAAGCAGAGAAAAAAAAGCAATCACATTTGTGTATGGTGATGTTCACATTTGAGCATGATGATTAATGACATTATACTGACATCCATTTTAGAAAAGGCCATGTTTGGAGCTCAACACTGCTGCAGCCTCCGTGGTGGGAGGTCCGTCCCGCTCTGCAGAGCTTAGTCTAACCAGAGCAGCCAGGCAAAGGACGGTGGTGATGGAGAAAGTAGAAAAGGTGAATTTGATGGTTCCAAGAGATAAAATCACCTACTACAAGCCAGTAAGCAGGGGTGGGAGTGTAATTTAAGTGTCCTTGTTCAGAGCCCTAGGTGAAAATATTCTAGGCAAAACCTGTCCTGTAGGTCAAGGTTCTGGATAATGCCAGCCTCTCCTCAATCCTGTCTTTCACCATGGTCAGTCCTGCTGGAATTGGACAGAGCAGCTACAGAGGGGAACAGCCTTCACTGTAATTGAGCAGAAGAACATTTGACACTAACCCAGCATAAATCAGTCCTGGCTGCAGCAGGTAACAGGAGCGGGGCATGATGGGTTCTGCCTGAATTTTCTCCCTGAAAAAGTCACTTTCATCCATCATCTCCTTTTTCTTTCCTCAATAAATCAGAAATCAGCAAAGCGTCTTGGTTTAGCACTTCCAAAACAAAGCATTGAGTATGTCTTATTTGAAGTAACATTGGAGTTCAAAATGTACTTGTTCTTTATTTTTGTGTAGAATGGCTCAAGCACAGTATTTCATCCAAAAAGGATTTTGTTGTTTTGAGATTTTTTTAAGAGTACCACTCTCCTGATTATCTGATCATTTCTAAGATCTCCTGGAAATGGCATCTTGCCTCTTCCAGGTGAAAAACGGAAGACACATTCAAGGGGAATACTGTTGTTTGGTTTTAATTCCTCCTCTGTTCTGATATTTAAAGAGTCATGTAGAGATGTGTGGACTGGAAAACAGTGCAGTAGGTTTAAAATTCCCCAGCATGAATTATTGGAATGAATTATTGTGGTGAAAAAAATAAATCATAATCATAAACCTCTAACTTGGTCATCCATCAATTATAGCAACAAGAGAGTTGCAAGGCAGAACACACCCCACATATTAAACTTAGCAGGATTAGTTGATTAACGTGTTGCTGTCATTCCCTTTAATGGCACACAACTGAAGCGGCTGTAGGTGACCTGGCAAAATGTTTTTGTAGTTTTTAGATTCATGGGAACTTTTTTCTAAGCTACACAATGGAACAGCTGCATTATACAAAACACAGCATCTCATCTAAGCACAGCTTTGAAAAGCCATGCTGTTTTTCTTTGGTGCAGTAAATTCTAGCTATTCTTTCCATTATTTGAGAGCTGAAGATGACCCATCAGTCTGCAGGATCCCAAAGTCTAAAGCCAGGTGGAGAGAATGAGGGAAGCTGAGGGCAAAGATGGAATTTGGCTGCACAGCTTTCTGAAATGCTTAAACTGATGGGAGGGGAACAGGACCCATCAGCACAGACAGATGTGCTTCCGAACCACTTTTATTGACTGAGGCATTTAAACTCTGGATTCAGTGGGATCGCAGAGTGCTGAAAATCCTGGTCAGGAAGGTTTAATCCAGTGTTAAAAGTGATTGACAGGTAGTTAGTGCAAAAGAATAGTGCATGGAGCAAGCTATGAGGTGATTGGATTGAACTGCTGTGTTCACCATGATGACCCTCTTCATCCCGTTGGTTTGGTTTTGTTATTATGCCTTTATGCGAAATCCTCTACAACTAAAATAGATAACAATAGCTCATTAAACTGTCTGCCTGACAGCCATCATGGATTTCAGCCATGGCCTGGAAAGGTAAATATTATTGTAGTATATTTCCCCCCCACACCATTTCCAGATCCTTTTCCTAAAGGATATCAGGGCGATGACCAGTTGCTGTAGCACTTTTAACATAGCAGATGTAGGGAAATCTCTATACAGACCATCATCAGAGCTGGGATTCAGACCTCCTTTTCCACTTGGTGAGGTTAAGATGTGAGTTTGTAACATCTTTTAGTTAAAATCACACTGAACCCCTTTGAGATTCACAAGTGCAGGCTGCTGTCCAGTTAGCCACCTGCAACACCTGTACTGGAGTTGTGATTAAAGGCAGCTCAGCAATCCTTTGGGCCTTCAGGAAATCATCTTGCAACGGAAATTTTGTACTAAGTGAACAAGAATAGTTGATAATAATCAAATAATACCCTCAGTACTTGAATTTGGGCTTCAAAGTTCTGCTTGGGGTGGTATTCCTCATCAGAGCTGGCTTTTTTCCAGCACAAGCCAGAATCTGCTTCTATGTCCAGGCAGCTTGGCTGGGAGACGGGAGCATCCTTATTTTCCTGTATTTTTATGTCTAGCTATTGTACAGGCAACTTCTGTGCTGGAAACCCAAGGTGAGTGGTTCAATCCATAAGGATAGAAGGGAAACCACATGCGTATTCTGCATGGAGATGGCATAGTTAGCTGGTCAGGAGAGCTTTTGTCCTAGCAGTCCAGACCTGATTTTGTTCTGCAAAGCTGAAATGGGCCCTCTGCAGAGGGAGATGAAACTCTGTATGCTTAGGCAGGGAGCTGCTAGAGGATTTTCTGGCTTGGGGGCTCTCATCTTTTAAAAAATCCTCACCCAGGCAAGGCAGCTGGGAGATCAAGGAGCATGCAGGCTGACATTATCTCTGCGACCAGTCCATTTCAATTTTGGGTAAGAGTGGCCAACTCGTCCCATTGCAGCTGCTTAGATAGGTTCTCTGTAAGCTCCATAGATTTTGTGCCTTTCCTGTGGAGCCAAGCCCATTCAGCTAAAAACCCACACAAAAGAAAACAAACCTTTTCATCACTTCTCTGGACTTTTCCCGTGTTTGCTTACCCCCAAGTGCTGTTGGCGGTTGAAACATTTCCTCCTAGCCCCAAGCCCTCACCCAAGACAAACTCTCTGACTTAGTGGGAGTTTCCAGGGTAAGAACTGATTCAGGACAGGATGATGCAGTGACGATATAAGTCATAACCTGTTTATTTTATCCAGTATTTAGATTATGACGGTTCTCACACAGCATCAGAGAAGACATCAGTTCAAGGTGGGGCTGGTGGAGGCCTTCAGAGTTGATGTTAGAGGAGAATGGACATGTAGGGCATCACGTCAACCCCTCGTTGTATGTGAAGACATAATGAGGGATGTTATAGATTAACTGCGGTGACGTATGCTCATAGGAAGCGATGGGTCTGGCGCTCTTTCTTCTGTACAGATAAAAGATCAGATAAAGACATTGTGCCAGACATGGCCTCTGTTAGAGGAAGAGCTTTTAGGCTGGTAAAGTCATTGAAATATATCAGATTGAAACACTTGTCCTCCTTCCTATCCCACAGTCATTCAGAACTACACTACTTTGTTTGAGTCTCTTTACTGGAATTACTGGGCAGAGTTCATGTGTGCGCTGCTCACACCATCTTCCTGTTTGACTCCAGAGAAAAGGGGTTGAAAATCATGAACCTTCTGTGTTCCGCTCCTGTGGCTGAGAGTTTCTTAGTGTAAGGCAACATTTGTTTCAATGAGATGATAAGTAATGAAAAAACAAAGTTTTTCCTAATTCCTTTTTTTTGGATCTAATATAGACTATTTTTAAAATTCTGTTTCTTGAGTTTTACTTATAAAAAAAACCAAATACAAAAAAGACTCCCACGGAAACAGATTGGAATCAAGAAGGGAAGTGCAGATTATTTTTTTCCTAATTTTTTTTCATTCTCACTTTTAACATTGCGACTCTTCACCAGCACCTCTAAACATGGGCCAGCTCTTAGGGGTGAGTATTGCCCTGCCCATGGAGGCTGAGGGCTGCTGCTCTTGTTCACCAGTAACGGCACAGTCATGACATGGCATACCACTTGGCTCTCGTTAATTTGAGACCAAGCTCACTGCGTGTCGCAGCAGAAGCAACAAATCACTAGAGAAGAGAGATAACGAAGGGACAAAAGAAAAAAGGTATTTGTTATCAGTACCAAGCATGCAGGAAGGTGCCAGTCCTGCACATCTCTTGCAGTGTAAATGCTGCCTGCTCTTGGATTAGCTTCAGTGTCGAAAGCAGCTCAAGAAGTAAAGTGCGTAGCTACAGATGTAAAGCAAGTGAACAGCAACAATGAAGCCCCCAGTGCAGTCCTTCTGGTGGGGTCTCTGTGGGAGCAGTCATTCTAGGACCCCCCTCTCTGGTCTTCCTCACAGTTATGTTTATCTCCTCTCTAAACATTCCCCCTGTTACCAAGTGTATCTTTGATGAGCGTCCAAAGTTCATATCCGCTCTTGTGTTTAACCTTCGTGTTCAGGGCCTGAGGTCAGCGAGGCAATTACGTACACACCAGGCTCTGAGCACGTAGGCCAGCTACTTTTCTTTTTACTGGGTGACTGATTAGCAGCAGTGGCCCAGCCCATAGAGGAAGGGGCAGCTGTCAATGCCAAGGAGTCAGCAGGGTTTGTGCACGTGTCTGGCAAAATGTGCTGAAGAGTTGATGGGCAAGAGCGAGTGCTGAGCCCAGCCCGCTGCGGTTTCCTTGGGTTGATGTACAGAAACACACCCTGTAGCTGATAGAAAATGCTTTCAAGGTGGTGTTAAGAGGTACAGACACATATTTTATCATATGTTATGGCCCAGCTTTGCTACCCTCATGGAAGTGAAAGGTTGAGAAGCTGCTGCTGGAGTTTCCCTTGGCACAGGGAAGTTCCAGCCTTGAGAAACAAGTCCTTGATGAAATGGTGCAGCAGTCAGTGGGACTGGACCCTCGGTGGTGCGATATCTGTGTGTGAAGGAGACACTGCAGCTTTTCTGCCTCTTGAGGTGTTTCGGTGGAAAGACAAAGTGAGCTGTTGTGCTGTGCAGGGTGGTGGAGATGTTCATAGCATTTGATCTGTATCTGCAAACAGTTTCCTTTTGAGGCATGACACTTCACCTTTGCATCACTTAACTGGAAGAATCTGAAGTCGCAGGAAGCTGTAACCCTAAAACTTCGTCATTGCCCTCCAATACATGTAGCATATGCATGAGATACACAGTGGTCAGCACACGGGGACATCTAAGTGGGCCGATGATGAAGGCTTTGGACAAGGGTATGTGCTAAGTTCTCCTCTTCATCAGGGATAAAGTATCTAATGCTCCTAACAGAGTTCAGTTTGTAGATGTCTATCACAAAGCATGGAGAGGGTATGGCCGCCTTCTTTTGAAATGTCCTGTGGTGGGACCGGCCTGGCCGCGGTTACAGACTGTGCCTGGGAGGTGCACGATGCCAGGTAGTGAGACTCTCTTTGGGCAGAGAGGCTTGAGAGCCGTGTTTCTCTCTGCAGAGACTGACGCAGCACTGTGGCAGGGTGCTATCCGCTCCACCTTCATGCAGCCTCATGAAGCCAAAATTTTGTCTGGGCTTTGGGTTTTTTCTTCTTAAATGCCTAAATAAAAGCATATGTTTGAATTGCTTAGGTGGGTCATTATGGACACCAATACGAGAAGGATTTTTCCCAGAGTTTCCAAACCTAGGCGGCTTTAGGGCCCACTGAATCTTTGGGAAATGGAGCTTCACGCACAAATTTCAAACTCTTTATCTCCATGTTTTACATGGCTATTTTGCTTTGCATTAATACTTCTCAGACACTGTATTTTGTGCTAATGAGCTCCAAAACTTATTATAAGGAGCATAACGGAACTGAATAAAGTGCCGAAGGAATAATTATTTTCACACTTGAACAGCAGACTGACAAGGACAAGTCCTGCTCAACCCTGGAGCAGGATGTATGTTGGGGTGTTACCATGAGAATTTGAGCTCCAAGAGGTTTAGAGTGTATTTCTGAGCTTCCTAGAGACTGACACCTACTTGAAATGCAAAATGGAGGGAAGTAGGAAAGCGTTAGCAAATCAAAGTGTGTTCTTCACTTGGGATAGTTTCTGTCTTCAGGGACAGCTGGTTTACGGGCACTAGTTTGGTGCAATAGCATTTTTTTTTTTTTTTCACTCTCTCCACAACTGCAAGAGAAAAGAAAGTTAATGCTGCAGATGAGTAGAGCACTCTTGCCTGGTCCAAACAGAAAATATACCTTTTGCTGTTGACACATCACACCATGAGTATTTTCTTTGGCTTATAAACACAGAAAAGTTATTAAATCATTTACCTGCTCTGTATACCTACCATTGGTTGCTAAGCTCTTCAATGTTTAAACACCCATCTCTCCAGTACACAGACCTCTGCTGAGCTTGGGTGCAGAGCCTCAGTACGGTGTCTCCCACCAACTTTTTTGTTGAAAAGAGGAACTGGGTGTGTAAAACATCCCAGCAGCAAGGATGGGCTCATGGACCATCAGCTCTACTATGTAGGTGGCCATTGTGTGCTCTTGGTGGAACTGCATGTGGGCCATTGCTGGGTTTGGCTCAACAGCGTTGGTGAGGGACTGCTAGTGACACTGGGATTGTGCTGGCTGCAGGATGCAGGGAAGACAATTTGTAATGTTTGAAGTCTAAATTTGGCTCTATTTTTTTTGCAAATAGTCTAAGACTACAAATAAATTGCGAGGTTTTGACCATGAATCTTAATAGCATTTTGTTGGCAAGAGAAAACTGTTTTTAAATGTGTTTGTCCTAAGGAAGAACAAGCAAGTGACAAGAATCCAGCTAGTCGTCATCCATGGTTTTAGAGAGGACTGACTGAAGGTGTGAATCCTGTCCTAGGATTTTGGCACTTTCTTAAGCAAAGCTCTTGGCTTTTGATGAGCTTGGGCTTTTTATATTAACTTGACTCCAGTTTCTGAAGCCGTATCCCAACAGGGTGGCCCAAGAGCTGGATGCGTGAGATGAGCTGCTCTGAATCACTCTTCCTGGTACAGGTTATCATATTAGTATGATAGGGATTGTTGCTGGGTTTTGTCCCTCCTAGGATTCATACGTAACCAGAGGTACCTCGTGATGCTCTGCAGAGGTGGAGATTTCCAAAATAATCACTTAATGGAGCCACACATAGCCAAGAACAAATTGCTCCATACCCCAGGTGGTGCTCGTGCGTGACTTTGCTGTAACGCTGCACAGCTTCTGGGGCACTCCAGCAGGTACTTTGTGACTTTGTAATCTCTTCTGCTTTAAGAGCTGAAATAAAGAGCAGCACACAGATGGTGGTTTGCAACACAGTTTTTGCTGGTCCTAAAACCCTGAGGCTTACACTGCCTATGCTCCAGTGCTCTTTGCTGACATGGTCTATTAGCTGTTGGTTGGTGTGGTTGCAGCCCCAGAGCACTCTAACAGCACCACCAGAAAACCCGCAGCAGGACAGAGGTGGTATCTTCACCACCGCTTGAATTCACCCCTGCAGTGCTAAGGGCCATGTGGCGTCTCGCCTGTCCGCACGGGTGGATGCACGTTTGCTCTGAGCTCCTACTGACACCCCAGCGCCAACCAGGGAAGCAGGCTGGTCCCTGTGGTGTAGACTCCTCTTCTAGCACAAAATTCTCACTGTTGGTGTGATTATCTGTGTTAGCAGCAGGAATCTGTCCGTGAAAATCTGCAACCTGCAGTTCTTGCGCTTATTACAGAAGGAAAAGTAGGCTCCCTGGGTAGCTGGGTTGATGGCTGGAGCCGCTATTTTTAGCCATGCAGTGGCCCAGTAATGGCTATTCCAGCCAAATACCTGATGGTTCTGTGACACGTGGGCATGTGCAAAGACAGACTGCATAGAGGAATCCCCTGCATGGTGTACTTCAAGGGATGGGTTTACTGAATAAAAGGTAGAAGGATCTAAATGACCTTTACTCTTCATATTCAAGAGTGCGAAAGGTTTGATTTGGTTTTTAAGTTCTACACACCTGCAGGGTGACCTTTTTTACCCCAGTAAGGATTTGCTAGCGAGTTGAACTCTGTACACAGATTCCAAATCAAACTATTTGTTGATGTCATGAAAATTATTCTTTAAGCTGTGTCAAACCCTCAAAAATGTAACTAATTTCCTCTGTTCACTCGACACTCCTTGCTCGGTAAACTGGGGCTGGAAACCAAATGTCAAACCAGCTTGTGACTATTTTTGCTTTTTATATGAATGATCTGTTTGAATGTGTATTTTGGGGGTTTTTCACCTTTTCTGTAGCCTTTTTTGGCTTTCTGTGATCATTCCAACAGCAGTGTTTCTGCTACGTGATTTTTCTCTAAGCAAATGAAATACGTTTGCTCAAATTATCTCTGAAGATGAACTCCGGATCGCAGGTTTCCTGTGATGCATTGAAAGCTCTGAGTACGTAGCCACCAAAAGGGGCAACGCGTGCAGTATAGTTATTCAATAATGGAACAAATTTCTGAATTTGACTGTGAGCTGTCTGCAATTCACTGTTTGCGAGGCATTCATCGAAATAAGCTCATACAGTGCAGCAAAATTTCAAGCAAGAGATTCATTCAAAGATTTAGTGAGATACATTTGAGCGTTCAGCAGGAGAAAATACAACTCATCTGGTAGTTTCCAAGTAGAAAGTAATTCATGTTTTAGTTACTGTGGTGGCTGACTCCTTTGTACGGGAACATTTCATGACAATTTTAGTTCTCCAGTAATGTATAGTATAATTTTTTTGAGCACTTTGAGATAAATAGGTCTACGTGCCTTTTGTTTACAAGGATCTCTAGGAACTTTACAAGTACTGATTATGGCTTACGTTTTCCTTTCCACTCGGGAGGTGCGTGTAAGCAGCTGGGTTCACATTTATAATGAAAGGCTTGTGATCATAGAGGGCATCTGATCTGCCTGACATCAGGTGCAGCACCTCAAAGCCAAGCCAGACCTCAGGTATCCTCACCTGTGTTCTCTCTCCTAACTTTATCCACAACCTCAGGCTTTCTTCACGTGTGCCGTCAGAAGGAAACGTGTTTGTGTATCCCATGTTTGCCAGTAAGAAGAGTTTCTAACATCTGTGGAAACGATGGATAGGAATCAGTTTGAGACAGGTTTCGATGTGAGCTGGTACTCTGATCTTATGGATGTGGTAACACTTGTAAAAGCTGAAAGCAAAATAACAAGAGCAATAGGAGGAAAATACAATTGGAAGGAAATTTGGTTGGGATATAAGTCTTAGCATTTGATTTGAGGCTCAGAACAAAGTTCAGGCTAGCTGCTGTTGTGTCCAAGCTGGATGGTGCGCTCATGGCTGGGCAGGACAGCACTCATCTATACACTGCTTAGCTCAAAGTACTGGAGTATGTTTTCCCTGGCTAATGGTCACTACCTGAAGGAACTGAGTGCATCAGAGGGGACCCAAGTTTGGTGTTCAGGGAAGGTCAGAATGTGTGTGGGGGCTGAGCCCCCTGTTACAGGCTGCCTTTGGCCTCCACTGCATTGGCCAGGTGCTCGGAGCGGGCTGGCCGCACCTTACCAATTATAGAGGTCTTTGGTCTCCAGTGCTGTCAAAGCCAGCATCTCTCATCAGTACCACATTGGTATTTCATAAGTAAACAGAATTGGCAGAGATTTGTTTGCAAGCCGTGTTGGTTCCTTGGAGGACAATTTTTCAGGTTCTCTGCTTACCATGAGCTTTACCTAATGTAGTAACTCTCAGAAGAGCTCGAGAGGAATTTTAATGTGCAAAAGCTGGAAAAGAAGTGACCATCTCGTGGTAGGATTTGCCTTTCCCTTTTAGCCTCTGGATTGCTCTCCACTTCCCTTTGGGTTTTGAATGTGTTCCCAGAGAAACACGCTTTGCCCCCCATGGGAGCATCGCACTTCAGCGTTTCCTTCTATGCATTATTAAGCTGCAAAAAGAGCTTTGCAATTTTGAAATATGTTCTCGTTAGCTGTAATTAAATCTTTAAATCCTCCCTCAGGCTTGGATAAGGCACAAGTTCTGCTTATACCCAAAGTTTTTATTCTCGTACTTCTTTTTTTTTTTATATTTTATTAGTTGCACACTTTGCTAATTACCGAATGCAATGATGTTTCCAAAGCAGCCACAAATAAAAGTATTTACTATTCAGTGAGGCATGTGTTAATCTGGCAAACTATTATATTGGCTACACAGTGTCTTATTTAATATGAATCACTCTGTAAAGTGCCTCAACAGCACAGCTTCTTATTCATTATTGCTTAATTTCATGATATCTGAGATGTGGGATTTCAGTTAACGGATAATTGAGATCATAAATCAAAATATTTTCAATGAGATTACATGAAACACAAGATGTTCAGGTTCGGAGCCTGAAATACTGTTGTCCTTCTCAGCAGCTCTCAGCAAGGATGGATGAGGTCTGCAGGCACATTCCTCTTTCTGTCTTGACTCCAACATTCGATCAGCCAGGAAGGGGCAAGATTTTGGTGTGTTGTTCACTTTTTGTCTGTCTGATGTACTTGTATTGCCTCTATCGGTGCAGGATTCCCAAGTGACACATCTCTTGGATGGGAAGCTTTGCTATCCCTAGTTTACCGGTAGGAATATGAGGTCAATCACAGCACACGCACTCAACTTCTGGCAGCATCAGGGCATCCAGTGATGTCTGCGGGACTTGGCTGAGTATTCAGGTTCGGTACTAACTTACCAAAAACATCGTCCAGATGTCCTCAGGATTGCACAGGAAATCTGGAAAGGAGCAGAGATGTCGTAGACAGGTGCTCTCAACTACTGACCCATCTTTCTAACTCTTGTCCCTGGCAGACACTGAAAATCAACTTAACTAGGGTGACTAATTCCTTCTAAAAGCCTTGGTTATTGCTTTTGGTACTTTTCAGGATGCATGGATATAGCAGCCTCTGACAGAGCAAGCATTTCAGAAGAGACAAGTTACTAGATGCGCTGGCAAGCACCTTCATACTCTCTTCCCCATTTAGCGCTACTGACCTCTGTAAGCTTTAGATTGATCGCGTTAACAATTTTCGAACAAAAAAATAACTGTTTGATTCCTTTTTTTTGAGAAAGCAGGCAAGCAAGCTTACCTTAAAGATCACGAAGAGGACAGGAGTCCTCTTCACGTGGAACAAAGATGTTGTAAAACAAGAATGTCCAGTTCTAAATTTTTCTATTGGAGATGAAAACCTGCAGCATATATTTATATATATATATATATATGCAGCATATATATTTTTAAAGGAGAAGTATTTGGGGGCCAGATTTCTTTTCTTTCTTGGCTCATTTTGTAGCAGCCTTGAAAATAGTAGTTTCATGCGGAAGTGCTGATGCAGCACTCCGCGTAGCAACAACCCATCTCTTCTCCAGTGTATTTTAGGCTGCCAGCAAGGCCTGGGTTACTGCTGGCCACATCTTACCAGGCAAAATTAGTGCTTTTTATAAGGTCAAATGTGTAGCTTCTTCCTACTGGAACGCCTGAGAAAGGACAATGAATGATTCATTGTAGGCACTCCAGAGGCACATAGACTCCTCGTGTGCGAGGCTGAGGGAATACTTTAGTACACAGATTTCCTGTTCGTACCGTCCAGGTTATGTAGAAAATGCCTTTGCTCCGTCGTTGGAGGACAGAATGGGCTGTATGTGAGTGGCTTTCTCTTGTTTCCTTTGATTTTTTTGCTCTGCCCTTTTCAGTGGGGTGTTTGACTTTGCTTCGCACCCAAGCTGAGAGGTTCACCCAAATCGTGAACCATATGGATTTAGAGCAGCTGAACTGTTTAGCCCAGGGGTGCAGCTCACTGTGGCTGTTACAGAACTTCCTGTGGCTTTAGCCAAGAGTCTCCCAAGTTGTTCCATCTATTCAGATACTCAAACAAGGCAAATACACTCTCGTTTCTAATCCCAGTTACTGAGTCCATATTCTGTGCTCCCAGCCATCTGCCCAAAAAGCAGGGGAGGTGATGGAAAGGCCATGGGTTGGGAGAAGAGAAGCCCTGGAGAATCAGAGGTGAAGGGTGTTCAGAGATAAAAGCATTTGGGGCAAATGTTTTCTCCTGCTGTTAGACCATTTAGATCTGCAAGTGCTCACACTTCTTTGATGGGATGGGGACACCATTTTATTTTACGGAACACGGTCATTTTTCTCAGAGCTGAAAAAGTCACTTGAAGCCTTCAAAGCTGTAGTGGTCTGGTGCCAAAGTAATGTTGTGGATCCAGAGATGAGTGGTTTTCCTTAGACTGTGGCTAACTGGCGGCGTAACTTGCGATTCGATGTAGGGCTTATGGGTTTTTGGATGCCTGTGGTTCTGCCTCATCATCTAAATTATCTTCATCTTCTGCCTATATTCAAAAATTAGAAAGTGCCATTTTTCATTCCTGAAAGTTTCCAAGCTGCCTTAGAGCTGCTTTGCTTTTGGTTGGTATTAGCTAAAGGCCTTGCTGAGAAGTTTATCCATAGATAAGGCTGGGTAAAGGGTTTAGCCTGGCCTGAATCATGAGACCCAAGGAACTTGACTCACTTCTTGAACTCTTGCTACATCTCTGCTTTGCCCTTCTAGGTGAGTTTTTCTTTCTTTCTTTTAATGATTAAAATAGTTCTTAATATCATCATTCACTCAGAAATGTGGAAATAGATTGCAAATACATTCCCCAACTGAACTGAAAAACGTTCAGGTCTCATGTCATTATTTTTTAACCAGGTTTGCATTAAAAGTTTTATGAGCTGCTCCAGTTTCGGAAGGTTTCCCGTAAATGAACTTTCCACCACTGTATGACAGCAGCGTGTTGCCAACACATGGATAATACGGAAAAATGAAAGGGGGAGGGGGGGGG